>CM056599.1:17820455-18163618 GCA_029721355.1 Tegillarca granosa
TTAAAACAAAGGACATTGAATTGATGTGTTTAACACTCAAATCTTGACCATAAGATATTGATTCGTGTTAACTAGCATCATCACAAAAAGAAAAATATCGAAGAATCCGCGCGAGTACAATGCAGACAACACGCTCGCACTTCTTACATCCTAGAGATTGTTAAATCTTGCTCCCGTCGTGAAAAGCTGTTAACTTACTAATGTGACGTTAAACATCACTACTACCAACATCAAACCAACTTTGATAAAATAAGTTTATGCTAATACGGTATTATAAATCCACTATAAAACGAATCTGACTTCAAATTATTCAAATTATATAAATTATATATTATACTGGTATACTATAAATGTATGAAAACACTTTCTGAACAGTGACCTTTCTTAAATAATTTTTAAATTGGCAATTGTACATTTGATGAATGTTGTTAAGTTATAAGGTTCTGATAAATAAGTTTTAGTTTCTGAAACAAATTAAACTGTAGAAGTCTGTGTGCATTTTTTCTATTGTTTCTCTTTTTCAATTCGAATACGATCACAGATCTTCAAATTTATTAAATTCTCAAAAGTGTCATGAACTCTTATGGGCGATTAAGAATTTTATGAATGGAGGGGGCTGATAATTTTATCATGAGATATTGCGGCAAAATGTCACTGAGTTGCTTAATGCCCTAAGTGTGTCCTTGGGGCGGACCAGGGGGAAACCCCCGTCGAAAAATGAATTTTTAATATTTCTGGGGACCTTTTGGCTACAACTTTCTCGCTTTCTCTCTCTCTCTCTCTCTCTCTCTCTCTCTCTCTCTCTCTCTCTCTCTCTCTCCTGGATATGCCCTTTACTTATGCACGAATTCTGAATGGCACGTTTTAATTAAAATACAAATTTAGCACAAAGAACGCTCATAAGTGAAAGATTTAAGTAATGTTGATAACTTGATGCGCTTGATGATTACGAAAAATATATAAGACACGTGCATGTATTAATGTATTTAACTTCCTCCATAGGGTTCTTCTAGACCAAATAATCCAGATTGTCATCTGTTTTGTCATTTTCTGTCATTACAATGACAGAACTTGAAAATTATATAGACTTTCAACCCCAGACTAAACCTGATTATTCATTACTGATATTGGAAACACATATATATTCTAAGGATGAGGTGTCCAAAGAAAATTTACTACAGCGAATAGTGAAAGTAAAAAAGTATAATCTATCTTGTGTTACAAGTGACTTCATGAATGATCCAGATACTGTGGAAAAAATTAACCGGTTAATTCGAGATATTGAAAATTTTGTAAATATTACCTAGGATATTGAAAAGACTTATGATAATTTTTTTCATCAGTTATTGAGGAAATTGACTCCAAATTATCGCCAAAGGAAATTGTGTATCCACGGAAAAAAATGAGATCAACAAAAATGTCTTTATACAAACCGTACTGGAATGACGAATAATAGGCACAGTGGGACATTGCGCGAGAATGTGAACGTACATGACTTAAATGCAAAAGTGGTAATAAAAGAAGGTTGAAGGAGATTTTGTGTATGGAACGAAGGAAATTTGATAGTTAAAAAGGAAATTACAAGCGCATTCATCAGAGGAAAATTCAGCAAGATATATTTGTCTTAAGTGATAGTTTTGATTCTAAAAAATTCTGGGAACGAATAGGTAGAATTGGAATAGTCAACGAGAGAAGTGATAATATTCCATGAGAAGTGAAAATAATGATGGTGTTCCGAAATATGATACAAACAGTGATTTAGAAAGTGAAAAAAGTGAATTTTGTAAATTATACAATGCTATAAATGGTGAAAATACATGTACAAATACAATGTATAAAAATGAAATTCATGATTTTGTTCATAATGATTTTCTAAATGAAGCTATTTGTATTGAAGAAATTGTATCTCCTGTGAATGCCTAAAAAAAGTCATCTGGTGTTAAATATATCTCTGCTAAGTGTTAAAAATTCAAATAGTATAAAGTTTATGCATTCTGTTAGTAATTTATGCTTTACCCATGGTGTGGTGCCTGATGAATGGAAACGTAGTATTATTAATTCAATTTTTTAGAGTGGTAAGTCTAAAAAAAATGTGACCCCAAGAACTATAGGGGTATTTCATTAATATCTGTGCCAAGTACGGTTTACTGTCATGTATTAAATTGTAGAATGGGTAAATGGCTTAAAGACAACTGAAATGCTGTCAGATCTTCAAAATGGTTTTAGAAAAGGCAAAAGTTGTATACATCACATTTAGTCTTTATACAATTTGGTTTAATGACAGAGAACTTTCTAAACGTGACACATTTGTATGATACGTCGACATAGAAAAAAAAAGCTTTTGATTCTGTTCACAGACAGTTTTTAGGTATAAATGGTAAATTTTTATCAGCAATCTAATCAGTTTTTACTGGTGTAAAAATACTGTTAGAATTAATCGTATAAATACTCCATGGTTTGATGTAAATACAGGTGTTAAACAGGGATGTTTGTTATCCCCAACACTTTTTTAATATATATAAATTATTTAGTAGATGAAATCAGTAATTTAAAATGTAGTATTAATTTGAATGGTAAAGATGTTTCCATACTTTTGTATGCTGATGATATAGCCTTTACTTGCACCTGACGAACAGTCAATGAATAAAATGTTGATTGTATTGCATACTTGGTGTGAGAAATGGAAATTAGCAATAAACCCAGATAAAGTAAATTAGTGCATTATTGTTCAAAACATATAGAAATTGAGTATTTAAAATCCTATGGGTATTTAGGACTCTGGCTTGACAAACTTCTTAATTTACAAAAACTGTTTCAGAACATTGCAAAATCTGCCAGTAGAGCTCTTGGAGCCTTGTACATGAAATTAAAATCGTGTGGTGGTTTTTTATACAGTGTGTTTACAAAGCTTGATAAAACAACAGTAGAACCAATTTTGTTTTATGGTTCAGGAATATGGGGTTCTAAATCATACAATTGTGTAAATGTTGTACAAAATAAGGCGTGTAAATTATTTTTTGGTATAGGAAAATATACGTCCAGTTTAGCTGTAAGAGGTGACATGAATTGGTTGTCTCGTTCTTCTAAGAAAAAAACTAGAATGTATACGATACTTGTGTAAGCTTATACGCTTGGATGATATTAATATGGTTCTCAGATATGTTTTTATTTTGTTATCACGTAAGAAAAATAGTTGGTTTAATAAAGTAGATAAATTTGTAAATGAATTACATGCCCATGATGTTATTTAGGATGTAAGTATTACAGGTAAATCTGCCATTAATATTATCTCAGAAAAACTTATAATTCTTGATAATATTGAATGGAATACGGATTTGTTTAATGACAGAAAATGCGTACATGGTAATAAGTTAAGGACATACCGTAAATTTAAAATGTGTCATATGTATTAAGTACCTCTGTCACAGACGACTAATATGTCAGTTTAGATGTGATTCATTTCCGATAGCAATAAGGACTGGCCGATATACCAAACTGCCAACACCACTGATAGAATTTGTATGTTTTGTGAGAGTGGTGCTATAGAAGATGAACATCACATTTTATTACACTGCCATGCTTACAGTGATTTAAGGTTTTTATTTTTTAATGATGTTTTAAAATAATTTCCATCATTTTATAACTTTGTGATGCAGATAATTTTTTATATAATGTCAAGTCATTTTACCCATAAACACTTGGGATTCTTTTTAATTAAATTATATAGTAGAAGGCAAGCTTTTGAAGCTTTCTTCTTCTTCTTTTTTTTTTTTTTTTTAAAAAACTTTAATGATTAAAATTTTTATGGTATAAATAGAAGTTTCTTCCCTGTATGTTTTATAAATAACTTGAGACTTTATTGTGGTGTCTCGTAGGCCAGATATGGCCGAGTAAAAATTTTTTAACTTGTGTTTGAGGTTTTAGCGGGCTAAAAATATATATATCTTATATGTGACACTGAAATAAAATATTTATTATTATTATTAATATTATTATTATTAACAAGAGGCCCATCTGCCTTAACGCTCACCTGAGGAAAAGTCCAAAAACTTACAAAGAACGTAATTACAAAAGGTTCATAAAATTCCTCAAGTTTCGAAAAAATCCTGCAATAATTAATCAGAAATGTCTAGTCACATTTCTTTAATAAATAGCTCATATGCATGATTTAACTATAGTACAATGAATAATTTCTAAATCAATAACCATATGGTTATGCAGCCATGATTTTGACCTTTGAACATATGAACTTGAACCTTAATTCAAAATGGTCGTAATATCAACAATTACAATATTCTAATAAATAAGCTTGTACAAAATGTTAATGGTTTTCAAGATAATTTACAATTTCAGTCTTCTTCAACAGCTATGACCTTA
The DNA here is from genome assembly GCA_029721355.1 of Tegillarca granosa. Taxonomy (NCBI): domain Eukaryota; kingdom Metazoa; phylum Mollusca; class Bivalvia; order Arcoida; family Arcidae; genus Tegillarca; species Tegillarca granosa. Next base: position 17,824,833 of record CM056599.1, read on the forward strand.
CCTTTAAACATGTGACCTTTGAACCGTATATCAAAATGATCGTCATATCAATACTTACAATATTCTAATATATATGCCTATACAAAAAGTTCATAGTTGTCAAGATAATTAACAATTTCAGTACACTTATGCAGCTATGACCTTGACCTGTGAACATATGACCTTGAACCATATATCAAAATGATCGTCATATCAATACCTACAATATTCTAATATACATGCTTATACAAAAAGTTCATAGTTTTTAGAATAATTCAGTTTCAGTACACATATGCAGCTATGACCTTGACCTTTGAACATATGACCTTGAACCATATATCAAAATGATCGTCATATCAATACCTACAATATTCTAATATACATGCTTATGCAAAAAGTTCATAGTTTTCAAGATAATTCACAGTTTCAGTACATATATGCAGCTATGACCTTGACCTTTCAACACATGACCTTGAACTATATATTACAATGACTGTCATATCAATACCTACAATATTCTTATATACATGCCTATACAAAAAGCTTATAGTTTTCAAGCTAATGCACAATTTTAGTATTTATAAGAAAAAAATAACATTTCAGGGGCAACAACTCCTACATGGATTATCATATAGTTACGAAACTTGGTACCTTTCTAAATTTTGTTATGGGGAACATTTTAACAATGTTTTGAATTCATATATTTCTTAATATTTGCAAGAAAATTGCCTAAAACTGCATAAATCACATATTAGGTCATGACCTTGATTTGTGACCTTGACCCTATTTTAAAAGTCATTTCAAGAAAAAGTCAATACTGAAAACCCCATGTCATTATCTGTTCAAATAGTCAAGTTATAACAATTTGAAGCCATTTTACGAAATTTTTTCAATTTAACGCAAAAACGCGTAACCCATTTTTCGACCGAATTTCACGAAATGAACAAACTATAGGCTTAAGACCCTAGAAAATCTAAAAATCACATCAGATTTTTTTCCCATCATTGGTTTCGGAAAAAAAGATTTTTTTTGAACACCTAGGTCACCTTGACCTAGTTTTGGTAGCCATGGCAACGCCATGAACAAATCTGAATTGCACCGGCTCATATATACTTCTGACCAAGTATCATTGAAATCTATCCAGCTGTTTTGGAGAAGAAGTCGAAAACAGGTGTTAACGACGCACGCACACCACGCACGCACGCACATACACACGCCGCGCTATGCCATAAGCTCACATGACCTTTAGGTCAGGTGAGCTAAAAATAATACGTGATATAATCATGTCCAATTCATGCATCTTCCCAAATAAATTAATCTACATGGTACATTTTCTGTCAGTACAAAATACTGCCTACTGAGTAAAGGATACCCCTGTAAAAAGGGTGTTTTTATTTACCAAATGAAAACCGATTTTGTTCATAGAATAAAATACATAAGCTTTATAATAAAGTATAAAAGGTCAGTAAAAAGTTTACTTTAAGGCAAAAAAGTATACTTTCGAGTTAATACAAAAATTTGTTTTTTATAAAGCAATGAAGACGAAATTTTATTAAATGATATTTTATAACCTCGTTCCAATTTTATTACTATATAACAAAGAAAAGAATGAGGCAGATATTGAATAGAATCAGCTTTCAGTGTGTATCTGGTATTATTATCTTTGTTTTTTAAAACATTAATTCCAGTATATTCGGAAGATAAAAAGTTTTAATTTTAAACACGAGTAGTTTTAGCAAAAAATGGCAAATAGATATTAAATATATAGTACATTTATTTCTCATTAAAGCAATGTAACTTTGCACGCAAAAAGAAAACAATGTCTCATTTCTAAATAAATATTAAAAATGAAACTGAAAACTAAGATCAGTGGTTAAGGATTTAACTGTTTTACAGAAAAATATTACTTTTGCTTTCTTCAAATGCATGAATGAAAAATTGAACTAACCTAATAAATGTCTTGCGTTTAATTTTTAAAACAACGAAATACATAAAGAAAAATTCAAATATAATTAGTTTTCTGGATACGTGATATAATTCTTGTGGTCACCATTCTCCCTTCCATTGGCCACACGAAGTACCGGAAATCTTGTTAGGATATTTTATATTTTTTGCCCTAAACAACACACACACACACACACACACACACACAAACACACAAACACACACACATATATATTACTTGAAATTGTAAAAATGAAGATACACATAGACCCTCGTTATCTGAGTGGTTTGAAGATTTGAAGATTTGGCAAACAGAACAGCATACGCCTCTTGAAATTTAACTCTGGTGAAGCTGCATTAAGTTTTTCAATTTTCTGATTTTTTTTTGATTTTCTAAAAATATATTTTTTTAAAAAATAGATATCCTCTAACCACGATCCGTGACATTCATTTTCTAAAATTTCATTTATTTTAGCTGTAAATAAACGGAATCCTCTGACCGGTTGGTCAATGTTTTACGATGGTAATTATGAGCTTGGAGCATGCGCACGGATGTACGAAAAAACCCTAGAATCGAAGGTGAAACATAACAGATTGCATTAATTGTCCTTCATTAATATCGAGATGTATTTGAAATGGTGTTATGTGTCCCTTACTAAGTCACAAATGACAAATTCAACGAAGTTCTGTGTTTAATTTATCGTATTTCACCGTTTTGAAAGTTGTGTTTAAATGACCCGGGTTTTGATGAGGTAACCATGTTCTAATATTAGATCCCAAAGCTGCAACTCGCTGGGTAAATACTATAATTTCTGTATTTATTCGAACTTTTATCGTTGAACCAAATGTAAAATTGTTTATTAGGAACATCATTAATTAGATAAGCACCGTTTTAATTTTTTCTCTGGAAAACTTAATGCAGCTTTAAACTATTAAATTTTCAGAACTAATTACACGAATTTGAAAAAAAAACATCTAAAAAGTTTCAGAAAAGTAATATCAGCAAACAAGCAGATTAAAATTGTTTCGAATGAATTTCATTACATATAGTTATTTTTCTTGTTAAATGCATATCTTTTTTATAAATCTGAATATTAACACATGATACTTTTAAACAGCAATAAATTGGAATTTGGTGTTTCTAGTTTGTCGAACAGAAAATCTAAAATTTTATATTACATGTCGATTTTGTTTTCAAACTTGCCAAAACAATATATACACATGTATAGAACAAAGGATAAAAGCAAACAGAAGTTTATTAAACTAATTTTTTGTTGAAATATCGATTGAACTGTGACAGTATCAAAAATTATGGTTGCAACCCTTCAAAAATAAATAATTATAAAACTTCTTGTGGATTGAGTTGTACTCGTTGTTTATCGACTGGATTATAAAACCAATGTTCATTGATTACCTAGTCGGTGGAAATGTAAAGTACATGTCTCAGTTTTTAACCGGTAAATCAAACAAATCAAGGATGTATTATATGTTAAATAAATTGTCTAGATGTAAAACAAGTAATAAAATTTAAACATAATGTACTAAAAATAAAAATGAAAACAATGATGCTAGAAACATTTCCTTTAAAAAAGTCAATGCAAAAAAAGCTTATGTTATAGTCTATTTTTAAATTTTTTTAAAAAAAAGTATGTGTTTCTCAAAAGAGACACTATGTTGTCTGTGTCTTGCAAAGGTCTTCAAGTAACAGATAATAATACCTTAACGAAAGATAAATAGTCCCCTTGTACTCGACGGAATCTGTAAAATTAAGTTCATTCAAATACTCTCTATTTAATGCTTATGTTTTCAGTTGAAAATTTTAATTTTTTGTCTATTAAAATATTTTTGTTAAATTATTTTTTTTTAAATGAGACAATCCTTAATGCTGTTATCTTTAAGACATATAAGCAAATACATGAAACCGCACAAACATAATAGAAGAACATTCTTATTTCTCCTAAAGCTTTTGAAATTTACAATGTCTGAATTTTAATTGAGTCGTTTTTATAAGCCTCTCGAATTTAATGCTTTCCAGTTATAACTGTTTAAATTTCAATCCAGTTAATTGCTGTTAATCTGTCTCCGTTTTGTGCTACTTCATATGTATTATTCTAAAAGAATTAAATACGTTGTTACCCTAAGGATTTGTTAGGTTGTTTACCTGAAACCATCAAAAAATTAAATTTTACTTCGTATATTTTTTGTACAGCAATAAAATATTTTAATAAGTATTTGTTCATTGATGATATAGCTTTTCATTGTGCCTGTTCAATGAGAAAAAGTGGGATGGTAAAAGTTCCTTCAAACAAACGTAGCAACACTAATTTTTGATTAACGTGGATGATATATTTTTTTTAATTTTAGACCTGCTTGTCTTTTTTCTGTTTTGTAAAACTTGCTAAATAAGATATTGACATATATATTGTAAGGTTAAAAATAAACTCCAACTTATAAAATGTACCAAGCGGCACTGGTTACCACCAAAAACACAGAACAATAATCAAATAAAATTATTTTAATTGATCGGAATGATTTTCCGAAATGTGCACATATGGCACATCAAAATTTAACAGGTATTTTTGTTATATATTACAGACTCAGATTTGAGGTTTTTAAAACTTTTATCCATATGAAAAAAACATCATTTTATAATTTTTGTTTTTTCAAGTTTAAAGGAAAATTAACTCACTTGTTTATACTGTCTGATTAGGAAGAATGTCTACATTGTTAATTTATTTCAAATTTATATACTGGCATTTTCTTATCTTTACCATCATGTATACGTTCAATTCTATAAAACGGATAGATAAATCATCGTATTTATTTTATTATTTTGCCATGATTGTTTAAGGAAAGTGAACATATGAAAACACTGTTGCTTTATTGTTTGATAAATTAACATTATTTTACCAACTTTCAGTTTTGTTTTCTTGATCTAACAACTGATTTATCTTAAATTGATAACAATTACACAAAGATAAATTGATTTTAAAAAAAGTTATTTGATTATAATAATTATATGTATATTGATTTATGTATTTCTATTATCTCCCTAAAATCGGGAGTTTTTTCATTGTTAGTAGTTTATAATTCTTTTGACAAAGCTGTTAGTTAGCTTTCATAACATAGAATTTCAGCATTTCATTTATAACTAAGTTACGTTTGAAATAGGAAATTAAAAACTAGCGCACAATAACAGATAACAGAACAAGGGATTACTTTGACCCTGCAAGTGACAGATTCTGCTAAGTTGTAATTAACATACGATATTGCCAAAATCAAAATTGTTTATTTTAGTTTTAATTCAATATTGTTTCGTCAGAAATAGAATATTGAAAAAGAACACATGACGATAACTTACCACAAGAAACGACAAATAATTCTGCAACTGACGGGATTAGTAAAAGATTGGAATTATTTCGGTACCTGTGTTTGACTTTATGTAACAATCGTGTAAAATAATAATTAACTATACGCTCTCATTTGATAACTATGACCTATTAAATCGTAACATTTAAATTTACAGAAAGTTTTGGAATTGTTTAAAAATAAACTTATTGCTTTAAGTCAACTAAGAAAACATCTATTCTTATTTATCTAAATCTAACACATATTTTGTTTATTTATTCTTTAACAAGAATACCTGTCCAATTTTGATGTGTCATATACATATTTCGAAAAACCAATCCTCTTTAGTGACACTAGGGGACAAAAAAGTTTAAAAAAGATAATAAAACAATCGGAGTTAGTGAATCCAAAGTTAAAAAATTATATGAATCAAAATCCAGCTAAGAATGCTTTGCATGAGTGATTACTTACCTTAGTTTTAAATAAGCCTTACTTTGAGAAAACGCTTTTGTTAAGAGTCAGATGTGTAATCAGCTGTATTTTTCTTTTTTTTTTGAAAAATCTTTGATAAATCTAAATGGTATCGGAGACTATTTGGGTGATTTAAATTGAATTTGATTTAACATATTGGGGTTTTACGTCCCAGTCAAGAATATTTCACTCAAATCGAGACGTCAATAGCTATAGGAGAAGCGACAAAAATTTTGACTATTGCAGTGAGCTTAGAGTTATATGCAGGGAGGGTTCGTTAATGTGCCACACCAGCCGCAACAGGGGGCATCGTTTTTGTTAAGGTCTCCTTCCGTAACTTTTATTCCTAAATGCTGAGTGCCTGGCGAAAGAACAGTCACTACCAATATTCAAGCTTTGTTCAGACCCTTCCGGGGTTCGAGTCCCGACCTTCCAAATACCAACTGATCTACCATAGTTGTACTTAGTGTTAATCCATAATCCACAAATCTCAATTGGTAAACAATTTTTGTCAAAAATTATGTTTTTTTCAGAAAAGAAAAATGTGAAATTGAAACTTAGCAATAAGAAATCTAATGAGAATGTATTTTATCGTTTTAAGGCAAACCTAAAAGGAAAGAGGAATGTCACTAAATCATATTTATTATCATTAGTGTATAATGTTTAAAGGGCTATATAGATACTTTATGAAGCATATTGAAGACAAATCGATAATTTTGATATCAAAAAATTAGATTTGATGGCTGATAAATTGATTTTATAATCATAAAAAAGATATACAATTGTAACCAATTTATTTAGTTAATTTGGTACCTAAAGAAACTATCATAGATAAATATCAGTATCTGAAAATGCATTTAAATAAAACAACGCGAGCAAAACACAACACAATAGAGGCAAAATAAGAAAGGATCCAAAGAGAGAGAGAGAGAGAGAGAGAGAGAGAGAGAGAGAGAGAGAGAGAGAGAGAGAGAGAGAGAATAAACCCGTATAGGATTTTTGTCTATTATATCAAATCTAAATAAAAATATATACTTTGTTTTAAATAATCTAGTTAAGAAATTTAATCTTAATGATACTAGGACGAAATAATTGGCAAGACACTCCTAGTTTGAAAAAGCTTTAAGATAAGCAGGTAGTTATCTGCAAGTGTAATTAGTTTTTTTTAGGAAAAAAGACCTAAATATAGAAAATGTATATTTCTACAAACAATAGTTTTTGTTTTTCTTATTTTGTCATAGTTTCTATAAACTAGTTTTTAAGTTATAGTTCCGTAGAGGAATCATAAATCTCTCTCTTTGACAACCAACCACACGCAGGAGAAGATCGCCATAAAGAAATAGTTTATTACAAGTTTAACAGAAGGTTTTTTGACTATTTGAAAAATAATAACAAATAGTGATTAGCCATTAATAAGGCTTGTTTCTACTACGGTGACTTTCTTAAGAAGCAAACTTTTATAATTAAATTGTTGACGTAAGAAAATTGGAAGCTTAGGCTAATCAAGGCCTTAAAAGTTTTATGGCCGACATCGATATCACAATATTGTTGATAAGTATGGAGTCATTGTATTCAAACTTATATTAGATATATTTGACTTGACATAGTTCCCGGTTCCTTTTATTCTCGAAAATTGCTTTGTACGTGACGGGTGTAGCTAGCTAGACAGGAGGTACTTACTCTTCTAGAGCACCCGTTTTAACTTCCTTGATGGAAGTTCACGCGTATCACTAAATTTGCGAGTCTTCAAAGTTTTTACTTTGTTTTTGGGGATTTTGATCTGGACATAAACTGGTATGTTTGTTTTTTGTTTTTATAGAGCCGTAATAAATTACCTTTTTAAATCTAAATAAAATTAAGAGTGGGAGAAAAACTTAAAAAATTCGTGCCAAAATACATAATTTTTAGAGAACGTTAACATGTGAAAAATGTTTAAATATCATAAAACTTAATGCTGACAAAATCATTGCGAGGTCACTGAATATTTTGTATATCTTCAACAGAATCATCTGTAAAGGACAATTACTAGAAATGGATGTTAAACGAGATTTGAAAGAATATATGTACTATTTAAGCTGCTTTTCTGTCATGATATTTAACATACTATCGTGTCAAAGACCTAGTAATAACTGAATGAATGACGCCTTCAATAAAATAAGAGTTGATAAAGCTTTTTAGTCTCGATAAATTTAATTATTAATGAATATTTCCCTCGGATGAAGCTTATAAAGTGCAAAATGAAACATATTTTTGGATGAAATAAGGTTAACACTTTCAAATGTAAGGAAATATAATTTCAAGCAAAAAGAAAAAAAAAGAAGCAAAAAAAATAAGTCCATAAATTGTAATGTGTTATGAACTGTCGGATTTTATGTGCTTCACATCTACTATATATCACAAAACTTCGCAAAACGAATTATTTTTTTAAATATTTTAGTTTTACATCATTTTAAGATCGAAAAATTTAAAGAAAAATCATCAATGAATATGGTTTGGTTCGACTCTTATAAAGCTAAAAAGCCCAAAGGAAAATTTCCTTTTAAGATAAAAATATAATATTTACCATATAAAAACTTTCAAACGGCTATGTAGTTATAAAATCGATGTTTCAAAGTAGATACTATTCTTCTTTTCGTTAATTCCTATGTGATAGAAACAAATGTCAAGCGTTGTTTCAAAGAGACTCTAAAATATTGAACATCGCTTTTATTACCATTTGATTTCATCACATAATTTTTTTAACGTATTGAGATGATTAATTAATATCCCTTGTGGCGATGACAGAAAACGTATCACGGTTATTCAAAGACTGATTTGTAAATATTATGACAAGTTCTTTTAAACATTACTTTTGTTATTTAAGGAAACACGGGAACACGTTGTTGGGAAAATAAACAAGTGATACTTTTTAATATATAATCAGTGAAATGAATGTGTGGAAATCTTGTTTTTATCGTTTTAAGTTGTCTTTTTAATGCGTTATAATTCAAAGGAAGTCTTTTAGCAACGGAGTTCTATCTATTTTCACCGAAAATATTTGGATCTGCTGGAATTTACCTTGTGCACTATTATTAAATACAAAATGCATTTTGTAATTAGATTGATCGATAAGCGAAATATACGGGTTTTTATTTATTTATTTACTTGATGATCGGGAGGTATGAAGTCTATTACACACTTTATTCAGTTAATGGTTTATGTTCGGTCTTAAACAATAAATATTTTACATATCCCAAGTGCATTTTATTGCTAAGATGAAAAAACTTCCAGACATATTCAAGGCCAGAATTTGTTATGAAATAAACTATGGTGTGTTCAAACTCTGATTTTGTTTCATAAATATGTTTTAACTTAAGAGGAGATTGTAAGCATTTTGGTTCATTATTCTTTTTTTAAAATGGCTTTTGTAAAATTGAAGTTTTACCTAAAACTCATACCTGAAAATTTATGACTAACGGGCATCTTTTAAAAACATTTACGATAAAGTATCATTTTTAGTTACTAACATGATAGAGACAGACATATTTCTGTTACTGATAAAAATTAGCAAAACAAACAAAACAAAAAGCTAAATCTGATTGGATCAAAGTTAAACTGGTATTTTTGTTAAATATTAACTACTCCCGAGGGGGGTAACGCTACTGGTGGAGTAAACCTTCCGGAGGGTATCCAAAACTGTCAGAAAAATGTACCTTTTGGCAAAAATTTTAGCTGTCTTAATTTTTGAAATTTATAAAAAAAATTTGTTCCCTCATGCAAAGCATAACTTAGCTGGATTAAGAATTATATAATTTTGAAACTTTCGATTCATTAATTATCAAATGTTTTTTATCTATCGATTTTTTTACCCTAGTGTCAAAGATGTGGAATTTTCGGTAATGTGCTCATTTGGCACATCAATTTAAACAGGTATTTTTGTAAAAAAAAAAAGTCATTAAAACAACAACTAGGAATAAACTAATGGAGATGATCATTAATAAAGAAATATATTGGAACTGAAATACATTTATTTAGCAATGCTATCCGTTGTTTAAGATAATCATGCATCTATCTGAAGTACAGATTTTAATTCTGTGTAATGTCAGACTTTGATGGCATCAATACTTCACTTTGAACGATTTACCTACTTATAAAATCAAAGGCATTTTAACAGAGAACGTATTCCATCTTCTGAATCATGTTAAAATGATCAGCGCTATAGCCAAAATGATGATAGTCAATTTACCTTTTCTGTCTTAAAACAATATATATTCAATATATTTATATTTAAAATCAGAATTGAATCAAAGGCTTTATTTGTACCTTGATGCCATCTAAATTCAATAATGTTGATATTTAACTTTAGTAATATAAGTACTAAAATATGAAGACCACATTTCAGCTTCATTGTCATATTATTACGCCTGATGTACAACTACTTCGTAAAACGTTTTCGTTTTGCTTGTAGTTAAATATTCGAAAATCTTCAAACCTTTTTTTTTCAATTTAGTTCAATTTTCAATTTGGCCTGTCTATAAGCAAGGCGTCTATGATGCTATGGGATTGACTGAAGGAACACAAAATCTTTAATTTCCTAACCTTTTTACATGTGTTGTTTCTTATCTTATCGTGTTTAGTTATAAATATCATTTGCATGAATTGTGACTGTGATTCTTGTGTTATCTGATAAATAGTTTATCACTTTCCATTTTCTTTCTTCTTTTTTTAAGGAACACTGTAAAATTATTCTTTTTGCAATAGCTTCGAACATCGTATTGTTTTACGAATCAAAGCAAAACTAATAATTAGTTTAACGTCCAGTCATGTTTCTGCAACTGATATCGAGTCGGTTACTTCAAAAATGGTGTAGAAAGTGTTCGGAGTAACAACTACCAAACTTCGGCAGGTAAATTATAAACAACTTTCTGATCGAAGTATCTGCCGAGTGGGATTTGAATTTAGGCGCTGAAATGCATTTTATTCAAAGAATTTTCGCTTTTGATAATTCAATCACCACGGCTCCGTCTAGAATAGAGTTGAGTTGAGTAATGGTGTTTAACGTCCCAGTCAAGAATATTTCACTTATATCGAGACGTCGCCAGCCATAGGCGAAAGTGCAGAAATTTTGCCTATGCGTTGCGCTGATGGCATTATACAGCAGGGTTCTTTATCGTGCCATGCCTGCCATGACACGGGACCTCGTTTATTTTAAGTTCCCATTCGAAAGAACCGTGACTTTCGTTTCGTAATGCCGAGTGCTTGGCGAAAGAACAGTCACTACACACTTTTAAGTCTTGGGTCAGACTCGGCCGGGGTTCGAACTCACGACCTTCACTTACGGAGCGAGCACTCTACCAACTGAGCTACCGCAGTGGCGTCTAGAAAAGAAATTCAGTAATGTTTATTATTTCTCAGAAGAATTTGGTTTATCAATTGTTTTTGTATTGTTATAGCTTAACTGATTGTATAAAAATTCAATTCAAAAATTTCTATTTATTAGCACAAAAACACATTTGACATTAAAACCGGTCTTGTTATAAGGAGCTGATAAACTGAAAGTGAGACGGGCATCGAATCAACATAATTTCAATCGTCATCGTCAATTAAACTAGACTTTTGGTCAAAAGTGCACATCACTTAATGTTTTAGATGATCGATTTTGTACTCAAGTCAGTTAATTAAAGAGAGATGTTAAAAATTCCATTATCTTTATTTCGTTCTACCGATTAACATATGGGTGTGTGGGGCAAGTTACTTTTATGGTTTGAAAGTTATCTAGAAAATAGAACTGAAAAAGTTGTTTTAAATAACGGCATTTCATCTTCAGTTAAAGAACTTAAAGCAGGTGTCCCACGAGGTTCTATTTTAGGGCCTTTATTGTTTACAAATTTTATTAATGACATTGTTTTTTCAATATAAAGTAATATTCCTCTGTTTTCTGATGACACGTCCTTATATATAATAGTCGATAATCCAACTGATGCTTCTAACATAATCAACTCAGACCTACAGAAAATTACTAACTGGGCTAGGCTTGTTCCTGGATTCTTTTCTATATGTTTGTATGTTTATTATATGTTGTACAATGCTCATTTTGTTGGGAATAAATTATTGTTTAAACTAACATATGGGTTGGATGTACTATTGTAAAAAGCCGATTCAGCTATTCGCAGCAAGAAACGTAAAATATTCGGTGAAATAAAAAAAATTAATTAAAAACGACATAAAATATTGTAAAAATAAAATTTAATTTATCAGAACAAGGAAATGATGTATAGTTACTTGATATTTCCATGTTTTTAAGATTTTACAGTTAATGGGTTAACATATCTAAATCATATTAAATTTCAGTGAAATGAAAGTTCAAAAAGTATACTTTTACAATTACTTGTATGATTTTTGCTCATCATAACACATTGTTTATTACCATTGGCATGAAATTTAGAGCAAGCTTATTGCAATTAATTTAATTATTATAAAAACTAAATAGCTATTGGTCTCTTATATCATTGTATATACATGTGTTTTTATTACTAGAACTGATAATCATACTCTAACATCAAGTGCTTATCAGAAGTTTTGCAATCAGTTTCAAAATAATTCTTTTCTTCTTTTTCAATTTTTTTTAAAGTATGGTTTATTTATTTGCGTTGTGTGTTGCTAACAAAATTTTCGTGTCTTTTTCTTCATTTTAAGTATTTTTATTGTTGCATGTTATTTCTCATTTATTTGATGTTAATAGTTATATATTTAAGAAAAATACCTGTTTAATTTTGAAGTGCCATATGTGTACAAGTTAGAAATTCATTCATTATCAGTCACTCTATGGGCTGAAAAAATTGATTGATAAAAAAAATTAAACATTTAAAATAAATTAATCCAAAGTTTCAAAGCTATATAAATTCAAATCCAGCTTAGGAATGCTTTGCATGAAGGAACAATCCTTTGTTTATAAAAATAATATTTATTTTAATTAAATTGGAATACAGTATGTCGAAATTGACACTTGAAGTTCACACTCAAATTTCGCATAGTTATATTCCAAATACTTTTAAGGTTTTCATTTGGAGGCATTTATGTCTCTTTTAAAAATATGTTTTATTATTTATTTTACTTCTGATTATTTGTCAAGCGATTGAATGGCACTTGAATCGCCGTTTGATATGCATATAGGTATTCAAATACATTTTGAAACCTCAAAGTGGAATTACTTTATGTCATAACAAGGAAGGTTTATAAGAATTCGATATTACATAAGAAATAAGAAAATATAAAATCATTTTATTTCTCAAGAAACCAAGGTCGAGCCAGTATATAACATGGACGCTTCAATGAAATTAAATTGCCCCCAAAAAATTCAATGCCAAACCTAGATTTTAGGAAAAAATCAAGTCAGTCTAAGAAGTCACTTTTTGTCTTAATGCTAATTTTAAAAAGGTCTCCAAAATCTACTTTTATGTGTCTTGTTTTGTGATGTTAATGGTTTTGTTGTGTGTATAAAATGCTTTGACAAAGACATTAATTCGTTTTCAAATTATGATGCATTCTTTCTAACTTTACTGTCCCGTCTACTGATAATTTGCCATTGTTTGACACTGGACACAGAACGAAACATGCACAACCAGATAGCAGCGTGTTTCGCCATGGCTATGAAATATTTATAGACGCGTGTTCGTTTGGTATTGGTAATTTATTTCAACTGTCCTCTTTTGATCCGTTATGGTTTTTATCAGAAAGTCGAGCGAATGTTTCGTTTTCTGGATTGGATATCAGGAAGTGATTCAAAAGTTTTTATGCGAGACAAAATATCTGAACCAGCTTTTTACGACAAAACGATTCACAAAAAAATACCAAGTTTAATTTTTAGAAATAGCACCTACAGATTAACGATAGGATAATCAGTTAAAAGAAAAATGATTAAAATAATTAAACAAATAAGTAAATAAATAAATTTATTAATCAATTTATCAAAACATTTTTAATTTATTGTTCTCCTGATTTGTTTTACTTTCAGAAACAAGATCACTTGTTCAGATTAGTTTATGGCAAATACAGGTTTTAATAAATCGCAGGTTTTGTTTATCATAAAACAATATATATTGCAATGTCAATCAAACAGGAAACGGTAAGCAATTTGTTTGCGTTTTAGCTATTTTTGGTCCGTCAGAAAGATTTTAAACTGTCTCGCTTTATCAATTTCTGCAATGTATGAAAGCTATTTAGACAGTTAATATGGAACTATCTGAAAAAAATGTGTAACTGAACAATTCCGGTATTACGTAAAGTAATTTTCAAAACTGATGACTTGCAAACACTAAGAGCAATGTACTTTTCTTTTAGTTTTCTTACAATTCCTTTGGTGTAATAAGAATTAGATAGTCTGCATAAATATATAAATTGTTCCGTTATTACATAAACATTATATATAAGTCTAAACGAATTTCTACATTGGTAAATTAAAGACGTCGTTTGTATAACAACGGTCTTTCTATTTTTGAAATTAAATATTTTAAGACCAGTAAACTAAGTTGAATTTCTACCGTATAATCATATTTTCTGTTTGATGAATGTATTTGAATATATCTTAATGCATGTTTATTGCAAAGATATAGACAGTTAAAAAATACACGATATACTAAAAAGCACGCGGATAATTGTTTCGGCCGTGAAAAAAGTGTTTAATTAAAAAAAATCTTTTAGAAAATTTCATTTGTAAAAATGTATGGTAGAAACTTAATCTTAAACATGTATTGAAAAAAAAAAACTAAAGAATGAACCTGCATACATCTGTAACTTTCCTTCTATAATATACCATTAATATACAACGCATTTTTAAATTTATATCAAAGGAAAATAAATTTTTAAAATTTCAATTTTGTAGTAAAGTATTTCATACTAGTAAATAAAAAAATCAATTTCTACCATCTAATAATATTTCCTATTTAACTGTAAAATTTGCACTTTAATGCAAAAAACACAAATAATTATAATGCATCTATTTGTGAACAAAAATAAAAAGCGTAAAATGACGAATACTGGACAGTACATAATTTTGGCATTTAAGTACTGATGCTATACATAATTCTCAGACGCATTTGATTTTAATGAAGAATAAATTTGGAAATCATGTGGTCTGTAAAGTTCCAAATAAAATATTTTAGACCCATAAATAAAATAAACTTCTTTCGTCTAATCATATATTTTTTCCTTTTGACAAATGTAAAAGCAAAACACATGATTATTTTACGCCATTTTATTGTGAACACGGATAATAAATGTAAGTGACGCATTCTGCAATTTATGACATTTATAGTAATGGTGTAATTTACCTATACCAAGGGAACATTGTGTCTGCCGTAAAATACGTTTCATTTGTAAATGTTGAAATATTGTTGCAAGCAAACATAAGATATGCATGTTGCTTATTAGATTTACAGGTCCGTCCAGAAAGATTTGCAACCCCATTCGATTTTTGGTTTTGCCGAATTCTTCTTCATGACTTTATATTGCGCACCCATTTATTGGGGGTAAAATGCTGCATATTGCATAGAATATAAAAGAGTTAGACATTTATAATGGTGATACAATATACTAAAAGTATGTAAATATTGTTTTACCATAAAATAAAGTATAATTATTAATCAAAGGGGGAAATTATTCAACAACAATTCTGTAATAAAGTAAAATATCCCAATCTAAAAGAAAATTAAAGTTATGCTGTTTGTGTTTAAGTTGTTTTGATCCGTAAAAAAGTTTGAAAACTTTTTGACTTGTTTATTTGCATTTCTTTTTGTACATTTATCTAAACAAATCAAACATAAATATAGCGGCCAAATGAATCAAATCCGGTATGACATAAACCTGTTCTTTCATAAGTATTTACATTCGGTATGTAATTTATTATTATTATCATTATTATTATTTTGTATATGGGTCTGAAATTGTCAGCTAAAAATTCAATGCACGATATCACGTAAACAGTTTGATCGGCGGATAAATATATTCATAAAATTTTCCCGATCTCCAAGGTAAACAACAATGGCCGACAAGCGGTTGTTATTGATTGAATCTCATGTAAACGGCATTTGTCGTAAAATTCTTAAACATGTATATATTTAGATACCATGTATGTGTATAGTATATAAGTGTCTCATAAGCCAATATATTTTGGCTGGATATTAATTTGTGATATTTTGTTTTAATTGTGTTCATTTTATGTTGATTATATGTGACACTTTAATAAACTATTTCATTATTATATTATTTATTATTATTATTATATTTAAAAAAATAAATACATGTTAAACAGTATATTTTGTTCCAATCAACATACATTCTAGATGAACAAGTCTATTCACGCTTAACTTCTTTTCCAATTTAACTTTCTCGCTATGTAATTTCGCAGGTAAACATCCACACAACTTAAAACTTAACCCTTCAATTTCCTGCATTAAATATAAAGTTAAATTACTTCGATATCACTTTTTAAAGAACTGAATATATATAATTCGGATTATTTATCATGTTATCATAGAGCAAAATTAACGTACAAAATTTTTTCCTGATTTGCGTTTTATTACTTTCCTTGCACTATATTTTATATACATTTTTGACTGTTCTAACGTTGGATTATCCCCCTCGGAAAAAGCGGGAAAAATTTAAGTAAAAAAGTTTACACTCGTCGCACAAATATTTAGTTGGAATATAAATATAAGCATTTAAATGTTGAGATAATGTAATGCTGTCGCATGTTATGTAATGTAACTGGAATACCTTATGTAATTATCTCTGAAGAATAACATTAACTCAACATTTTAATGCTTTCATAATGACTCAAAAAGTCAAAAATTAAGAACAAAGTATTCTCATTTAAAGACGGCTGTGGCAACTTGCTGAAGACGTTAGCCTTGTAACTTAACTCAGCTCATCGATACAATTTCGATCCCAGTGAACCCCAAGTGACAAAGGTTTTTGCCTAGTCATTTGGATTTTACACGTCGTAAAATTTCGTTTTATAAATATTTGTACTTAAAGGCAAAACACTTGGTTATATCTAAACATCTTCACAGCCGACATAGATTTTATGTAAAATGACATAAAATGCATAGTAAATATATACCTTTTAAATTTTGATGTGCAATGTGTGCACATAAATAAGAATGTTCTTTTGTTGAAAGTGATCGTGTAATATACCGATATCTTGGGAATACTGTTTTAACCAAACTATTCGTGTATAAGCCATCTGAGATGATTTTACCATGTGTTAAGAAAGTAATGTATTAAAACTTTTAGATATTAACACAACATCATGCACACAATAATGACAAGAGTAAAGTCGATAAATTTTCATCAGTGTCAGCCAATGATCTTCTTAACTTAATTAAGTTCCTTAGCTTGTACGCTGATTCTTTTAAACCTATGTTCTGTGTAATCGTAGTGATCTTTAAAGAAAAATAAATTTTTATTGCATTTTCTTCTATCAAACAAAATCATTATCTTTAGATTTTTCCCTAAGGTATTTGGTATTTTGATAGATAGCCAATCAAGTAGCATTTCTGAACAATTTAAGATGAAAAACACCTCTAAGCCGATACACTTAGAGAATGTTTTTTTTTTTATTGATTTAGTGTTCTTATTTTACAGTTGACTTATTAGATGACACAAAAATATGAATGGGATATAGAGTGAATAGATTATAAATAATAAAGTTTTGTTTTAAAATGTTTGAATAACAAAAATAAAATGATCAATCAATAAATCTTTTTTTTAAAAAGACGTGTAATGAAAAAAAAAATTCTTCAAAAATTCAATAAAACACGAACAGACCAGTCTATGATTCAAATAACAATCCAAAAGCTAGCAAACACTGAGAAAACTGACTAATTCAGCTACACACGTGAACTTCTATCAAGTAAGTGAGACCGGTTAATCCTGAATGGTAAGAAACTCCTTTCTTATAAGCTATACCACACTGATGACTTATGAATTTCCGAAATGTGCAAATATGGCACATCGAAGTTAAACAGGTATTTTTGTTAAATATGTCTACACCCGCAAAATCAAATTTAAGAATAAAAGGAACACGGCACTATGGAATGTCAAATATATCAAGCATAAATTTGTATAGAGCAACTTCATACTGACAACAATATTGTGATGACGGCCATAAATTTTAAGGGTCTTGATTAGCTTAGGTTTGCTAATAAATCCGAGTCAAAAATATATGGGTTAACAACTTGCTTCGTTGTAGAACAAGCTCTACCGTACCGTATTAACAACAACAAATGCACCATACGCAGAAAAAACAGAAATATTACGGTAAAGAAACGAAAAGTAGACAATAGAAATATTAAAGTTTTCACGTTTGTCAAATCTTCAAAATAAAGTTCTAACATGTATAATAACAAAATGTTAAAAATTTGTACAACACAAACAGATAATTAAAATAAATGAAAGCAACATAGAGATTATTATTTTTCAATTTAAAAAATCTTCCAGACTTAATCGAATTCGGCAACACCTTTTGGATTATTTTCCGGTTCGTAGATTAAAACATTCCGAAAAACAAATATTTGAGAAAATTTTGGTTATTGAATTACACAATAAGAAAATCATAAATAAAGTCTGTATTTTATGTATTCCTTTCAATACATTTTATATTTAAAATCGTTATGTTCCTAATCTCTCGGATGACTTTTTCTGTGTCTCGTTAATAAACTAGAACATAGTAATCAGTATTTATGTTTACGACGTTACGTCGAATTCGTTAAGAATTGCTATCCCGTCTGTAGTATATTTTATTTGTAAAATACTATAATTAAGGCAATCTTATAAAAATGTCAGATTATCGGAAAACCATTTCGGGCTTTATTTCTTGTTACAACCTACACTCTGATGTAATAAACAGACATTAATGTTTATTTATCTAATGCCAAAAGACATGCCATACAATCTTGAAATTTAGGAAATCCTTGACAATGTAAGCGATAAAGCAATTAAGGCACTGCTTTAAAAAGTGTTTCTTAACACTTATGCTTGTGATATTAATCTTAACTTTGACGTTAATATAATATTAATACATGTAGATAAGCGAATTTAAATGTCGATTTTCTCGTGTTTAAGAAGTACAGAACATAATCATAACGTTTTCATAATATATCTGTCACAACATTAAATTGTGCATGTTTGCATTTGCAGGACTTAAGATTCAACACAAAAAATAATTTATGATTTTGAATTATAGTACATTTCAGTTACTTCATATACAACATCACAACTTAATTGTTGTGTTTTCTAAAAGGCAACAACACAAAATCAAAATTATTACTAACACAGATTTGATATACCAATGTTAGTTTTTTTCATTCTTGATGGGGCCTAGCTGAATCAATGTTCGAAAGCGTGCGCTTACGGATCACAGTGTGGGAGCTAGTAGATTCGAAATGCGGTCTGGTAATACATACTCACTGCCAAAATAAAAGACTGGGGATTGGTAAGCTTGTCTGCGGTAAAGAACTTATTCGGTGACCTAAAAAGTCGCCAAAAAGCCAAAAGGACGTTGGTACAAGGCAGGCCATCAAAAACAATTCCACATCACACGCATACACGTTCTTAATTTTATACATAGAGATTGATAACTTCGTTTCCATACGAACAGCTTAGAACAACTATTGTTACTTATGCCATATACCACTTTTTGAATGTATTTTTTATTATTAAATTCAAAAATGGTTTATGTCACGAACAAAAAAAAAAAAAAAAAAAAAAAAAACCTGCGCCATTTTTCAAAACTATTTTTAATTTATCACCATTGCTTCAATAACCATCAGCAAATTTATCATTTGTTTTTGACAGTTGCTATTATTTTCATTTACAATTTTCCTTTCATTGATAAAAACGTATGTTTATTTTTTTCTAATTATCTTCGTTTAATTGCCTTTTGTTTTTGCACACGATTTTTCTCAGATCGTTGATCGTTTCGTTCTAGAATAAAACGATAATAACCGATTGTATTCATATAGATCATTGAACCAATATTTGATATATTAAACGAGTCAATAATTCATACAAACGGACATTAAAAGTAATTGCTTTCCTATAAAACTGAATATATATGGTGTCAATTCTCTAGAACAATGTGTTCTTCTAATTCCACAATGAATATTTAAAGTGTCACTCTCATGCATAAAATAAAATTTTATAAAATCAATGTACGGATAACTTGTGGAGTTATGCATAGTGACCAATTTTAATCCAACCTATCATATATTTATTTTTTACAAATGATAATTGTTTTTACAAATTAAAACATTTGTAATTTAGAAATATTTAAGTGACACTAGGGGTCGAAAAGTTTGATAGATAAAAAACATAAGCCAAACAGTTGCAAAAAATGAATCTAAAGTTCCAAAATTATATGAAACCAAATCAGGCTAAGGAATCCTTTGCATGACGGAACAGACCTTAGTTAAATAAATTGAAAAATTGATACGCCTGAAAATTTTGCTAAATGGTATATTTTCTGACAGCACAAAGTACTGCCTACTTAGTTATGGATACTCTCGGGGAGTTTAACTCCACCAGCATCGGTACCCGCTCAGGGGTAGTAAAAATATAACAAATACCTGCTAAATTTTGATGTGCCATATGTGCACATTTCGGAAATTCATTCTTCATCAGTGACACTAGAAAATTAAGCATATTTCTAAACTTTTTAAAGTTTACCCAAAGAAAAAAAAAGAACGCTGGGTTACCTTTAAAAGTGATTTATGGTAAATTATATGAATGGTTTTAAATTTTGTTTATTACACTATCAAGAATTGTCTGTCATAAACTATGTCTGAAAACTTCATTAGATTTTGACCTTTACTTTTAGATTTATTTGAACCGATTGGGCGAAACCCCACAAAAACGTAATTTCAAATCGGAGTATAGTTCTCAGTACCGGGTATGTCCACTTCCGCAGCTGATACAACCCTTATTCTCCTGTGCATTGAATTCTTAAGAGTGTTTATCTTTCTCATGTGAATATTTTTCCACTCTACCATCAAGACATTTCTCAGGTGGGCGAGCGTGGTAAGGAGGTGTGTGTGTGTGTGTGTGTGTGTGTGTGTAGGGGGTTCTTACGCCGCCTTACCATCCTGTCCAGTTTTTCCTAAAGATGTGTAGTTGGAGACAAATGTGGACCATAGTCTGGCAATTCAGGCGGCTAAATGTTATGAATAGTCAGAAATTGCATACAGACTCTCGTAACATGAGGAAGGGCATAGTGGGATTGTGTTGTTCAGCGGCGTAGCCAAGAATTTTGAATTTGTAAGCAGGGGGTTTGGGTGCGGCAGCCCCCAAGATCCTTAGCAGAATTTGAATGTCAGAGGATGAATTTGGCCCTCTCCCAGCATTTGATCCACACATTTAGCTATTGAGCTAGTTATATAAAATATGCATGGAAACAAGGATATCTGATAGCAAAGAATTACAGCCAGCTTTGATTTTTTGTTATCTTTTTCTTTTATTTCCTTTTAAAACAATTTTTTATTAATATTTTTTTTATTTGAGTTTTATTTTCTGGGAAAATGTCTTCAAGACACATCTTTTTTTTTTTTTTTTTTTTTTTTTTTTTTTTTTTTTGAGTACTGTCGTTAAGACGTTATGGAACAAAGCTATACAGTAATACAATTTCAAATATAAGACATAGGCCTGAGCAGCAACATGGTCAATGTGGAAAATACTCCAAAACTGTAACCACAGTCCGGTTTAATAAGGGAACAGAAGATGGATTTTGCGGTTACCATCTGATGCAAAAGTATTGATGGCTTGGTCAAAATCAAGTTCGATTTCTGGATGCATGCATCAGTGACAAGCCATTCCACCTGTCCTCTACCATTGTTGATCGAAGGTAGGTCTTTACAAGTTTCAGGGCATTGAATGACCACTCCGCTATTGCAGAAGTGACTGGCATAGTCAGAAGAATCTTCACGGCTGTATGGATGTTGGGATAAAGTTCACGCTTAGCATGTTGTAGCGTTTCAATCAATGTACTGGGTTTGTCATTGGTATTTGCCCACTTGCAACTCTTTCTGACCAACTCCGTTCGGGATGTTGCTAAATAGCCTTCTGGCAAGTCTGCTACGAATGGGGCAAAAACGTCAGGTTGCATATCGCGAGTAAGCGAGTTAAGTCTAGACGGAATCAAGTATTGGGCAAGGAACCTATCTTTTGGAACTACGATCCGTTCTTCGATCTCATTGGCCATATGATCGAGCATTGGATAGAAAACTGACCTTCTCCAGTACTGCTCGGGTGTGTCCGCCGGCATATTGTTTCTATGTTGTTGTCGACCTGCCGTCTTAGTATTACGCTCATCCATTCTAGCGTTCTTATCCGGTAATGGAATTCAAGATCTTGCAAGATCTTGATTCTATTGTTTATAATTATTAATAAACAACAGTTAATTACATTATTTTATACATTTACATAAACATACCGAAAACTTACAGTGAGGAACATTGTTTATAAGTGTATAAGATTCAACGACTTTTATTGCGCGATGAATTTTATTGTTGATCATGTACTGCAGGATAAAAAACAAACGTTTCCCTTTTCATTAAAATAAACAAAAGTAAATCTAAATGTTGCTTTGGAAGGGTTATTTAAAAAAATGAACGTGGAACAATTTTAAGGGCAACACCACTAAAGATAGCTAGCCTACAATAATATATCTTCGACTCTGGTCGGAGCTACAAAGCGATAATTACCCATAATGAAGCAGCCCATTTTTTTTAATTTCACATATTACCGACGTGTTTTATTTTTTTATGGGAAAGTAGGATTAAAATAATTATTTAGAACAGATTACAAAAGATAATCAACAACTGAAAAAAAAATTGTCAAAATAATTTGTAAGCACGTGCTTACAGTGCTAATAAGCAGCTACGCCAGTGTTGTTCGACTGAGGGAACAGCAACCGGGCGAATGATTTTATGAGAGGCAGACCAACGCATGGACGTTTACATTGCATACCCGCCTCCCCGCCGCGATTCCTTATAGTTTTAGGGTGAATATAACCGTTATAAAAGCCTATTGTATTGTTAGCAGTTTCAGTGGCTGTAACGTACCGATTACGCAGTCGACAAAACGTAAAGCCCTGTCTTGAGGTCGTGTCGTTACGCGCGGATACCTTGTTCGAGGTCGGTCGGCAACCCTTCCAGTTCTCTAAGACGACAAATAAGTCGCTCTATGGTAAAACCATTCACACCAAACCGCAAAGCAACCTGTCGTTGATTTTGACCTTGTATTAGTAACGCAATGGCCTGACCCCTCTGAACTTCCGTAAGCCATGTCATTCGGAAATTAAAATATAGTTTTAACTACTGAAAACAGTGTGTACATCTGCAGAATACCAAATAATTTAAAAAAAAACTATGTTGACGAAATAATCAAATTTATTCTGCACGGAATGTTGTGCTTTTCACTGCTTGTACTACGTGACATGGTATATTACATGCTTTTGTAATTCTTAGTTTTAATTGAATTTCAAAAAATTAAGACGGCTGAAAATTTTGTCACAAGGTACATTTTCTGACAATACAAAGGACTGCCTACTGAGTTATGGGTACCTACATGGAGTTTACTCTACCAGCAGCAGTACCCACTCAGGGGCAGTAAATATATAAAACAAATACCTGTTAAAGTTTGATTTGTCATATGTGCAAATTTCGGAAAATCATTCAAAGTTATTCCATATTATTTTACCTTTTTTTCCTCTGGGTATATATTATTTTTTTTATTAATAAATCAAAAATTAATGTTCCCTTATGCAAACGTTCCATAGCTGGATTTGGATTCATACAATTTTGGATCTTCGGATTCATTGATTTTTAAAGTTTCGATTATCTTTTTATCTATCAATTATCTTATTTATCGGCTCCTAGTGTTACTGATGAGGAATGAATTTCCTAAATGTACATAAAAGACGTAGCAAAATAAAACATGTGTTTTTGTTAAATAATTACTATATTACTATATTAGAAGTGTCATAATTTACATTGACAAGCAAAAAACAAAGTATTTAAAAATTGCACTTTAACTATATACAGTCAAACCTGTGTTAAAGGCCACCTCTCTATAAGAGGCCACCTGCTTATAAAGGCCAATAAAATTCTATCCCAGCTGTACTTTATTCATATAATTGGAACTGTATATAAAGGTCACCTGTCCCATAAGGCCACTTTTATTGATTCCCATGGGTTGGCCTTTATAGACAGGTTTGGACTGTTATTAAAAATTTTCGCTATAAAGAAATGTTGCCACTCAGATCAACTAAGCAAACTTGGAAATGAAAATTTTTATGATATCAAAATGTTGAGCAGCTAAGATTTAAGAAATGACAACGATGTTGAATTTACAACCTATTTGGATACAGATGTTGCAACCAGGACTGATCCGTTAGAAGGTTTGACTGTTATAAAATTTTTCGCTATAAGAAATGTTGCCACTCAGATCAACTAAGCAAACTTTGGAAATGAAAATTTTTATGATATCAAAATGTTGAGCAGCTAAGATTTAAGAAATGACAACGATGTTGAATTTACAACCTATTTGGATACAGATGTTGCAAACCAGGACTGATCCGTTTTCATTCGCATTAAGTTAAAAACACATTCATGTAGCATCAAACACGTTCTGACATTTCTATTTAGATGAAGTAGTTCTAAAAAATGTGAAAATATTATTAAGATCTTTTTGTTTTAAACGTTCATTGTACTAACCGATCAATAGCAAAAAACTAGTGTTGTGTGATTTTCAAATGAATTTAATCACCCTGGTTACTCATTTGTGATAATTTTTCAGAATTTTTTGTAATAACTCGGGTTACTATTTGTTACACTCTTTATGAAAGTAGAGTTTTATCGGTTAATTTATTTGATATATCTACTTGTCTTGTTTGTGCGACTCGTTACCTTGGCAAGAACATATTTTCTGTTAGAATTTTTCTTAACTATATTATAAAAACGATTTTAGTAATATTTTACAATTCAATAAACAGCTTCATCAGCATATATTTTAACGAAGTTTGATATTCTTTAGGGATGACTGTTTTCTTAATCTTTGTGAATCCTAATTTTAACTAAATGTGATATTTCAAATTGTTAGGCTGTTGACTTCAAAATTGACAATTGAGAATGAGAAAAATAAAATAAAATATATAAAATATATTGAAGAATTTAGCTTAATGAAGAATTTAACTACTTAAGAAGTGTATAACTATTGAATCTCCATTATCATTTCAGTACCAGATAGTGTTATTTTAAATAATTATTTTAAAGGTTTTTCTGAACACCTTAGTAAATCAAGCCACACGAAAAACGGAAAACTTCCGGGTAAATTGTAGTAGTTTCGGAACAAGCTGAAATAAACAACTCCAAAAGGCTAAAAAAGGAAAACAATGAAACATCGATTGACTAATAAAGTGATGTATTAGCTTTGGTTTTTCAACTGGCTCTTAAACATCATTCAGTAGGTTTTTGTAATTAAAAATTGACAAAAACAGGAAACACAGTAGCGCATGCTTCAGGATTGATTGATTGACGGATGGATTGATTGAATGGGGATCCAGTCAAGAATGTTTCAAATATATCGAGACGTCACCAGCAATTGGTGATGTGGCAGAACATTTGACCCTTGACCCTTCAACATGTCATGCCTATCGGAACAGAGGGCATTGATTTTAATGTTAACCAAAAGACCCAGTATTTTTATTTCTAAATGCCGAGTACTTCGCAAAAGTACAGTCACTACTTATTTTCAAGCCTTGGTTACGCCCTAACCTCCCACATACAAAGCAAACATGCTTTAGGAAAGTAAATCAAAGAACAGTGTTTGAACTCCTTGAACATTATTAAATATAAAACATATTTAAACCTTAGAAAGATATTTTTAATGGCAATTGCGTTTAAGGTTGTTGAACTCACTAAGCGGTCATGTAAAGAACAACAAAGTCACGTACCTGACTCATGGCTAAAATTTTTTTATTATAGAGTTCCGTGTTATCTAGGGAGTTTCTTTAGCTTTATAAATGAATTTGACATTTTAGCTGTCTTTCGTATTTTATTTATAGTTATATAATGCAAAAAAACTGATAACGTAATAAAGATCATACACTACATGGTCTTAAAACTATTTCAAAGGACATGTATTATCTTACATGTTTATAAATACATATAAAACAAAACGAAAAAAGGAAATATTACCAAAGGACATATATTTCAAACCATTTGCTTTATAATGTTATTAAAAATACGAGTAAGTGTAGCCCGAATAACTCATTGTTTTTTCTTGCTTGAAGCATAGCAAGCCAGTCAGAGACAGGTTGAAGCAGGACGGATTTGTTCTTATTTAAAATCTATTTTACTGTTGGCGGAAAAATAATACAAAACCGAAATCACATTTTTTTTTTCGAATTTGTTATCTTGGCGTTCCGAGTATAAATCTCTTTTTATCGATTTTATTAAATGTTCAGTAATTATCTTAACTTTATTCAATTTAAATACACAAACGTAAAAATTTTGAAAACGAGCCAATTTATTAATTCCGTAAACTTTCACCCAGGAATTGAGACCGGGTGCTCCGGAAAGGTAAGCATCTCCTGTCTAGTATTGTACAACCGTCACGTGAAAAATCTAATTCAAAACGAAATAAATGTGGAACTATGGAACGTCAAATACATCCAGTTTAAGTTATGAGCAGCGACTTATACTTATCATCAATATTGTGAATACGGTCTTAAAACTTTTAAGGGTCTTAATTAGTCTAGTCTCTTAAGTCAACAATTTAATTGTAAGCAGCTTACTTCATTGTGGAAAGTCAAATTCTACCTACCTAAATATCTAATTTCATCTCAAGAAATATGAGAAATGAGTAGAATTAGTCAAATCGATTGAATTTTCAATCTGAAAAATAAATTGAAAATTTGGAGCTACTTCATTATTTTCATGGATTAAAAACATTCTTCTTAATAAGATCTATTTTTCTCATTAATATTTATACTGTTTAATCACCCGATCCCCAAGCTTATCGAAAAGATATAAACATATGAAAGAAGAATATAGATTGAAAGTTACTTATACTATAATTACGCATCTAAAGTGCCTCACATATCATTTTCGGACTTATTTGAGAATTTTGAAGTTGAACAATTTCAATTACACGTATTTTTCGAAACAAATTGAAGATCAAATGAAATTTTAACAACAATGCAGTAAGCTTAATATTTGTAATCTATGTAAGCTGTAAAGAGTTGTACAATTACCTTTTTACTGATTGATCGGAATCATGTTACATAAAGAAATTTATTTTATTAAAAGCTTTTCCTGAAAACATGTCTAACAGATTAAAATAGCAAAAAAAAAAAAAAAAAAGCAATTTTGCTTTTAGAAAAGTAATAACTATTAGCTTTCTGAAAGGACTGGTTGAAAAATCATAAATAGCTATAAAGTCCAAATACAAACATGCCGGTCCATGTTCAAGTCACAGTCCCAAAAACAAAGTAAAAACTTTGGTAACTGGTCTACGCATGAATTTTAACCAGGGAAGTGAGACCGAATGTTCTGGGAGGGTAAGCATCACCCGTGTAGCAATTTAAAAAAAATACAAAGGGTAAAAGGAACGAAGAACATGAAGACGTCAAATATACCCATTCTTATTGTATTGTTCATGCAATGTTGTTCAATATTTTGCAAATAGAGCAAGATTATTAAGCTCTATGGATAAATCTAAGAACAAATTCGTGGATGCATGTGATGTGCGAATAGTCATGATGGTCCGCCGTGTACTAGCGCACACTTTTGGTAAGGTGCTAGCTCACCGAGTCAGTATACCGAGTCGATAATCTCTCCTTCTAATGCCGAGGCAAGAAAGTTGGAATGTTTGACCCGACTTGGTTTCGAATCCTTCTCCCGCTTTCGAGACGGCAACAATATTGTGATGACGGAGGGTTAAAGGTTTTACAAAACAATGTAGATCTAAAGTTTTCTATTATTTTCAAGTACATGTTATGTGTCTGCAAACTTTGTTCCCAATCAGCAAATTTTCCAACCTTTCAGCAACCTAAAATTTATGGTGATCAAATGGTCAAAGAGGATGTTTTAAATTTAAAATAATCTAAAATTTGCCACAACATAAACTTGGTTCGGATCACTAAAAGGTAAAAACCTGGTGAACGAGTGGTCTAAACTACGCGCTTACGGATCACAATGGCTCCCATCTGATAGATTCGAATCCCTCTCAAGTAATTCCCAGAGAAAGAAAGATTGTCAGTTCGATTGTCGATGGTCGTTTGTTTTTTAAGAGTATTCTTTTCTCCTACGTCATCTTACAACTGGCCGCCTTGGTGAAGAGCCTTGACTGGGGCATTAAATATTATTATCCCACTCAATTTTTTCAGTTGTTGAAATGAAAATGATATACCTCCAAAACTATCTTCTTGCTTAAGTTTAAAGTAACGCGGTGACAACAACTGCAATAATTAAACGATTTTTTAAAGAAGAGTTTAACAAAACAGAAATAAATAACAAAGATAATAATAAAACAAATTATTTCCAGTGTCTTCTGATGTGCTCTAGTGGTTGAAAATGGACTGAATCTAAGTGGGCTGTACAAATAAGTACGTCCCTTTTGCACATTTTCTAGCCGTAAATGACTGCAATAACGCTGAAGCGGTTTTAAGCAATAACACACTCACTCACTCTCTTTTGCGAAAAACCTATAAGCTTTTAAATTATAATCATTTTAGGTATGTACTATTCAGAGTATTCAGTTACAAATTGCATTTTAATGTAATTAGTTTTAGAGCATTCCCTACTTTTTATGCTGGTTTATTTTCTCCTTTGTAATAACACTTTTTTTATGGCATGACGCGTCTTGATGCAATTTTAATGCGTCGTTTTAGTAAATTGACCTAGATACCTTGTTTGTTGTTCATTGGCATATTATATCTTTCTAGTAAAAAAACTACATATTTTATACGTACAATTTAGTCGGTCAATATATGTGTCTTAGTTAATCAGTAAATCAAGAATTCTATTTATATTTCATGATCATATTCTAAAGCTGCATGGTAGATTGAACCCTTTCGGCAATACATAACCTCTGTTGCTACCATTTTATGATTGTCGCGTAATACCTTCTAAATATATAACAAAAATGCCTGTTCAATTTTCAAATACCATATGTCAACATTTCTCTTCTGTGACACAAGAGGCCAAAAAGTTTGAAAGATAAAAAACATACGCCAAACAGATGAAAGTTTAAAAATCCAAAGTTAAAAAATAATATGAATCCAAATCAAGCAAATGAATGCTTTGTATGAGGAAACAAACCTTAGTTTTTAACATTTTTAAAAAATTAAGGTGGCTAAAAAAGAATATACACACTATAGTTTTGATCAGAAACATCAAAAGTTTGTTTAATTCTTTTTTTAAAAAAAAAATTTAAAAATTATAGTATAGAAAAAAGTATTATTAGACAAAAGTTTAAGAAAAATTTAAATTTAAGAGATTTTAATTGATGGTTTCTTGTTTTGTTATGAAAGTTTGCCAAGTTGCACGTGTTCATAATTTCATCCTAGGTTTTAATTATAAAATACTTAACATGTATTCTTGCAAAGTTATCGGTTCGGTAGGTGTAAAATTTTAGTAAGTTATCTCAGTATGTTGCCTTTTACATCTCTTCTTATGACGTTTACATTATGACGCTTGTCAAATTGATAGTTCTAGTGCAAGGCGAAAACAAAAAATTGTTTTAAGCATCAGGTGGTTGACAGTATAAGATATATTGGTAAAAGGATGGCAAATTTTGTTATTTGGTTTTACATATTTAGGTAACCTTAAGGTATACAACATAGAACACTCTAACTAAAATTTATTTAGAAAAAACTTCTATAGAAATTTATGTTGCTACTGATTTGATATACACATTTTATCAAAACATTGATGAGAAAGCTGTGTTGAAAAGCGATATAAACAAAAATGGTCATTTTCCAAAGTATTTTGATCGCCAAGTTATAGAATGCAAAGCTCGAACAAGAACATCTTCAGGTGATTTAAAAAGCCTTTGAATTCTGTAAAAAAAATTAAAATACCAAACAATACTAAACCACTAGAAGGCACTCTCTTGACAAGTCAGATGCTTGATAATTTAAATAAATCTTTGTGTTATTATTCTTACCAGTATAAAATACACGTTCAGTGTAAACACACTCGAAGTAAGTAAAACAATAATATGGACTTTGTTCGTAACTTTTGGGTTACATGACTAAAATATTTCCTTTGGATAATAACCAAAAAACTTAATATCACTTTTAAATTTTAGATTTGGCAAGAATCTGGGAATTCTTTTAAATATTTCTCTTGACTTTTTGTTATTTTTCATTCGCGATTTAAAAATACCCTTTTCTGTGCAAGGAGGCATTGAATGGCAAGAAAAGAGTAAATTTTGTGTTTTACAAAATAAGGTACATATAAATATGGTCAAATTGATGTTCAAATCGCCATAAAATTTGAAATAATTTTTATTAAATGTTATTTTGTTTTGTTCACTTTTTTAACATGAAAGCGGCTAACTGCTTAAATATTTTTGTTTTCGTTTAGGATAGAAGACATATCTAGAGGCAGAACATTGAATCCAAATATGAGCGAGTACTAACTGACATTTATTTCACAAGGTTTCATTTTCTTGAAAACCCGAAAAAACGACAAATTGTGCGTAATTGTTTGCATGACCTTTTAAGTAAATAACGTGATTTAAGTCCTTCGGTTTTAAAGCTCTCAATATTAATTATTTTTCGCTCAAAAGTTTATTGAACTTACAAAATAGAGTCCGAATAGATTATTTAACATATATATATATATATATATATATATACATAATATATATATGTGTGTGTGTGTGTGTGTGTGTGTAAATATATATATATATATATATATATATATATATATATATATATATATATATATATATATATATATATATATATATATATATATATATATATATATGACAAATTAGAATCAACTAAGCCCTGAACTACGAAATATTGAACTTCTAATCTTCACAAAAAGGAAAAAGTATAAAACTCAAGTAAAGCATTAATCAAAGCACCGATGGTGCTGATGGGTTTGGGCTTGATTATCTTGCCAAGTGGAAATTGGGTTGGTAGTGTAAAGCTATCAATTTTAATAATGAAATGTTCCGGTGCGAAGCAGGATTCCATGAAAATAGTTGCCAACCCTGAATTCATGTGATCAGAAATATTTTTTTCCCATTTCTAGGAACTTGAGAGGGTTTTATTGACATGCTCACAAACAAAACGATTTGTTCAAGAACAAATTTGTTAAATGTATGTGAGTAGATGAATTTCTTGTAGTAGCCTAGCTATTAGCAGAATGATAGTGCTAGTTTAGTGGAACATCCACAAATTATCGCAGTTGGAGGTCAGACTTGGAGCTCATTGGTGGGTGGCTAGTTTGAAATATATTGGGCCTCGGCGACCATAAGTCAATTCGCTTCATTGCAATTATGGTTGTTTTTTGAAATCGACCCTGCAGGACATAAATTTCTCCATATATTATTTGTGAAATTAAGGGTCCATCAGTACTGAACATAGCTCAAGATGTTGTGTCTGAGTTTCAATCCAGACATGGAGGTTAAGCCCTATTAACTGTAGCTTTCTTGCTGGACACAATTAGATAAGTTTTCATAGGAACCAGATATACTAGAAAAAATGTGTTTTTGTAACAGCATATTTATTGGACAAGTCTTCCATATGGTAATTAGCAAACTAATAATAACAATCCTCAATGTCATGTACATAGCATAATCCTATGTTCTCATTCCAAATGGGCTTATGCCAATTTAATGACTGAAAGTTTTCATGTAAGCAGAATTACCACTAAAATCATGCTGAATTGTTTATTCCATCTGCAGCCAGAGTTAGACAAGTGCAAATGCTGGGCTGGAACTGATAATGCCTATTCAGAGAATAAAATTTGTTAAACATATCTTACCGTACTTTAAATATAATAATGCTTTGCAAACTTGTATTTCAGCATTTCCTATGCATTTTGACTTATCACAGAGCAGAGGGCATGTTTGACAGATGATGCTGACCCTGTGCTTTAATACCAGTAATGAGCTGTCACTAGTATTAAATGTAAACTTTCTCACATTTGCCCATTCCCCAGTTGGAGATTTTTCAAATATCATCAAGCATGTTTGCTTTGTTTGTATAAATGTTGTTCTTTTTATTTAAGAATTGAATTTCAATTTTTTTCTGGTTCATGAGCTCATCAAAAAGAAAACTGTTTTTTTTTTTTTTTTTTTTTTTTGCAAGTTGTTACCAAATATTACCAAACTGTTAAACTGTTGAATTAGCACTATGTTTTCTAACACATTTGAAATCAAATTTTTTCATGGCTTTCTCACAACTTCCACAATTGTCAGAGAACTTTTCTTTCCACAGAAAAATGAGTTTTAACATTGATTAGCCCTTGGTCTTTTAAGTAACATTACTTTCTTAATTCTAATTGTTGAAAAAACAATATATATATATATATATATATATATATATATATATATATATATATATATATATATATATATATATATGTCTTAATTAGGGGTCAATTCTTGGTTGGCTTTTGACTGGAGGGGGATCTACCTGCACCCCTAGTAAAGGTTTTTATATTGACTTGTGCCGTTACAAACGCCCAAGTAAGAATATAAAAGCCGTTACCAGAGGCTTGATTTCCAGCCTAATCGATAGGTGAACAATTTTGTGTATAATTTACCAGTGCACTAAACCGACCAATTTCTCTGCTGTCTCTCCACTTCACTTTAAGGTCTATATACCACATCTCACTTGTGCCATATCAATCGATGTTCAGATAGTTCTTGTCATTAAAAATTTGTGTACAAACAGCTCGGCTGTTCAGTGGCGCGAGTTTCTGGGTAAGCGTATGAATCGAATAAAAATAACAAATGCACCAAAAAAAAAAAAAAAATATAAATAAGCCACTTGCGTCTCAAATTTCCCGGAGGGATGCCCAAATTCTGCTCACACACATATACAAAAAAATCTCCACAAACGGCCCTGAAGGATTAGGTAACAATGGCAGAGATTTTTAAGACAAAATTGGAGTGATTGTAATCTCTGAAAAAAATAGCACGATAATCAAGGATAATACTCACAAATATTACAATTTACCATACAAAAAAAAAAAAAAAAAAAAAAAAAAAAAAAAAAAAACTACTCTGTTTTCGCATCAACATGAAATCAATACACATTTCACAACGGTCGCTTTTCAGGTCAACACACAGGGGCTCTATTTACGTATTTACAAAACGTTGTTTTTGTGGGTTTTATCGTAGTATTAAATTTTTCAACGGTTTTGTAAATACGAGCTACTGTGGTCAACGATGGAGATTTAATCCATCCGCTACATTGATTAAGTTCTAAAAGTTACCTTACTGTTTACTTGTCTAACAAAAAGGGGACACTACTCTGCAACTAGTAAGCAAGTAGTACGTAAGACGATTTCATGCGCGCTTACAAAAATAGTTCTAGACACATTGCCTATTATATGCGACATACTTTGCCTAAATTAAGAATATAAACTTTCATTTTATTATGTTAATAACGAAGAATTTTTTTTAAATATCGAGAAAGTGCAAAGTAATTGGTTGATGATCCCATCCTCTGTTGATAATCATTACGTAGGGAAGGATATCATACAAGCGAAATTAATTGCAGCGGTGAGACGTCCAATCCAAAACTGTTGGATGATTTGTTGTTTATTTACGTGCGTTATACAAATATAACTTCACAAAGACTGAATTCATGAAAGCAAAGAAATAAATGTGTAATTAGTCTTACTTTACCAGGGCGCATTTTCCTCGAGGAGAAGTGCAACGGTCGTAAATTGACATGATAATCACCTTGAGTTCAAACTTCACAAAACCGTGACATAGTGAGATTTGGCTCCGCTGGAGCCCAAACCCACAAAAAGGAATCAAATCTTACAGTGACAGCATAAATATAATGGAGTAAGCGAACACGTTTTAACAAGGTATGTAATAACACCATATGTTATATTATTTAATTATAATTGGTGTGTTGGCTTCTCTTCACTCACTCTTAAGTAATAGTCTTGATTAGATTAATGCTTAAATCATTTTTTAAGATCTTTAACCAAATAATACCATAAGTTAAATAACGCTTCTTCGTAATAGTTGTGTCAAAAATGTACTCGTTACATTTGTTGATTTTATATATTCCATATCGGGATGATGCAAATTCAAAGGAATTAATCTTAAGAGATTGCATTTGTTCTTAAGCCACATCATGGCCTATGATACTTGATTTCGAAAAGAGATGCCATAGTTTTGTCGTTTTAAGTGACCGTTTACTTATAAACGGTCGTTAACTTCCTATGTAGCTTCTTAGTAAAAAAAGTTTTTCGGTCGCTAACTGAGTGTCGGTGGTTTCTCCAGTTTCCAACTTCCAAGAATTGACCCATTTGGAATAGATCGTATACTGGGTTTCCTTTATGTTTTAAATTGTTTAATTTGTTTGTGTTTGGGTTTAGCTTGTTCCCCTTTGTTAATCCCCGATAGTTTGTGTTGATGGAATACAAAATAAGGAATTCAGTAACTTAACGGATCCCTTGCTGTAAAAAGGAAGGTTGCTTGGTATCCTCTTGTACTTAAATTTCCCCAATGAAGTCGAGAGTCGGGATAGTGTTACTCACTGGCCTTTGTGTTAGATGTGTTTGTTCTTGTTTGGCCGTTTTATTATATAATTATTAATTTGCATTGTATCATGTACTTTCTTGCATTGACTACTACCAATAACATGACTTTAATCTTTTTTAAATTTTGTTCTTTTTTTTACGAAATGTGATAAATCTTTTGAATAATAATCCATCAACAGATAAAAGTAATGTAAAGAAGTTTTAAATACAAGTTTACATTTGAACAATGAAATTGTGTTTTATAATAACACAGTAGCTTTTATGAACTTAAATACGTGAAATATATAAATATCAGATAGTTGTATGGAATCTATATACAATCCTAATCGACAAAATTAACTTGCACTCTAAAGAAAGTAACTAGACAATGTGACTTTTGAAAGATAGTCAAACTTTGAAATTGAAATTGTACAAAACAACCAAATTATTAATATGATAGCACTGTTGCAAGATCCAGTATCATTTAGCTTTTGGTATTCTGATAGTTTTGTATAAGAAGTTATTCCTTAATAAACTACAATTGTTGTCGATTTTCCTGTATTGGTTGGATATATCTCAATAACAAATGATGAGTATACAGCTGCTAAGAATATCTGTAACAAATCGAGTTATTGATAAATCATCTATTCTCACCTTAACAATTTCTGTCAGCTGTTTTTCAATCATTTATAAAGAAGAGTCAGCCTGTGTATCAGTATAATTATACACTATTAGGCTTATAGAATACAGTCTCGGTAACAACATCTTTACATACTATCAGATTGACAAGATGTTGTCTTAATGAAACATGTTTTGTTACTGTTACATTGTATGATATTATGAATTCGAATTTCATCTGGTCACTTATAGATATGTCCCAGCAGCAAAAAAAATATAAAGTGAGAAGCAAGTTGACTACTTAAAGGTAAGTGTAAATTTTATTATATTTTTTCATCTTTTTTTTAATTTTATATTTCAATACCGAGTTTGGTAACTCAACTGAAAGACAAAATAAGATTTCTTAGATTTTCATAAAAAGATTTTGCAGGTGTAAACAATAAAATAACATTGAATGCAATTTTAAAAACTATATATATATATATATATATATATATATATATATATATATATATATATATATATATATATATATATATATATAAGTAGACGGCAGGATGCAACAATAATACAAAATATGAAAAGAGCAAAACCAGAAAAAGACAAATAAGTAAAAAATCCGTGGAAGGCTATTATAATTATTGGTAAAAATTCTCTTGTAATATTGCATAATACACTTTTGACAAAAAGTATAAATGAAACACAAAAATACCAACCCATGTCCAAATCACAACAAATCCCCCTTTAAAAAAGTGAAATCTTGAAAACTGGCCAATTTAGTTATACACGTGAATTTCCATCAAGAAGCGAGAACGGGTGCTCCGGAAGGGTTAGCACCTCTTGGTGATCAGCATCAACGAATCGTTACTAGATTCCAGTTGGAGCTTTAAAAATAGTTTACAATTTTCAATCAATTAGAATGTTTTATATCATTTTAGGATAATCATACATCGTTTAAAATTTTAATGAATTAAAAACAAAAATCGAAAATCGACATTAACTGATTGATTTCAATGAAAAAATATTTGTTGTTTCATCTATGATTCCTTTCATCTATTACTCTATAACACTTACAATTTCAAATAGAACAAATATGTCGATTTTGCAAAAGACTTTGATTAACAAGCATGAAAGGTAAAAGTTAAAATAAAAAAGCTCAGTATCTCAAGTTTGATTGGAGATGTCTCTGCTGTCAGTTTTCATAAAATCTTTAAAGTAAAAATTTGTAATCTATAGAAAGCGTTTAAACGTCTAGTTTATTGAAATAAATTTGTTTAGTACTAAAAGCGAAATGCAACACAAATGTAAATACATTTCGAGCTTTTTCTGAATACATATATAACAATTGACGGATAAAACAGATGCCAATTAAACAAATTATAATGGAAACAATTGAAATAATCCAATTATTATGGGAACAAAATTAATACAAATTTATTGGAAACAATTTTAAAAAATCAAATTTTAATTGAGACAATTAAAAAATCAAATTTTAATGGGATAATTTTAAAAAAATCATATTTGAATCAGATAATTAAAAATAATCAATTTTTATAGAGAAAATTTTAAAAATCAAATTTTAATAGAGAAAATTTTAAAAATCAAATTTCAATGGAGATAATTTAAAAACTCAAATTTTAATGGAGATAATTTTGAAAAATCAAATTTATAATGAAGACAATTTTTGAAAAATCTTATAATAATGGAGACAATTGAAAATAATCAAATAATAATGAAGACAAATCGCTTCACAGATCAGTAATTACAATCATATGAGAAAAATCTAAATACTTAAACTAGAAAAACTAAATGCAACAGTTAATATAATACATTTTGGCTTAATATTATCTTCATCCATAAACAGCCGAAATATTTAAAACTCAACACTTAGGGAAGGTAATTGTATGTGATACAGCTTCTCCTAATACTATCTTGTAGTAAATAAACTTGTAAATCAACTTAATCTATAAAATTTATGAGTTGTAAATGGATGTTGGATATAAGATAAATAAAAATTAATTTGAAATATGCGTGTATAGAAGCTTATTGTATCGCAATAAAGTACTAAATGGTCTTATAAACGAACTTAATTAATCTAAATGACTGGTAATAATATAGTCATTATATCGCGAGTGTCAGTTGCTGGAGTTTTGTGATTAGTTGTCTCAATGTGTTTTAAAATAATTTCTGTTTTTGTATTTTATTCACTATTTGAAAAAATTTTGGTAAATTTGATTTTTGATTTATAATATCAGTATAATTAAGATTTTCAATTATGCTTTTAATGCCCTTAGAATTTTTTTTAAATTGATAATAAGCATGAAACGGTTATCAAATACTAAAATGTAGATTTTATATACTAAACAAATAAATGTATAATCATTATTTATATATACATGCAAGATAAAAAAAATTCCCATTGTCTTTATTGACTTGAAATAAATATACGGCGGTGTCAAATATTTTATTAATGCATTTGAGACGTGTGAATATTAATGATTAATGAATATTAATGATGGAAAATTTTCTGAGATGTTGATGACAGATATAGATTTTTTAAAACAATGATTATACGTAATATAACACGGGTGTTTTCGAAAGGAGTGATTACATATTAGACCATATGTATATTTTTATACAACAATCTTTAGATGTCATGTCACTTATATTACCTTCTAAATACTAACAATGATTATATGTTATGTCACCTGTGTAATTTTATTTCGAATACAATATTTGCATGTCATATTACATTTGTACTTTTTCGTATACAATATTCAGATGTGATGTCGCCTGTACAAGTTTTTCGCATACAAAGTTGTTATGTCATGTCACCACATGTATTTTATTATGAGTGCACTTTTTGCATGCCATATCACATTTGTTACTTTTTCGTACACAATATTTAGATGTAATATCGCCTGTATAAGTTTTTTGCATACAAAGTTTAAATGTCATGTCAGCAGTGTATTTTATTTTGAGAGCAATTTTTGCATGCCATATCACATTTGTTACTTTTTCGTATGTAATATTTAGATGTTATGTCGCCTGTACAAGTTTTTCGCATACAAAGTTTATACGCCTGTACAAGTTTTTCGCATACAAAGTTTATACATCATGTCACCAGTGTAATTTTATTTTCAGTACTTTCTGAATGTCATATCACATTTGTCCTTTTTCGGATGCAATATTTAGATGTTATGTCTCATGTTTAAGTTTGTTTTTTCACAACCAATGTTTACATGTCATGTTCCCCGTGAAAGTGTTCGTATACAAAAATGATAAGATTGTGTCACTTGTAAATGTTTTACATACAATGTTTACATGTCATATCGCCTGTAATTTTTTTTTGTATACAGACAATCCTTACATGCCATGAGTCACTTGAGTACTTTTTCGAATGGAAGCTATGTTTACATGTTATACAACCTGGTTTATATTTAATTTTTAATGACTACGTAGTAAATCTCTAAAAAAAAATTCACAGGAAGAAAAATTTCAAAGAAGACAACTTATAATCTGAAGTGTATAACAAATTTATAAATTCCATAAAAAATTGGAAGAATTCAACACATCATACCTTAATTAACGCGATAACGGCTGTTTTCTATTTATTGCTGGAGTTCATTTTTGCATTATCAAATGATACAGAACTGCGAGAACAGTTATGCCTTGGTTACTGATGGAAATAGCATACTTAACCGCATGTGATGATTGTGTTTTGAGGCCACCGTGATCGTAAAAACTAAATGTAGTTAAATCAGATACATACAGTCGTAAATCTGGATATAGTGTCTGTTAAATTTTTTATGACATCGGTACCTTATAACTATTTTATTTTTATTACCTACTACCAATGGCACTTGTTCGTATGAAGCATTAATAAAATTTTATCTGTTGTTTTAAAACAATAAACCGGTCAAGGCAAGATTAAAACAAAAACATAAACAATTGCCAAATTAAAGAAAGTGTTAATAAATTACGTTCTGCATAACATTTATGTTCCTATGTATGCTATTTAGTTCTTAAGAAGGTATTGTCTTAAAGGAAAAAGAATATTCAATTTATGTACATTTATTTTAATTTTTTTTTTTAAAAAGTATTATCGTTTGACAGGCTATGTTGGTGCATCCGTTTTCCTGAGTATTAACTGGACTGAACTGTACACAACACCATTGTAGACGAGTTTATTTGAGTAATGGTGTTTAACGTCCCAGTCAAGAATATTTCACTTATATCGAGACGTCGCCAGCTATAGGCGAAAGTGCAGAAATTTTGCCTGTGCGTTGCGCTGATGGCATTATACAGCAGGCTTCTTTATCGTGCCATGCCTGCCATGACACGGAACCTCGTTTATTTTAAGTTCCCATCCGAAAGAACCTTGACCACTTACGAAGCGAGCACTCTACCGAGCTACCGCAGTGCCGACATTGTAGACGAGTATTTGAATTTTAATGAAACAATACATCGAACAAAAAACAGATATTCTTTATTATTTGCACGATTCATTCTATGATAAGGTAAGAATCAGTTTCTTCTTGAAAATAAGAATTCTTTTCTGCGCAAAGTTTACAAAATGCATGAATCTTATTCCTAGCGTTTTTATGTCTTTGGCATGCAAAAGACTCTTGAAATTTTGAAACAATCCTCAAACGCGAAGTGTAGGGAATATTTTGAAAACAAAATGAATAAACAAGTTCGAAATCGCCATCAAATAAATGATCAGTTTTGTATATTGATTGATCAAAATTATTCAAATAATATCAATATTTTACAGCAAAAAAAATGTGAAAAAGACTTTTTTATCCTTTTTCAAATGACATTTGAGATAATTCAATTTTAAATCATAAATCAAAACATTTAACTTGTTTAATCTAAATCTCCAAAATGGTTAACAGATACTACATTCGAGATAAGGAGAAAAAATGGCGTATAACAATCAAAG
Organism: Tegillarca granosa; assembly: GCA_029721355.1. NCBI lineage: Eukaryota > Metazoa > Mollusca > Bivalvia > Arcoida > Arcidae > Tegillarca > Tegillarca granosa. Next base: position 17,864,901 of record CM056599.1, read on the forward strand.
TTAAATCTTCAAAAGAAAATACTATACGTTTTAGATAAATTCTTGGGTTTGCTTTTATACCATTAATCTAAAATGAACAAATTGTATTCAAAATTTATAATCTAAAAACATGTACTGAATATAACACTGTTTTATTGAGCGCACGCTAGGACATAGATAACATGATTAATGATTTATTTCTTATCGATGACAGTTCCATTTTTACACACACACCATCGTTTGTTACTCTAAACTATTTTCATTGATGCAAGTAACATCAAAATTGTCGAGATCAGATTCGCTGCGCGTCATTCCGTAAACTAGGTTTGTTCTACATGTATATATGTGCACACAACAGAAAAATAGAAAATGGAATTATTGCCAATTGAGTCGTACAGTAGTATCAAAGTCAATTGGTTTTCTCTCCATAAAAAAAATTATACGATATTTCATTTGTAAAACCATCACAGTACCTACAATTTAGTCAGTAGCAGTAAAATGTTACCATTGGCGATTCAAACTAGACCTATTACAATTTGAGCTCTGATGAAATAAGACTGACAAGCCATAAACCTGCATTAATATTTTTTTAATTTTTTGATTTTTTAAATTTTTGATTTTTTAAAATCATATATATATATATATATATATATATATATATATATATTGACAACCTCTGATCACGATCTGTTAGATTCGTTTTCTAAAATTTCATTCTTATTAGCTGTAAATTACCGGAATCCTCTAATGGATTGGTCACTTGTTTAACACTGATTGTCATAAGCTTGAAGCGTGCGTATTGATATCCAGAGACTCGACTAAATCAAGGAGGGAAACCTGACAAATTACATTATAATTGTCATTAATATATTCCCTATAAAGTCACATATGACAAATTTAATGAAATTCTATGTTTGATTTATTGTATTTCACCGTTTTGTTAGATGTTTAAATGACCCTTTTTATAACGTGACTATGTTTTAAAAATTGATCCCACAGACAACATCTCGCCGGGAAATTTCTATTTCTATATTTATTCGAGCTTTTATCATTGAACCAAATGAAACATTGTTCATTAGGAACATCATTTTAAGTAGAATAGCACCGTTTTAATTTTTTCCAGGAAAACTTGACGCAGCTTTAATAAGTATGTTTTTGCACCTTTATTCTTGCCATTTTGTCATGTTTTCTTTATCGTATTAGTTAGGAAGAATCTGAACATATCCAATATTAATCAGACTTGAGTTAGTAGGCTTTTTGGTTTAAATTATCAGTCCCGGCTCTTGTTTATAAATTTTTTCGAACTGCAACTCTTCAATTTTACCATTTAATGTAGAGTCTAATGGAGTGGAGTGGAGTGGAGTAATGGTGTTTTACGCCCCAGTCAAGATTCTTTCACTTATTTCGTAGGCGGTCAGTTCTGGGATGGTAGAGGAAACCAGAGTGCCCGGAGAAAACCACCGACCTTCGGCAAGCGAACTGACAAACTTTCTCACACTAGGATCTGTCCCGAGTGGGATTCGAACCCAGGCACTTTAGACCACTCGGCCACCGTGGGCCGAGGCCGCTATAGAGTGCCTATAAATAAAAGTTCATTCCGTTTTGTTTTATTATTATTATTTTATACTGGACAAACTAGTAACAAGTTTTATTGAAATTCGAACCAAGTTGTGAGAGACGCCGCGATACGTAAGAGAGCCGTTTACAGAATCTTTTAATTCGGACTGTACTTTCAATTTGGGATGCTCACAACGAAACGTACGCATATACATTGAATCCAGATGGATGGCATATTTCCAATAAACTCTGACATGCTAAGATTGTTTTAAATTACACAATTTGTTTACGTTCCATAACGTTTGTATAATTTATACTTTTAATCTCCAGGTTTTTTTTTTTATAATCGAATGTCTGGCGACGGTAATACTGATAGCTTATCGACAGATCGATAATCGTTATAAAATGTGTCCGACTATGAAATTTATCTGATTAAATGTGGCTAAATATCAAACTCCAACAACTCAATATAATTTTCTTTATAAGATTGAATTCTTGTTATACTACTCCCTCTGCTCTTATATAAAATCATTTAAAACCATTGGTTTCGATAGTATCAGTTTTCAACTGTGCTAGGAACCAGAAAAAACATGACAACGGAAACAAAACGCATGTGTGTGTGTGTGTGTGTGTGTGTGTGTGTGTGTGTGTGTGTAATAATTCTATATTGATTCTTATAATTGTGATGTCGGCATAAGATGGAAATTGGATATTAAATGAAAGAAGAAAAAGTAAAGTCAGTTAGGGCCAAACTTAGAGTTAACGCGTTTCTTTTAAGGTAAATATATATAAGCTTTTAGCTTTGTGTTTATATATATATATATATATATATATATATATATATATATATATATATATATATATATATATATATATATATATATATATATATATATATATATGTGTGTGTGTTCCTTACAATCAAGAGAATATTAGCACTTACTGGTTCACGATTAATTCTCGTAGGAATTTTAATTATTTTTCTGTAGGTTATCTTGTCATATATAACAAAATAATAATCAATCAGAATTGTGAGATCACTACATAATTCATCGTAAGTCCAAGATAAGAAGCCTTCACGAAACCAAATATCGTCATCAAATATAACCATTTTTATCTATCAATACACGGTCAGAATCCATTTTTTCAGTTAAGAAATATATTAGATTTAATGTGTCATTGTTTGTAAAAGACAATGATGTTTTAGATATTATGGATGAGCTTTTCAACTCGGTAGATATTTGTCTACATTTAGGTTTTCTGAATTATCTTTTTTCCACATACCTCTTTGCATATAGAAATGAATTCGTGTTCTGATAAAAGATCTGTTTGGTATTTCATTTAGATTTATACATTCAAAACTTATCTTAAAATTTCAAATTTGGACTGATACAGAGCTTTAATGAATTTGGTCGTTTCAAATACAAGATCACCTTTATGTCCTTTTTTACAAAAAAAAAAAATACAAAAAATTAAGTTGGTTTCATGTTTTAGAACTTTTACGACATTGTTTAAAATGGCATATATACCAGTTTAAAAAAATGTCTCTGAATAAAAAAAATTAATTCTAGAAAATTAATTTTTATCTCTAAAAAGATAACTTAGCACTATATTAAAAATCAGGATTATTTCATAACATATTGAATTCTTATCTTGCTAGAGATCTTTTCTATAGAGTGAATCTGTTTTCATCACCAGATTTTAATCAGTAACGATAAACCAATCCCGGTTAGGCGGGATATTAATTAAAAGGCGAATATAATTGAATAAGAACTGAATTGGGTTTGATTGGATTAACAATGTATTACCCATAAGTCAAAGATTATTTTTATTATACCTTGGCGGTTAGTTGTCCGAATAAATATCGACCTAAGGAGAGCCAGCTGTCACACAAGGATCTATCCCGAGTGGGATTCGAACCCAGGCGGTGAGAGGCACTGTGATCCGTAAGCGCGCACTTTAGTGAACTCGGCTACAGAGGCCCTATATTAATAGCGATATTGCGAATGGTTGTAATTTTTCCAATTTTTATTTAAATATATAACACAGATACCAGTTAAATTTAGATGTGCCAGATGTGCACATTTTTGAAATTCATTCCTCATCAGTGACACTAAGACCGAAAAGTTTGTATAGATAAAAAACATCAGCCAAACAGTTGAACATATATAATACAAATACCAGTAATGAATCTAAATTTCCAAAATTATATAAATCCAAATCCAGCTAAGGAATGCTTTGCATGAGAGAACAAACCTTAGTTTTCAATAAATTTCAAATTTTAGACGGCTGAAAATTTTGCTAAATGGTACATTTTCTGACAGCACAAAGTACTACCTACTGAGTTATATATGGATACCCTCGGGGAGTTTTACTCCACCAGCAGAGGTACTCGCTCAGGAGTAGTAAATATATAACGCAGATACCAGTTAAATTTTGATGTGCCAGATGTGCACATTTCGGAAATTCATTCCTCATCATTGACACTAAGACCGAAAAGTTTGATAGAAAAAACATCAGCCAAACAGTTGAAAATGATGAATCTAAATTTCCAAGAATACATGTGTATAAATAATAATTATTATTTTGTTTCAATATTTAAACTTTAATAACAGTGGTGAAATCAAATCTTAACTTTTTTGGAAACGTATTTCTTACACCTTACAAAAAAAATTCATCACTTAACAAAATAAAACTTAAAATAAACTTGCTTTTAAGTAATGTTCCATGAAATATTTTGTTTTAGGCAGGCCTTTTTTGCAATCAAGAGATTTATTTGATATACGTTTTCGAGAGAGTTTTATTTGTTCCATTGTGTCACAACCTAGGCGTTGCGACTTTAAGATATTGGCAAAAAAAAAAAAATAAAAATAAAAATAAAAAAAAAAAACATATTTTTTTTTTAAATACAGCAATTACACTTATTTCTTTTTCTCCTGTTCAATATCTAATCCCTTAATTTATTGTTTAATTATTTCATTTTATTATCTTTTCATTTATTTATTTTTTTGTATTTAACCTATTTGGACCTCTTTGTATTTGCCACATGTAAATATATGTTTTGCATCTTACCTACACCTGAATGGGACATTCAAGAATTTTTATTCTAACCCGCATGGATATTGCAGCGATATTTTTCCGGATTAAGTGTGGCTGCGTTTTATGATATCAAATCCCCGTAAAGATTGCAAGTATTTTTGTGTCAGTTAATAACGACAAAATGCATAGGCCATAAAGGTATATGACATGATACAAACTTTTTGGTTTTCTCTTCTAAAACCTTGAAAACTAGGACTATAGTAGAGGTGAATCAGAGAGTAAGTTCTATTTTTGCATGTTTGTGTTAATTTTTTCCTGTACAACTGTTTATTGACGGTGATCAATGTCTTCTGTGGAATTGAATGCCAAATACATGACACGATCACGTCAAATCATGTAAACCCGTTTTTATTTAGGAAACATTAAAATGCAATGTATATTACAAAAAGGATTCCGTACAACCCGGAATTCCGGAAATACTGCAATACAGAAACAATGACTTCATAAAATAATCTATATAAAACAGATACATTAAAAAAATGATCAGTTATACTTTTGAAGTGAAAAATTTTTCGTTCGATCATGTTAAATTATGATATCCTACAGTAATAAAGACAGTTTGACATTAAAAAAAAGATTTTTTACTTAAAGACCTTTTTGACAAAAAAAAAAAAAAAAAAAAAAAAAAAAAAAAAAAAAAAAAAAAAAACCCAAATCTTTTTACTTTAAAACCGTATTGTCGGATTCACAAATATACTGTTTCTTATTGACATTTTTCTATTATACTGGATTTTATGAGGATTATATATCTCAAGAAGTCATAAAGACAATGGATTTACTGCGTATCATCTTAATTAGGTTTTATTGGCTTAACACGTGATAAAATCTATGTAATTCTATATAGGATAGCATCATTTGACTTTATTTTTTAACAAAATATGATCATGTTCCAGGAATGAGCGGTGAATTTATTTGAAACGGTAAAATTCCATTAACTTTTTTTGGCTAATATGTTTTCGTGATGATATCCTTATGGAATAGAAATTTATCAAACGGTTTACTTAAATCACTTAAAAAAAGATGGAAATAAATCTGTCTGATTCAAATTTTCTCTGCAACATACGATGCCAAATTCCAGCAGAAACAAATGTGTTATAAAATACAATATAAGTACATGTATTTGGTAAAGAGATCAGTCAAAAATATATTCAAAGTAGTTTGTAACTGTGTGACTTTTACAGTAGGAAATGTTCTAGGTTGAAACCCATTAAGGACCGAATCCTAGCGTTAGAATGTTTTGTCAGTTCGTTTGTAGAAGACTTGTTGTTTTATTGTCCGGATTATTTCTATATAAATGTATTCTCCGTTTAAAAGACTTTGTTCAAAGTGTCAAAAATTAAACGATTTTGCCAATTATAAATTGAGTAAATTTATTTATACGTATAGCCATTTGTCTTTTATTTGTAACAGGTTTTTTATGAGTAACTGTTGTGTATTATTTTGAAGATCTTTTATTGTATTTTAATTTACATCTGTTTAATTTTCATTTTATATGGTTATATTTTATAATTTAAAAACATTTAGGTATATTTTTAATATTATTCAAGCCGCGAATAGCTGTGTCATATACCACGGTTTGAATGTAATCATAAAAATACATTCAAAAAGTGGTATATGACAAAAGTCATGTGCTACTTTTGACTTGTATTATTTTATAAGAATTCAAAAGTAGCACATGACAGCTGCAATAATGCTGATTCGGCTCGAAACAATAACTTGCACCCCATTAGAAAGTTCAGTCCTGTTTTAGTCCTTCAACTATTATTCTGAAGTTGGTTTTCAGCATCAGCAAAAACCTTAGTACGCAAAAAAAAAAAATAAAATAAATAAAAAAAAAAAAATTAAATAATAATAATAATCAAGTTTCTGTGGATTTATGGCCCTATAAATTTTTTTTATTGGAAATTCAGGTCGGAGGATATTTTCAAAATTGATTCATCAGAATTTCGCTGAAGTATAAACACTCTATGGAGAGCGCCGTTATAAATTGTTTGTCACTTTTTTCCTTTGTTATTGTCCTTTGTAGCGTTAAGTTTAAAACTAATAGAAAAACCCGTTTATCAATCTTATAAAATTGTCAAATGTTCATAAATATTTTGATTGCGTTATTGAATTCTTGATTGTTTTTGCTTTTAAGTCATTATTATTGTTAGCATTTCAATATTTTAAAAACTTAAGCTACCAAAAAAATTCGAATTCTAGCTGAATTTCGATTAGAACTCAATTTTAATGAACATTTTCGATGGAATATTTTTAAAAAATAGAGCAGTTAATTGGACATAAAATAATACCATGACATACCGTGAAGTAATACATCTAAACATGTATTTTATTTAATTAAGCATTGCACTGACAAGATGTGGTAGTAATTGTCGTTTAATTAGCTATTCCTTATATCAGGCAAAATAAATAACAGAATTGTGTAATATGATTAATTGGCCTGCGACAGCTATTATCAAATTTTTTATACACCAACTGACGACGTTTTTACCTGACAACCGTTGCTGTGAGTTGACGTGACGTGACGTGACGTGACGTAATGTATTATGTCACATATTTGCCGAACACGCGCTGAATGACAATAGTCTGAATGTGCGATAAGATTTTAATAGAGAGGTTATAAGAAAAAATGCAGAAAGTATATATATATATATATATATATATATATATATATATATATATATATATATATATATATATATATATGTATGTATATATATATAAATAAATTTGAAAGTGAAAATTCTGCTGTGTATTGCAATCAGCACACACATGTCTACAATATATTGAAACTGTAGGTTGTTAAAAATTGTTTGGTAAACAACATTTTCGGTCAAGTTAGGTCAAAATATCATATCATGTTAATTATTTACTCAACAAATGTATTCTTAATAAACACTAGTGCATTCAAAAGCGAGTGACTGGATATTCCTATTCCTGGAAGTTAAGCAGTATTGTAGGCAAAGACAAAAAATAAAATACGTGAATACTAAATTAAATAATAAACAAAATATAATAATGTTTGATGAGAATTACTGTAACCATCACAGTACAATTATCTGTATTAACTGTAGTGACAGCACCTATGACATCCTGATATGCTAGAATGTGAAAAAGTTTTAAGTAAGCGCTTCAAGAAACGTAATAACCACTCGTGTGTCACCATCAAAATCCTCATAAATCTTCTTTTTGTGAACATACCTGGCTTACATCAATGTTCGTTTTAAGTAGTAATAACAGTAATATATCAATTCTGCATGCGGTTAAAATGCATTTGTCTTTAACAACAGTAACATTTATCCAGATTTATATAAACCTTTTATATCAAGCGCAGTATGGTGCATGGAAACTGTGTCCCTGTATGAAGTTATTGTCAGATTGCATTTATAAATCTTTCTAAGTGTTCTGAGCAACAAGTACTCTTCTATCACTGTTACATGTCAAGTTCAATAGTTCAATATGAAGAAGTTAACTCATGTAGGTCTTATTAAGTCCATTATATTGACCGCACTACTGGTGATGAACTGACCTTGTACTTGTATATAAAACATAGAGATCATTATGGAAACGCTAGCAAACGCAAGTATTAATTTTAACACCCCGTATGTCCTTTCTAAACTCACATTAGCAGAAGTAATTAAACCTTGTTCATGTTTTTTTTACTCTCGGTTTAAAAGTTCAAATTTTATATTAATTTACAAGAGATATAGATATAATCAATATCAAAAATGTTAATTCTATAAAGGTTCAAGGTTATTTACATGGTAAAAGATCATTAAAAATAGTTTCTTAACCAAACAGCAAACAATAACGCAACCGCCTAACATTTATATTTGAATAAACAATGAAAAATGATAACATGCTCTAGCACCAATGTTTATAACTCAAATGCTTAACAAAAAAGTTTAAAAAAAGTTTCACAAAAATAAGATTTTTAGTTAGCGCTTCGACTGTGTCTTCTATGGTTTTGTTTAGTTTTTTACGTTTTCCTGTATATTTTTTTCCTGTTATTGTGATTTTTGTATATTTTAAATTGTCAAATAAAACAACGTTTCACACTTATAGAACTGTGTTGTATAATTACACTCGTTTTTATACTAAAGCGAACTAATTTTGTATGAGTAAATTACAATCACCGAATCTGTCCTTTGGTACGTTTTAAATCGTGTTCGATTCATCATGGATTTTGGTAAATTGGAATTATTGTACATACGTTAGACGATGTACCAAATTGAGTAGGTCAAGGTGATAAGGTCAAATAGAGATTTTGGATTAAAGGTATTTGCCTCTGTTATTATTATGGACTTCTGCTTCTAAATTTGTCATTGGTAAAGACAAATAAAAAAGTAAAGTTGTTTCAATTACAAAACATACAAATATAAATAAAAGCAATAAAAACGGACAAGTTAATACGAAACAACAGAATAGTACTTATCTATCATGACTGAATACATTTGCAAGTATAAGTATTATTGTTTTGTCCCATATCTGGTTTTGTCTTTGCTTTGTAGTAAAAGTGGTCAACTCGCAATTATCTTGTTACAAAATTACTGAAATTATCTTATTTATTCTTTATACCGTGATACTTTAATGTAGTTTTAATTTTTTTTTTTTAAATTTCTAAGTTTGCCTATTTATCCCGTTTGTATTTTTGTTATCAAGCAAACTCTAAATGTTTATACATGTAGTTGTTTATATTACATCACACACACACACACACACACACACACACACACACACACACACTTTATTTAGTTCCTCTTTTTACCTTAGTAGAAGTGTGAAATATTTCAATTAATTCAAATGGGATTTATATTTTCCGTTTATCAGCCCCAGACACTGTGTTTAATTTCCAAGATTGGTATCTGAATCAGATATAACATTCATCTTTTGATTTCACACAGTAATGTTCAAGAATCTCCCAAATGAATCGTTTTTTACTCAAAGGGTTGATAGATTTTATCAACATATAAAATATAATTAATGCTTTTATGTCATATTTTATCATTCCCATAAATTGAAAAAGGTTGCATATATTATATATATTAGCAAAATATATTGTTTGTGCTTTACAGAAAAGACACTATGTCATTACCAACCAATCAAAGTAATATTTATTTAGTTTAATGTATATATATAATACAAGTACTCTATTACTATTTCCGTATTAATTTCTATTTACATGAATACTAGTATTCGTTTTGGAACATTTATCTTGCACTGTCATAGTGAACTAAGATTCTGATTTGTGCATATCTTAGGTGACTTATAGGCCCGATGGGCCGGGTGTATATAAGTTAGAATTATATATGTAAAATATTTATATTAATTTTTACACATGTCACTTAAATAAAAAAACTTACTTACTTACTTACTTATATATATATATATATATATATATATATATATATATATATATATATATATATATATATATATATATATATAGGAATCCAGTGACCTTTTTCTTTTTTATGAATCTAAACCTTACAAAGATTTTTGTCATCTTTTATATTGCCGACTTATCGGCCACCACATTAGTTACTGTACAAATAAAAATACTAAGTCAAAAAATAATATATCATATTAAAAAATAGTTCTTATGTTGTTGTAGAACACCTAAACAAACAACTAAAAAAAAGAATATTTTACACTTTAACTTAAAACTTTGCTGGTAAAAAAAACTAAGACAACACACTCCTTATTTCCAAATAACGCAATGGTCATGCATAACATGCATTGCTTTTGTCAAATAATGTAGGGATATTGAAAAATTATTCATTACTTAAGCAGAATAACTTAAACAGTATTGCAAAACAATGCAAAATTGTTTCGAAATAACGCAATAACTTGCGATATTTTAAAAAAAAAGTTTTAAAATCCTTCGAAATAATACGTTGTCATGACAATTTTTCTTTTATATTGCATATGGAAATGTGAAAAAAATTCTGGAATTGTGTATTAAATAAAACAATATTTCGTTAAGTAAGATTTAAGAATAGTTCAGTTTGTAAAGTGTTTGTTCAAGTAGGTCTAAGGCTTGCGAAGTCTTTAAAATGATTTGTTATTTTTTAATTTTCTAGCACTTAGCATTTATAAAAAGACAGTCATAATATTTCAGTATGACCTAATTACCGGCGCTACATGTCACGTGGGAGTATTGCACTAACAAAACCTTGCTGCACAATACCCTTATCGAATTTAAAGTATAAAAGAATTTTTTTTTCTCAACCGGAATTGCGTATTGAATTGTTATATGGCGCTACCGGGATTCGTCAGTACCTCTTAATAAAGCAAGGTTCGTTTCTGAAAACCAAGACGTGCGATTGAGGTATTACAAGTGTAACGAGAGTCTGTGCAAGACATGTACCTATTTCCATTTTGGACACAATATTCGAGTTAAAAACGGAACTGAAAATTTTACTAATTCATATATCTTATTTACTGTTTTAAATGTTTAACATTTGCAGAAATCTATATTGTCCAAACTGGTAATGTTTGTCAAAGCGCGTTCGAGTTCACATACAGCAAATTTGGAGGCCAAGCCAAAGGGAAATTCTTTTAAGCAAAGATATGGATATGTGTGGTAATGGAATCTTTTCACTTTAAGCCGAAGCTAAATGGACACTTATTGATTATCTCCCTTTAAACCTTTTAAAATATTATTTTTCTTTAGCATTTTCAAATTTCCTTGTCTTAATTACGTTATAAACATCGTTATTCACCTGAAGATTGTGAAAACATGAAGGCGCTAGTAGAAAACATAATAAATTATGATTCATTTAAATCTGACAGTGTTTGAACTTTTTGTTTAATATATATATTATACAAAAAGTACATCGGAAGTTTTGTAGATATAATTAACATTACATATTTCCTTCAAAAACAATGTTTTAAAGGTTAACAAGCATTTTTTGTGTAGCAGGTGTCATAAAGCAAAACACAGAAATCCTTCATCATAAAACCATCTTTATTGGCTTCAAGGGATGTTATATATAGTAAATGAGTGAGCGAATTGATGTATAAGCCGCATCAGCAATTTCGCAGCTTTTCGCGGCTGGATAAAGGTAAAAGATACAACAGTATCAATAAAACTTAAATAAATGTAAAATCCATTAGTATTATGTTACGAAATGTTAACTGATAAAAATCCAGTAATTTTACAGACATGCTATATATAAAACACTGGAAAATTAATAATTAAACGATTAAATTATATCAAGTAAGTTTATTTACCGAAGGAAGTTTAAAATTTTATGTCCAGTAACATAAGTAGATTAGCTGGATTTGGATTCACATATTTTTGGAACTTCAGATTCATTAATTTGCAACTGTTTGGCGTATGTTTTTTAATCTATCAACTTTTTCGACCCCTAGTGTCACTGATGAGGAATGATTTTCCGAAATGTGCACATCTGGCACATCAAAAGTTAGCATCTTCGATGGTGAAGATTATATCTGCATAAATATACTGAAATGGTTAATGATTTAAAAATTGTGAATTGTACCATAGTTACTACATGCATTTTAGCTAATAATTTTTGAAATTTATTTAAAACTAAGGGCTGTTCCCTTGTGCAAAACATTCCTAAGATGAATTTGGATTCACATATTTTTGGAACTTTATATTCATTAATTTCCAACTGTTTGATTTTTTAATCTATCAAACTTTTCGACCCCTAGTGTCACTGATGAGGAATGATTTTCCGAAATGTGCACATCTGGCACATCAAAATTAAGCAGGTATTTGTTACCTTTTTAAAAATAAACTTTGATTAGATATTTCTATTAAGTATTGTTACAGTTCCAAACTTGAGAAAACTTTCTTTTGCAAACAGTTTTGGACATATATTAGGTGAGCATTAAGACCCATGAGGCTTTTCCTTACAGTTGAGGGGGTATTGTATTGTCCATCAGTACGTCCGTCTGCGTTTCGCTTCCGGGCTATTGTATTTTTCCAATGACAGTGTATAGAACATATTAACTGCAAACTTCAGACAGATATTATTGGAAAACAGAGCATCGCTTTTTTACTTTCCATTTTCTAAAACTTTTAACTGAGCCTCCATGAAAACAAGCACTTATCGGCTTTTTGTATTGAATTCACCAGCAATGAAGTGATGTAAATAGTGTAAACATAAAATATTTAATGCGCATTTTAATAAATTATGTTTTGAATGTTAAAAAGCATACCCAAACAATGCTGACACACTCTGGCATCACTGTTTATCCACCATTTAATCATTTTTCATTTAAAATTTTTCTGTTATTGTAATTATAGTATTTATTATATTTTATATTGTAAAATAAAACACCGTTTAATTAATAAAGAACTGTGTTTTAAAATTACAATACTTTTTTAAACCCTATCAAATTAATTTTGTATGAGTAAATAAAAAAAACTCTTGTTTCCGTCCGTTCGTCCGTTTTAAATATTTTTCGCTTTACCACAGATTTTGCTGAAATTGGTTTAATTGTACAAACGTGAGACGATGAACCAAATTAAGTAGGTCAAAGGTAAAAAGTGAAATAGAGATTAAGTATTAAGGATATTGAGCTGTTAATATACTGGACTTCTGCTTCTTAATTACTCATTAATAGGGACAAATCAAAAAGTTATTTCAGCTACAAAACATACAAATACAAAAATAAAGAACGGACAATATAGTACGAAAAAAAAATTAAAAAAAGACATCACCGAATACAATTGTGGATATGATTATTTGTAGTTTTTTCCTATATCTTGTTTTTTGCTCTAGTGTGTAAATGGTCAACTCGCAATTACCCTGGGACAAAATAACTGTAATTGTTTTTAATAATTTTTTATGGTCTGATACTTTAATCTGGTTTTGAATTTTTCTAAATATTTCTATAGTTGTCTTTTAATCCAGTTTGTATGTTGTTATAAAGTACATGTACATAGTAAAATCTAAATGTTTATGGATTGTTTTATTACACACGCACACACATGCGCGCGTGCGCGGTGGCGCACATACTGTATTAAGTTCTTTTAGATTCTGTGGAAGTGTGAAATATTTCAATTAATACAAGTAAGATTTATATTTTCGGTTTATTAGACCCAGACACTATTTTATCAACATATAAAATATTATCAATGCTTTTATGTCATATTTTATCATTCACATCAATTTCAAAACGTTGCATTTCTATTTCAAATATTATCGCCATTTTCGCTTTGTATAAATACACTAACTTCGCTGCTTTTGAAATCCTTAAGCTTTGTACTTCCTACATGTTCAATTAATTATCAAAGAAAATAATCTAAACAGAAAGCTATTGCTGGAACAGGAGTAAGATTAAAGATTAATGTAAATCAAACTAGATATGACTTTTTGAAACTGATAGGGATGCTTTATTTTCTCTCATTAAAAATATCTATGATATTTAACTTCTATGATTAAAATACAAAAGGTTATACATGTCGTTTTGAACCCTAAAAATATATATGAGCCGTCCTCCAGGAAAACCAGGCTTATTAACAAAATTATCGATTTTGGGATTTTTCTATTTTAGGATACTACAACAAAAATGATATCAAAAGACGAAAACCTTTCGTTCCTACTCAATTTACTTTTCGAGATATGACACTTTAAACATCCATGTTGATGGAAACCGATTTCCGTGATTCCGTCAAATATGACGTTATTTTGACTTCAAAAAAGTCAATTTTACAGTTGTTGTTGGTTGATAAGAAATGATGTTTTGTAATATCACGTAACAATTTTTTTTCAGTATTTACTATATCTTATATAAATATATGACAATTAACATTAAAAGGTAACATTTTTAAAAGTGTCTCAAAATAAACAATCACAGAAACTTCAGTATTGAAATTTTCATTGGTTAAAACACATCATAACCATTCTGGACAAGATAATCCAAATATACCATATAATATTTATGTTCAAAATCACTCCATGTATTATATTTCTTCTTCAACTGGTGATGGACATGTAATATCTTTGTAGGCCGATCTCACGTATGGTCTGACGCTAGAATATAAATATTGTTGGCGATCTCTGCTTAGTCCAGCTGGGTAAATAACTTCTGGTAGAGCTTCGGATGCATTGTCTATTTTCTGATTTCTTTATGTCTATTTTCTCTTCTAGTGCATTACGATTTCTTTTTACCGTTTCTATGTTTGGCTCGTCGCTTTAATTTTCTAATAGGTAAAAAGAAGATCGTTTTGATATATTAGAAACAGATCAACAGCATGTAAAACAAACGTTTTCCAAACGTAATTATAACAAATGACACTTTAAGACTTTATGCTTTTTAACTACAAACCCAATTCTTCGTAGTAATGAAAGTAATGTCCAAAGGAAATAATTTCCAATACGCAACTACGCACTGTTCAATTTGCTTGATATAATTATTGCATTTGTTTATGATCACATTCAAAACATGGACCACTACAGTAACTCAGTTGGAAAAATGCTTGCACCGTAGTGGTTGTGGATTCTATCCCCGGCCGGGTCTGACCCAAGACTTGAAAGTGGGTAGTGACTGTTATTTAGCCAAGCACTCGGCGTTACGAAATGAAAGTCACGGTTCACGATCAATAACATTGCTGTATAATACCATCAGAGCAACGCATAGGCAAAATTCCTGCACCTTATTCTATAGCCAACGACGTCTCGATATAAGTGAAATATTCTTGACTGGGAGTGTGGTAGGTTAAGCACAATTACTCAACTCAATTCTCATTCAAAAAATGGTATATGACACAATCATACATAAATCGATATTCAAACAAAATGTCAAATATATATTACAACTTACCTAATACCCTTCAGTGGACGTATAAATGTCCTTAAAAAGCAGGATATCTTACTGCGGTGTTAGATCCAGCTGACTTCTCAACAACTTTCTGTAATTGCTCAATACTATCACGGTTAGATCGGCGGTACAGCTTTTTTATGGAAGCAAATCCACTGTCAATAAGACATCGTGAATGACCCGGCACCTGCATCAGATATTCTATTACTGTGGTCCGTTGTGTCAAAACTCTCCACATGAAGTTTTTGTTTTGATCTAAAAGGAAACAGTTTTTAACTTAAAAAAATGTAATAAATTACGAAAATAAATACTTACATAAAAGTGGTATTTAGTGTTAATTTGAGTAGAATGTTTATACATTATTCCTATGCAAACAAACTAACCTTCTCGGAGGTTGTGGGTTCGACCCCTGGATGAGTCATCAATTACTTTAAAATACGAGAAACTGTTTTATCTCCCGATGCTTGGCATTAAGAGGACAGAAATTAGACTGGTTGACCCGATATAATTTGACTAGGCGGTATGCTTGTCTCAGGCGTACGGACTCGGTGAGCTAGTAACTTAAAGTCACCCCGAGTTCGTACTAGTACATGAAAGGCCATAAACACGTATCAAACATACACCAAACTTGCCTTGGGGATAAATAAACTTGCTCTCGTTGTGAACAGCTGAATAAATTGATGATGCGACGTTAAACAACATGGCAGTGGACCTTGTATGGCTCTCTTAGTCATCAATAGTTAAAGTATCCTAAGACCTTGCAACCATGTTGAAAGGAATCAAACATTTAACTGCTAATACAAATATTACCATACATAATATAGAAATATCATAGTTTTGTATGTATGCTGTGTAGTCTTTATAGTAACCGTGTTCGGTGCCAATTTTTGGAATTTTCATAAAATAAAGTATTAAAAAATGAAGCACATGACAACTGTATGACAACCACTTATAACATTATAACATACCTGGACAACTGTCAGCATGAATTGCAAAAGAAGATCTTGTACCGGTATTAGCATCACTTTCTAATGATCAGTCTATCATGGATATAACAGCATTTGGTCCACTTGTCTGTGTGCAATCTTTTCCGACCGTCTCATGTTCATCTAGGAAAAAGTTCAACTGTTTTGGAATGCCATCTATACGAAATCCGAAGATCTGGACTTTTCTGGTTGTTATAAAATAAACTGGTTCCATTTGTCTAGCGTTGTGAGGTATAGAAACACACTGGGAAAAGTAAAAAGTAAAGTGTTTATAATAAACCGTCTGGTCTCTAGCTTTATGGATGCATTCAATGTAGATCTCTCGTTCTTTTGTGCAGATGTTATGTGGTCTATCATATTGGTTGTTGCTTCCAAGTTTTCTTCCTCTGCAACCGCATCAACAACAGCTTTTGTGTACTTTTCGCAGGTGGCACAGACATCATCACGAGGCGATGCAATTTTTATGTGAGGTAAACATTGTAAATTTTATTAAAAGTTGAATACTTAACAGAACAAACTAGTGTTTGAAGCTCTTCACAACTACTTAGGTATTTACTGTGTACAAAGATCTTTGTAGTGTCACAAGGGAGATATATAGGTGGAACATTGTCTCTGCCTCTGGGTGCTGCTGACTGTGGTATACCAAACTCTTCTGCGTAGTTAGCTATAAACTGACTAACTTTCTGGATGTCCTCAAATGTAGAAGATTTACTTGGTTTTTTGCCTGTGTTTCGATGGAAACGGGGGTTATACCATTTTGATTTACATGCTTCACAATTTTCTCCAAAGCCTATTATCCAATGTCAAAAACTAATAAAAATGTTGTTCTACAGACTGCTTTACCGCGAAACGAGAATTGATGCCTCAACCTCTGCCGTTTTCTACCTCTTTTTGTTGTTTCTTTATCAGAAGAAGAGTCTTCAAGAGTAACCATAATAAATATCTCTTTTTCTTCTTTTTCCATTTCATGCATTTTAAGTATATGTTCATATATATCACGTGCTTTATATTTTAAATTGCAGTCATTCTTACAACCACATCCCTAATTAAAATATTTCTAACTTTGTCAGCATCAGAATCATCATCTGGTAATTAGTCGTTAGCATGGCCACCATCCTCAATATCCTCATGATCGTTTCAAATCTGCTGTTATATTTTCTAAAACTGCCTAGCCCTCTCATCAATGTTCAAAACGCCCTCTGCTTCATCCTCACTATTATCTGAATATTTGTTTATATCTGTGTGAGAAATCTGTGATCCTGCTGGTGTAGATGATGGGGTGCGTCTGAAATTTCCCGAACATAAACTCTCTAATTCCTAAAAATATATTTTAAAAAAGATTTTCTAAGATATAAAATGGTTGTGTCACGTTCTAATTTTTATGACGAGTTAAGAAATTAATAATTAAAATAATTTCAATTTACTTAGTTTGTATTCTCAGATTATTTAAAAGTAAAAGGAAAGAATATTTCTGTTAAAAAACCTAAAATCATCAGTGGGTAAAAAATGTGCATACGAAACAGAATAATTTACAATCTGTAGATCCACAACTATAACAGAAATATTTAGTGTTTTATGAAAAAACCTGTACCACTCGCCCACACGCACTTTAATTCGTATGATGTATTTTTCCTTATAATATTGAAGTGTACGTGAATTGCAAGATTTTAGTTTGGACTTTGGATTGATTGGTTGGTTGGTGTGTCTGTGTGTGTGTGTGTGTGGGTGGGGGGGGGGGAAATTACATCCATATCTAGTGGATTTCACTTATATCGGGAAATATACAGTGGCAAAAAATTTTAAACCTTTGCAGTTTGGTAGGGGTTGTCGTCAGCCTGGCTTATTTCGTCGATTTTCAAGGTTTCCCGATTAGTTTTGGATAAAAAAAGACGATGATCAGTGCATTAATGTATTCAGCGACCACAAATCATCCAACCCTTCATAAAATCACAAACATTCTAACAATAACATTTAATTATTGAGCATGACCGAGTTCACATGACACTGAAGGTTACTTGTTGACATTCGTGAGTCGCGGTGCAATTATGTAGAATTATATGTGCAAATTTACTGAAAGAAAGGAAAAAAATTGATTATACTTACCTCTAGGTCGCTATCCATTTTAGGTTATCATTTACCTTCCCAAGATCAACTTTATATATTGAAATACTGCTTAAAGTTTTGATGATTTAAATTTTAATCATGGTTCTGCCATTTCTGACGAGTCCAGTGAGGTGCGCTGTTTATGACGTCAGACTTTGATCACGATTTCCTTACGTCATCGGCCACGTTAACAAACCTGGTTTTCCTGGAGCACGGGTCTCTTGTATTATTAAAAAAATGAAGGTATAGTTTTAATAGATAAAATACAAATAAAAGAAACATAAAGGTTCATATTTCGACAATATTAATTTTAAATACGATGACTAATCTGTAACATTATCTGCTGTAATTTATTTTTTGTAGACAAAAGAAAAATAAATGAATCAATACATAAATAAATAAATAGGATAAATAAAAATTAAAAATAAATAATAATAATAATAAAAAAACAACGAAATATTACTGAAAGTAAAAATGTTAAAACCATGGTCATTTTTCGACCATATTAATTTTTACTACGATGACTAAACGGAGTATATATTTTGTAGACGCAAAAATGTACACTCATGACCTTTATGATATATATTTATTTGATTGGAAAAACGAGTACGCTTTTGCTTTTAAACTCTCTCTCTCTCTGTGTGTCTGTCTGTGTGTCTTCCTTGACCGAGTGGTATAAGGCGATGGCTTACAGATAACGCCATCGGTTTAAAGTTCGAACTGTAAGAAAGTCACACATGTTGATGGATTTTTACTGCAAGGTATTGTATCCTCAAACATACCCCGAACTTATCTGTCGTTGTAAATGAAAGATTCTTTAAATGGAAATCCAAAGCCTTTTTTCTAATTCATTAATGTGAACCCAACAAGGTTTTTTGGCATATTTAATATTGCTGACATATCGGCCACCACACCAGCTAATGTACTAGAGTATTACATATGTGAAAGACAATGAACCAAAATCATCAAATATCGAATGAATAAAAGCAACAGTTCTCGAGTAGTTCTAAAACACATAAACAAATATAAAAATAGTATTAAAACACTTGGACTAAAAGTTTGCCGAAAAAACAGCAAAAACCAACTAAGACAATAAACAATTTATTGCCAAATAACGCAATGACAATACATAATCATGCATTGCTTTTGCCAAATATTGCAGGAATTTTGAAAAAGTACTTTAGCAGAATAACTTAAACAGTACTGCGATATAATGCAATATCGTTTTTGAATAACGCATTAACTTGTTTAATTAAAACAGTTTATAATTTTTTTTTATAAAACAATGCAGTATTTTATATTTCAAACTTTTAATTTTTTTTGTGTGTAGAATTAATGCAATGATAAGTTGTCATGACAAGTTTTGTTTATATATATGCATATGTAAAGTGTAGATATCATTCTGAGTAGAAGATAACACTATATTTCATAAACTAAGATAAAAAAGCTCAGTTTGTAAAGTGTTTGCTCAAATAAAATGATTTGTTATCACTTAATTTACTAGCACTTAGCATTTATAAATGTTTTACGTGTAACGAAATCTTTATTGACTAAACTTGTAATGTTTGTGTGAACGTGATCGAATTTACATACAGCAAATTCGGAAATCATTCCTTATAATACATGAATGTATGGTGATGGAAATTTTTTCAGTAATTCCATTTTACAAAACGAACAATTCAGACCATAGTACACATTTATCTTAAAAGCCATATTTCATTACAAAGTTTAAGCCAAAAATATATAGAAAATGTTTGTTATTATTTCCCTTTAAACCTTTTTGAAATATTATCTCCCTTTAGCATCTTGACGTCAATTGTATTAGTTACGTTATAAAACAATTATTCACCAGAAGATTGTAAAAACATGAAAGTGAATACAAAAAGATCTATTTAAAACCGACCTGTTTGTAAAAAGAAGATAGAATGTACAACATCTATAAATTACATTTTTCATCCAAAAACGACGTTTTTTAATGGTTAGCAAGCACTTTTATTGTGCAGCAGGTGTCATAAAACAAAACACAAAAAAACTTTCACCATAAAACCATCTTTACTGGCTTCAAGGGGGCTAACATACAGGAACACATCAATCTAGAAGTACACAGTCCATTGTAAATAACATTTTCCACTTGTGATTTGAGTAATGCGGAAAACTAACAACTAAACTGTTGCATATAGCATGAAGTTAAACACAAGGCTTTATCTGTATTTATATTGTGCAATTGCTGTATTCATTTATTTCAATTTCTCTCTTTGTGATGTTTAATTCTAAAAAAACGGTGTTGATACATATATTGATAAAATATTTAATAAAAATAAGATTGGAAAAAAGTGAAACGCATTTAAATATAAACAATCTTTTGCCAGACAGCAAGTGTCAAAACATAAGAAACTAACCTATATTGCGTCTGAAAATATATTTTAGCTTTGTAATAGTGTCCTAAAAATAATAACGACTGGTGAGGTGAAAAGTATACTTGAAAACATCAATAAATCACAAATCTGTCTATAAAAGGAATATAATAATATCGAAAGTGTCAAGACGTAATATAACCTACATCGTAATTTGTTACTTTGTCTTTAAATAGTAGAAAAGTAGAAAGGTATTTATCATCCTATTTTTTCACGCCTGTGTCCAATTTTTTTTTTTTTTTTTTTTTTTTTTTTTTTTTTAAATTTGTTGGGTAGAATACAGATTATTTCTAATCTTTAAGAGAATAAAAAATATGCTGTAATATTTAAAATTTGAAGATCTTTTTTTATACAATTTTGGACAAATTTCTTTCGAAAAAAAACGCAGTTCTCCCTATTTTTTTTATAAATAAATTTTATGTTTTTTTTAAAAAGTTTTTGCATTTGTTTTTTATGTTTTATTCTTCTTTTTATTTTGTTTATCTGAAGGTATAAGCCGATCCTAAAATTATTCAATTTGATTGCAATTCAACATTTACACTCAAAGGCCCTTGTGTCTTTATGTTGTACATTTCACCTCTAAAGAAGGTGACATTGTCTTCCTTAACTGCTTCTGTGTTGTCAGTAGTTCATTTTCCTGAGTATTTTAGTTTTCAACAACAATAAATATATAATTTGACGCTTAAAATCATTAACTTCATTACTTGGGGCGTCTAGTCACTATTTGATGTATCAACAATTTAATAGTGACCGAATAGATGAAGTGATAAATAATTTAAATCGGAGAAGTGAGCTTTTTGATTTTCATTTTTTTTCTTTTGTGGTTGTGATACATGAATCATTTCTTATCATTTCATTTTAATTTCCAAAATTATGGTAAAGTATATGTTCCTCAGGCGCGACCTTAATTGTATTTATTAAATGATACGAGAAAGGAATAACGCTTATGTATGTTTGGATGTCTGTAATGCCCTTTGATTTAGTATTTTCATTATTTATTTGTTTTATTCATTCAAATCCCATTAATATAGATTTACTGCATATACTTTTTTAGAAAATAACTTTATTTTTATTTTGCATTATTTCTGATGTCAACAAAACAGCTTTGACTGGTGTTTTGATAGAAAAAAAAGAGACTGAAGCATCACCCATTTATATACATATGTACCGACATGCGTAAATTGTAACAATTGTTTTCAGGAAAGCCATGTTAAAAGTGTTATAAAGCCTTGACTGTTCACCAAGAAACTAAAAGGACATAATTACGTTAATGTTCATAGATACTGTTTTCAAAACAGTTATTTTTTCACACACACAGTTACACACACATAAAATATATATATATATATATATATATATATATATATATATATATATATATATATATATATATATATATACCGTTATGTAAGTCTAAATAGGTAAAATTAATAAAAACTCTGGTAATAATAATATTTTCAGATGTATATAACAACGATAAAATTTGCGAAATTGATAAATTGTTTCTCCTGATTGCCAAAAAGTCTAACAAAGGATTAATCTTTATAGACGTCGTTTAACTTTTAATCGATGTATTTCTGTGACTAATCTGAAATATTAGCAAATACCACATTGTTGATTATGCACCAGTATCGTGATTCTATAATGGGATGATTATTTTAACACCTGTTTCTCACCTTGATTTATCTGTAAAGTCTTTTTACTAATCCACGTCGACTGAATTGATATCATGATAAAACTTTTCAATATATGCAGTGTTTTGGCTTAAAGAATATTGAGGTATGCATTATGTCGAACTTTTTCATTTTTTTTTATTAAGAAAAACTAATTTTTTAAAAAGATTTATACGTTTATATCTGCATATCGTCTTAAAGAAATTAGCAAATCGTTTTAAAAGTGTGCATCTATTAGCATCATGGTGGTTCTAACATGTGTCTGCAATTATTGCACTTTGTTTTGTTTCTACCAAAGAAGATGAATTGAGTTGAGTAATGGTGTTTAACGTCCCTGTCAAGAATATTTCACTTATATCGAGACGTCGCCAGCTATAGATGCAGAAATTTGCCTGTATTTTGCGCTGATGTAATTATACAGCAGGGTTCGTTATCCTGCCACGCCTGCCGTGACACGGGACCTCGTTTATTTTAAGTTCCCATACATCGTTATGCCGTGTGCTTGGTGAGAGAACAGTCACTTCCCACTTTTAATTCTTGGGTCATACCCCGCCGGGGTTCGAACCCACGACCTTCCACTTACGGAGCGAGCACTATACCAACTGAGCTATCGCAGTGTTGAATATTGAGAAGTATAGCAATATAATAATATATTGCGTGGTTAGATCAATATCCATTTTTTGATTTATAAACTTTTGCATGTTTCATTACACACAAAAATTGAATTAGAAAATCTAATGATAACGCATACTATCAAATATAGGTCAAATATATCAGTTATTTTGAGTCACATATGTAACTGAAACGAGCAGCAGAATGTTTAAATGACAAAAATAAGAAAAAATAAATACATACATACAAACATTTGCGGCATTTTAAAATGTGATATTAGCCTGATGTGTCAAGGATATAAGGCGATTTGCTCTCGAGATCGGTAATTTTTTGGATTTTTCCTTTGATAATTTTCATTATTTTGCGAAACTCGAAACTCACGTCTTTAACATCAATAAATAACCTATTGAACACGTACAAAAATCATGGTGGAAATTATTTTATTATTAATAATGTATAATTTTATGCAACAATAATCATCAAATCCCTAATTGCCTCTGGTTCGTATGGTGTCATAAAGTTTTTATCTTTTTTACATGAAACAAAATGCTCTTGATTTGTAAAAAAAAAGTTTCAAATGTTTTTACACTACCGTATAGTAAACTGCAAAACAAAAAATTATTAAATGAGAGGAAGTTTTCAATTGCATGCTGTATGTGATATACGGCTAACGATGGATGTAAAAAGCCGCCGAATTATACGTAATGGGCATTGTACAATCGATAATTTTTTTGTCCTTGATCATTACTGTATTTATTTCGTGTCAGAAACGTACTTACGGTATTCAAATTGTATTGTCGACTATTTATTTCTAATAAGTGTATTAAGAAGCATCTAAATCATCTGTTTCTCTAAAATCTTTTTCTATTATAAGTTATAGAAACATATTTAAGAGAGGATTTATTGACAGAGGAATCAAGTAAACGTGAAAAAGCGATTTTTTTTTCACGCAAATAAGCTTAAATCATTTCTATTGATTTCAAAACTACCATGATAATTTTTTCACGCCATACATCATTCAAACGGTTTTCGTCAAGTACAATCCATTAACTTGATGTTTGTTTCAATATTTGTTTGTTAATTGTCTGACATCTTTACGAGCATATTTGTATAAACGTATACACAAAAGACACTCCTGAACATGTTCCAGAAATATCAATCTTTTTGAATAATTGGGTCAGTATAAGATAGTCGTACAGATACTGTACAATTTTTTTTTTACACATTTTTAACCAGACAATGTTTAAAATAACGAGTCAAGATTTCTTCACTTATAACAAGGCGGTCAGTAGGTGAGATTATTTGGAAACATATTTTAAGGAGATATCTGACATAACAAAAAAAAAAAAAAAAAAAAAAAAAAAAAAAAAAACACGAGATTCCACGTTTTTTAACATTAGAATCGAACTAAATTGTGGAATTTGATTCAAGGCGATGAGGTGCCTTGACCATATGTCGGCACTAAATTAGAAATCTTATCTTCAAAATTATGAAGTTATCTTAAAACTTTAACAAATTATTTCATATTTTTTCGTTGCTGTCAAAATCGATATTTTTTAAAAACAGTAGCTCAAACATGCATTTTCTTTTCACAATGCTTATGTTCTTTATCATTTATTATTTTATTTACCTATTTATTATTTTTTTATAATATCATACCCTTATTGAATGGAGATTATATCAAAAGCTATCCTTAAATCAATAAAAAATGATTACAATTTTTGTTTAGTTTCCAGTTGTTATTTTCTATTTCCGGATTTATTGTGAAATCTTGATAGGTAGTAATTTGGGTTAAATATACATCGCAAACATAATGACAAGTGACCAGTTATCGATAACTGCAGTGAAAACGATGTTAAAAGCGCCACCTTGTGTTCAGATTTGACTCTCAAATCATGTGAGGAAGTTTGTCAATTCGCATATTAAAGGTCGCTGTTTTTCCGGGCACTCCGGTTTCCTCCGCCATCCAATAACTGAAAGTCTTTATATAAATGAATGGGTTTGACTGAGCTGCAAAAAACATTGATCAATTATATTCAGATCAGGTAGTTTCTAGTGCCACCAAAGATGGTTAGTTTTCTTTCCAAAGGTCCTCGAATTTCTTTATCACTAAAGAACTTACTGCCAGATATAAATGAATAAATCTTGAAACACCGTTGATCCACTTTACGTATTGTATCTGTAGCCATCTAATCACCTAACTAGATACATTATTACAAGTGTATATAAAATATGCGACAATGAATCAAAACAAAACAAACCAGTGTTCATAAATGCGTCTTTCTAAACTATCTATATGATTAAATAGTAATATAAGAACAACAAATTATAAAACTGAATGGAAAGCTTAATTTAATATTAATAATGTAAACATACAATTTGAAACCATTCAATAAAGTTCTTTTCTTTTATATTTCTTTGTAAACAATTGTTTTCAGATATAAGAGATATTTGAAAACTGATAAATGTTCGACGTTTTTAGAATCGTCATTCAAGATTAAGAGTAGTTTTAGCTATAGTTTCCTCTTGTCGGTAACATTGTGTTTTAGTTAAAGCAAAACACATAAACTACGGTTGCAAATACTTCATGCTATATTGTCACATTTGGGTATTATCGAAGGTCAGGTGCCCCGATTTCATACAACAACTGAGAGCCTTGATATCGATGAAAAAAAATCAATACTGAGAGTAATACTCTTCTTATAATACTAAGTATGGTAGTGTTTTTTTTTTCAAACTTACACGCGTCATTTCTCCTGCTATAACTTGCTTCAATTAATGACATAGTAATTTGAGTACAATTTTTTTACAATGACGTCATCTTCTTTATGACATGTCTTTTGCGTTCAAAATATTTGCTGTTTAAAACTTTTTGATTTTTTAAAAATAAAATATCTCTATCCGTGTTAGTAAAAGTATTCTCTATATATTTTTGAAAAAAAAATCAATTTAAATTTAACGAAAATTATTTTTAGGGAAATTGAACTATTATTGTATTATTGACTTTTATGTCATCTGCTGAAGTCATGTAATTATCAAAATCAAATGTATAGTCTCTAGAGACTTGTCAGTGTAAATTTTACGCATGGTCATTTAGGTCAAGACAACCTTAATTTCATTTCTATCCTTAGGATTAGAAATTAAGCATCATGTTCTCCATGCTTGTGCATTTTTATAAAACAAATATGATACACGCAATTACATTTTAACTGTTCTTTTGTAAAATTTGTTCAAGGTTTGCATTATGAACATACAATAATGATCAAATCTTTAACTTCATCACTGCTGTGGTTTGAATAGCATGTGGTCGTTATATAAATCGGACACCAAGAGTTAATTGGCGAGGTTGTAGATTTATAAGATTATATTTAAGTACTACTGGTTGTAAAACATGCGGGGTGTTTGGTGCTCAAAATTTACTTCGGAAAATCTTCTGTAAACTGGATCCAAATTATACATACTTCGTTGTTATTAAAACGTGTTTAAATGTTCAAATGTGCGATTAATTGGGCCACGAATTCTAACGTTAGTAAAATGACAAAGATCTCTAAAAAAAAGGTACTATGGTTAAAAAGCCTAGAATGTTCAATCTAGTTAGTTGTACCCAAATGAAGTTGTTATTATAATCAGTGGTATTGGTGTTTGTTCATCATGTTTTGTTATTCTTTTATTAAACGGATTCGCTGACTTAGTGGTATAGCGTTCGCCATGGGTGATGTGATTTGGGTAGTGGTAGGCTTGTTAAATAACTAAGACTGACTCGGTGAACTAGCAAAGAAACAAATTCGTCTTTAATGACCATAATATATACTCACACATCTTAGGCACAAACGAACTTGTTTTTAAATTTTTCGCAAGAAAAAAGGTTTATTTCATCGTTAAAAGCTTAAAAATTCCTGATGTGACGTTTAACAACATTACAAAAACAGCTTTATTATTATTAAATTCTATAACCGAAAAAACAATTAATTTGTATGCAGAAAGTCGTGAAATTCATGAAACTAAAACTGTTCAAAGACAAAAAAAATCATATTTTTATTTACTGTGATTTCCTATTGCCTCTTTTATTTAAACTTATCAATATATCTGATCATTTGTGAGCATATCTTTTTTTACTTTCCTTGAAATTTGATACATACAAGCAAAGGATTAAAATCATCTGCTAACATTTTCAGGTGATTCAATTGTTTTTGCCATTAAGTTTTAAATTATACGTTGTTATCATTGAAATAACAAATATATCTGTTACATATATATATTTTACTAAGCTGTTTAATATTTCTCTTTCTTTAATTATCATCGCGCATTTCTGATTTATTTCAGCCTGCAGATGTCACACTCTGACGTGTATGCCTATTTCTGTCACTTATAATATATGTCGTTAAAATAATCCCATATAAGAAGTTTATGTTGGACAAAAAACTTCCTTTTAGGTAGGCAATGTAAACAAATAGATATAAAAAATATCGATAAAACTGAATAAGACATTTTACTATATATTTTAAACGAAATCTTTAATAAATTGATGTTTTGTGATTTTTCAGGTATTCTGTGAGAATAAAACTAATGGTCAAGGAAAATGAATAATACAACATGTGATCAGGATATTAATTGTTTGATTCAGGCAAACGATTCTATACTTACAGACAGCCATGAGGATAATAAAGAACCATTCTACAACTTTGTGCATGGGTTATATTTATATGCCATTCCGATTATTTCGACGCTTGGAATTGTAGGTAATGCGTGTTCGTTTAAAGTATTCATGTTTACTTTTTTTAGCAGACAACCTTCAAGCGTTTATCTGGCGGCTTTAAGTATTTCTGACAATTGTTTTCTTTTTGCTCTTTTTCTGGGATGGTTCGGAAGTTTAAACGAACACCTAATGCAGACAGGAGTATGGTGTATATTTATGGTTTATATAACGTATGTGACAAGCTGTTTATCAGTATGGTATGTCGTGCTTACAATGTTGGATCGCTACATTGTCGTCTGTCATCCTCTTCACGGACCAAGGTTGTGTTCAAAACGGAGAGCAACGATTGCAGTGTTATCAGTGACTATAATCTCTGCTTTATTTTATGGTCATTGTTTCTTTACAAGTGAAATTATTCAAACGCCATCGGGACCGACATGCACTTGGAAGCAGAACTATCTTTCGTTGATAGCTGTATTCACGTACATCGATACTGCCATTACGTTTGTCATTCCATTCATATTGTTGGTTACATTTAATGTTTTTGTGATACTTTCTATACGTAGATTCACGTATAAACACATTAGCAGCTACGAGAAGAAATACTACGCATCGCCGAAACGAATGTTATCAAAAGCTCAATTTCGCCTTACGATAATGCTGATTGTGATGTCAACAGTGTTTCTCGTTTTAAACTTGCCGAGTCATGGAGTCAGATTTTATATATTAATCAAAAATTTAATCAATCAAAATGACGTTGCACTGTTTCTTGCTCAGCAAATTTGTCAAATGCTTTACTATTTGAATTTTTCCATAAATTTTGTTTTGTATTTTTCTAGAAGTCGAACATTCCGGAGATATTTGACAGAACCTTTTAAGTGTCATCAGAAACAGTTTTGTAACTGTAGTTTATCAAGTTGTAGTTGTAAGTATTTTCGATCTCAGAGTTCCTCTAACCAGTCGTCTGAGGAATATGTGTGGTTTGAGTTCAAAATGCTGAAAGCTCAAAAAAGTTCAAAAAAATGCCTTCTTTTTAGAAATATATAAATACAGTCAAACTTTAGTTATCCAAACTTCTGTTATTAGAATATCTTGGATTATTCGTAGTTCTTGGTAGATCCCGACCGCCCTGCACTAAAGCTTCTCGTTAAAAAACTTTTTAATTCAAACTTAATTTGAAAACCTGTGATTAATTAAACCTAATTTGAGATCCAAGTTAGACTTCGGTGAATATATACCACGGAATATTCGGCGTTGACATTTTAATCGTTTCTAAAAAGAAATTCACCTGTACAAATTTATACAAACAAGTATGGTTTTACCTTTTCCAGTTTGTGTTACCCAAGCGTAACTAACGGTCTTTCTGTAGTGTAGACATGTGTACGCCGTCATTGCCTATCATAAGCCATGTTTGTCATTCATTGCAATAGTTCGTTTTAACAGTAATTGTAATCCCAAGTGTCTTGTCCATATCAAAATCCCAAAAAAAGTAAAAACTTTGCAAACTGGCAAAATATGTTATACACGTGAACTTCCATCAAGGAAGTGAGGCCGGGTGCTCCGGAAGGGTTGGCACCTCCTGTCTAGCTTGCTACACCCGTCACGTGCAAGTAAATTTTGAGAATGAAAGGAACAAAGAACTATGGTAAGTCAAATATATCCAGTATAAGTTGGGATACAGTGACTACATACTTATCAACAATATTGTGATGACGGCCATAAAACTTTTTAAGGGCCCTGATTAGCCTAGCCTAAAATCATAAGAAGTGCATTGCGTGCATTAAGCATCCTCTGGATAGCTGTTCTTATTTTGTATCGAATTTATTACGACGCGCATTAGATCTCGTACCCAATGGTATTTAATTTTGACTTTAATTGGAATAAAATCAATTATTTATTTATTTATTATTATTTTTTTTTTTTTTAAAAAAAAGAATAAATCATGATACGTCACGACAAAATTCGTTCAACAGTGATAAAAAACTTTCAATGTGTTGTGTTTTAAATAACGTACAGTGGATCGAAGTTTGAAATTCCAAATTCACTTATTCGAGCCCCCTGATTATTCGAACCTAAAATTAATTCGAATAATCGAAGTTTGACTGTATTTTTTTGTTATTTCTACATTTTATCTGCACGAAAAGTGCGAGACAGCTAATGGTTGCTGTAGTCTTCATTGCTTAGTTTAAAGAAAATTTAAAAATGCGACAAAGATTATAAAATATCAACAAAGTTTTAAGGAATACACTTTTTAACTTTGCTTTGGATATTCATTGGAAATCATTTAATTTGGTTAACACAAGTAACGAAATTAGAATTCCCTTTATGGTATTCTGAGAAATTACGTTTTAAAAATGATTTTAAAAATGGTAATAAGATCTTTCATAGGGTTCTTTACAATATTTTTGAATAACATTGCATTTAACCACCGTATCAAGTAGTGGTGAATATTTATGTACGAAAATATTTAGAGACATTTTTCATGGATCTCTTTTCTTACGGGTCATGACAATTTCAAACATGTTTAAAATAAAAATGAATGTTATCTGTTTATGTTATTTGTTTTATTGTTATTTAAATTCATTTCAGCAGTGTGTCAAAATTTAACATCTGCATTTTTTCTTGCAAAATTCCTGATCCCGCTCACTACTAATACCGATCTATAGCCCCACTTATCATAGCAGGTACAATGATGCTCAGTATAAATTGTCTTTTGCTTTAATTTTGGAAACATTCAAACAAACGTAAATATTAAAAAATATGACTATTTTCCATTAAAAGATTTTTAGTCAACTTGATCCTTTCTAACTTGTTTTTATTTGTCAATGAATGTATCAAAGTAAGAGACATACTGTTACAACTACAAGTGATTTCCTTAATTTGCAAAGCTAGAGGGGTTTAACGGATTTATACTAAATGTACTTACTAGATCTAAAGATTTTATCATAATCTCGACGAAACGTCTTTTCACTTGAGCGGAATAATTGAGCTGTAATCTAAACGTATAACGTTTTCAGTCAATCAAATTAGTTTTTTTTAACTTTTAGTATCTAAGAGAAAGGTTATTAAAACAAGAAATGACAACAAAAAATGTTGATTAAAATGTGTCAAACAGGTAATGAAATTTAAATACGGGTCAACAGATTAGTGATCCAAAGGATAAATGTTTTACATATAATAAAGAGCATTATAAATTGAGTCTCGTTATCTCGAACTTCACGGAAAATTTTTTAAAAACTTTGACTTGTCCAAATTTCGAGGCAAACGAAGTTAAACGATGTTTACGACAACATGGGGACTTTTGGCATTTTGTAATTTGTTTTAGACCGTAAGTGAATTTACTCCCATTTTGGGCAGCCTCATTACACTTAGCCATTGAATGCGTATAATTTGTTCCTCGAGATTTGATAAATTCGGAACTACTTTCTCATTTAATCGTTTTTGACGACAAACAAATCATTCTGATATTGTATCCGTTCCCATTGTAAAAATAATACTATTAATCACCTCCACATTTCCAGTTTGTGAGTTTGACATTTATAAGACCCATGCTTAGTTCATCAGACAATTTGTGTTTATGTGTGGACAAGAATTAAAGTATTACGGAAGCATGAGGTTCGTCTGATTTTGAAATTATTGAGGTTATGATACAAACGTGACATGCTTCCGACTGTTATTATTCCAATAATGTCGAGAAATGTTTTCTTTATCGAATTATACTACTGAAAACCTAGTTTATGAGGTCAATATATCCGAGTTTCAAATAACCGATCTTATTTGACTTATTTGGAACTTTTTTTTGAAAAAAACATTTGTCTTATTCAGAAATTTGACATGTCCGTGTTAAAAAAAACAAGATTCAGCTAAATATCAGTTAAATGTCAGATTTAATATATATAATTTTATAGGTTTTCTACGTTCAGAGTAAATATGAGATAGTAATTTATGATTAAAAACGTGCCGCTGCTGGTGGAGTAAAACTCCCCGAGGGTATCCACAACTCAGTAGGCAGTACTTTGTGCTGTCAGAAAATGTATCATTTAACAAAATTTTCAGCCGTCTAAAATTTGAAATTTATTTAAAACTGAGGTTTGTTCCCTCATGCAAAGCATTCCTTTGCTGGATTTGGATTTATATTGTTTTGGAAATTTTGATTCATTATTTTCAACTGTTTGGCTTAACGTTTTTTATCTATCAAACTTTTCGGTCTCAGTGTCATTGATAAGGAATGGATTTCGAAATGTGTACATCTGGCACATCAAAATATAACTGATATTTGTGTAATATATTTAACAAACTAAGCATGTTAACTATAACAAAACAAAACAACAAACAAAAACAGGTGACAAAAACGTATTTGGGTGTGTAATGTTAACAACCCCCCCCTTTTTCAATTTTAAAGAGCTTCAGTTTAAAACCTTCAATGATTTCCTCCAGCACTACAGACAATGTAAACTGAAAGACTCAAAATTGAAAGTTTTAGGTTCTCTCAACCATTATTAGGGTCTGTTGTTTAATTTTTATCATCGTTGCTTAATAAATTTAACGGGATGTAATTTTTTTCAAATAATGTTTCTAGGTTTAACGAAAAAAAAGTATTAACACTTAACATAAAATTTACCTTAAAAAAGTTATTGTTTTAGTGAATAGTTACATTGGAATAATTTTTACAATATTAATACCAGAAACAGGATCTCTTGAAATTAAGCATTAGACTAAAAGGTATCCAATAAGAAGTAATTTTTTCTTCGTTAAAGTTACTATAAATAATACCATCCTTTGTGTAAGTAATATTCAGAAAGAAACATTGGTTATAACAAAAAAAAAAAAAAAAAAAAAAAACTTTAAAGAAGTATATGATTTTAAAACTTAAATAGTTTAAAATGCAACAATGTAGATGTTACGTCGAAAATCTTTTTTAGAGCGAAAATATTGTTTATCTTCCAGAACGATAACTATTTTGACAATAACGATTTAAAAGATAAAATAGTTAACAATATACTAAACAATATTAATTTTACAAACGCTGTAAGACAATTTTAGTCACAATAGCCTTCAGTCCGTTATACCTCAGAATTTGAATTAACATACTTTTTTCGTCCTGTTAATCCCTCCAGCTTTAAAGAGTTATTATCGCAGGTATTGTATATTAATGTATTAACATGTTGTACATTATTTTCTAAGAAGGTTATTTACCGTTTGTTAATGATGTAAGGAAACAAAACATCATAATTATCTTGAGAGTCTAGAAATTTGCGTTGTAAATATTACATAAGTTAGTTATTTCAAAGTAACAAGAATAATGCCTCCTCAAGAGAAATTAAAACTAAGTTGTTTATGAAACGTATAGTATTATGTCAGTTAATGAGTTTACTTCACTTGTCAGACAGCATTGATTCACTAGAGAGATATTACTGTTATACTGAATATGTTTTTATAATCTAAATTGTAACTTCAATATAATGCCAAGGGCAATATCTTTCTATTTATTATTTGGAAAATACTCTAACGGTATTATCATATCTCCGCCAATTGGTGTATGAAGGGCATACATGATTCACTATTTTATACAATGGTCGATAACGATTGACAAATCTCATTTCTATTTTAGAACTGTGCTGTTAATTTATAAGTTTTTAATATGACAACTGTCACTTCAATGTAAAAGGTAAGAGTTGTATATGACAACTGTCATATCAATATTAGTGGTGGTAGTTGTAAAAGTTAAGTTGCATATGGCAACTGTCACTTCAATACAGGAGGTAAAATTTCTACAAATGGAGCTGTATATGACAACTGACATATCAATCTAAGAAGTAAAATTTGTACAAGTTGAGTTGTATATGACACTTGGCACATCAATATAAGAGGTAAAAACTGTACATGTTAAACTTGTATATGAATGCTTAACTTGTACAGCCCTTATAAAACTATAATAAATTATAAATGTATATAAGACACAAATTATCAATTTTATTATAATTTACTAGCGTTTTACCAACAAATATCAGGTGCCTCGGTGGCCTAGTGGTATAAAGCGCGCGCTTACGGATCACAGCGACTCTCACAACCTGGGTTCGAGTCCCACTCGGAACAGATCCTAGTGTGAAAAAGTTTATCAGTTCGCTTGCCGAAGGTCGGTGGTTTTCTCCGGCATTCCGGTTTCCTCCACTATCCCAGAACTGACCGCCTCGAAATAAGTGAAAGATTCTTGACTGGGGCGTAAACACCATTACTCCACTCCAACAAATACCACATATGTGTCACGTATTTAATGATATAGTCTATCGATTGTATGACAAAAATTAGGATTATCGTTAAGATAAGTAATAAAATATATTTATTGATCGCGGAGAAGCACTTGTAATTGACTTTTTCATAAACTGCTTTTTATCCACGGTGTTTTAATTACTGTTAATACCTTTTCTACTACACGTACATATCCTACTTCATAAAATATAAAATATGGACAGGGAATCTGATTATATCCTATATCTATTTCAGATGAAAGATAGTTTTATCACAGATATTTGTTTTAGCAAAATCTTGATTTTTAAAAATATTTTTATCCATAAAATACATATAGATTAAATTTAAACTAATAATATTTTTTTGATTTTATTTAACATAGAACAAAACTGATGTCGTATGAAGGCAATAAACCTGTTATATGGATAAGGTAAAAAGAAGACTTTTTGTGAAAACTAAAGAAAAAACCATAATTATTTCTAACTTGATTGTTGTATAGGGATCTGTTCGACCAAATTTATTTACATACACAAATGTTTGGTAAAAAAACCTTTGTAGCAATACATGCTTTTTAAAGACTTTCTAATAATGTTATTTAAACATATTTTTGGGATTTACAATAAAGACATTAAACTTTTAAACTGTTTATTTCGATTTGTTCATCGATTCAGCTAATGAAATCTTTAATGCATTTTATTGTATTTAATAAAACACGACCACTTCCTAAATACTGGAACTTTAGATTCATTATTTTCAACTGTTTGGCCTATGTTTTTTATCTATCAAACTTTTCGGTCTTACTGTCACTGATGAAGAATGATTTCCCGAAATGTGCACATCTGGCACATCAAAATTTAAATGGTGTTTGTTATATATTTAAAACTATTTAACGATTTTATTATCGTAATTGATAGTTGACACCAGGTTGTGACATTTCGTTAATTCATTTCAGATTGAAATGACAAGATTTTAGGTTACAAAGTAAAAATATCAAAATCTAATGACATCTCGAATTAGTGAAAAACCTTATATACGGTTGCATTCTTATGAATCCATATCGTTCAATGGTCATTTTAAATAAAAGGTTTCACATTGTCATACAATATAAAGCTAAGGTTGATAGAAAAAGTGTTCTTGTGATTTCAAAGTTACTATTCGTAAAAGAAGTCTTATATATATATATATATATATATATATATATATATATATATATATATATATATATATATATATATATATTTCTCCGCAACAGCCAACGCATAAACATGACATATACATAGTCGAAACAAGTATGAAATTATTGGGCACCTGAGTCCAGTGGCGTGATTTAAGCCAGAGGTTCTAAAAAGCAAGAAAATCTATAAGTTTAGTCAATAATTCTACATATTATTAAAAACACATTATTTAAAAGCTAGGAGAAAGAAATCAATTTGAAAATCCAATATTCTTTTCGCCATCTTGAAAATCCTAAAATGTAACAAAGCCATATATTGTTTTTTTTTCTAATAGAGTAAGATAATATAAAATAAGTAACAAATTCCCCTTTTATTAAAATTATTAATATTATTATTTAACTCAATATCTTATTTAAAACAAAATCAATTTTAATACTCAAATACAATGAATAATGCTCCATTAATCTCGAACATTGTGCGTATAATCTCTTGAGGTTTGTAAAGATAAAAAAAAGCTATTAAGAAGCAAGGATGAATCCACATATGTGTATAAATTTAACAATGCTTACAATGTCATTGCTCTCTTGTTGCTGATGACCGAGTTGAATGAAACAATGTTTTTTACGCCCCCGAATATTTTAAGTATACCGTAACGGACAATAAAGACACTCTTAAAGAGAAAATCAAATAAAGATTCCTGTTTCTTATGATGTTATTGTACTTATTAGGTATAGCTTTAGTAAAAGATCAGGTTAAAAGTATTGTTTTTAAATTTTAAAGCTATAGCTTAAGGGGAGAAAGTATCTTACCGACTAGGTGAAATTTCATTAGTGTAGTTTTAACGCCAAAAATCTCTTTATAGCTTTATATATATCAGTTCGTTTAATTTGAAAATAAAATATTACTACATCTCTTGGAACAGTGAAATTTGATATAAAACAGTAAAATATATATCATTTTAGATAAACTATTATTTCTGTACCACTTGAAAATTGATAAATTATCTACAGAGATAGAAAATGAAATAAGAGTATCTGCTAGATAGTTTCAAGCTGTTTTAATTAGCTTCTTTTTTAAATTAGAAAATGTAGTATCTTGCTTCAAATGGCAAATTCAATTTGGAAGGTAGTTAAACATTAATTTATTATAAAAAAGCTAACACGGTTGTATAGTAAACGTAACAATAACACGAAAGAAACATTATATATAATATATAGTATATATATATTATATATATATATATATATATATGTGTGTGTGTGTGTGTGTGTGTGTGTGTGTGTGTGTGTGTGTACATGTATGTATGTATGTATGTATGTATGTATGTACACTTTATATTTGTGTTATGTTATCGGTCAATATGTAACAATACTGACAAATCTCTGACAGTTAAAGCGCATTTACCGCCTACAACCATTGATTAGCTCATAAGCACAGGCTAAAATGACTTCTGGCGTCACCTATAGATGCGTTATTTTTTAGTAAATACGTTTCGCTTATTTTTCTACATTTTAAACATTATTGATTATGTTCCTTGTTATATCCTTAGTCTATTTATTTTTCTCGTTACTTCTTTATCGCGAAAATTGAAAAATAAATTAAATAAACATTTAAATATTTAACAAATACAATTTCAAAATGTATGAATACAATCAATAATGCTTCGATATACTTCAATCACTAGTTAAAACAAACAAGCTATTAGAAGCAAGAATAATACCACATCTATGCAAAATTTATTATATTTGGTCACTTTTGGTAACAAATGAGTTGAATAGAAAAATTGTTGTCCGTCCCCGAGTATTTCAAGTAAACCAAAACGGTTAGTAAACAGACAGGAAATCAAATATATAGTCCGATCTCTTATTCCATTACTGCAAAATGATGAAAGCTTAAGATGACAGGACCTAAGTGGCAATGCCTACGGAAACTGAGACGTTAGGAACAATGTGTCTCACCTTCTTAATAAAATTTTCTTTTTAAAGTTTTAATGCTAAAAATCAATTTATAACTAATATGAGTAAATCCATTTAACTTGATTGTAAAATTTCATTATAGCTCATTATTATGGAACATGGCCATTTCATATAAAACAGTAAAACATTATACTCGTTATGATAAAGCATTATTTCTGTAGCACCTGACGCTTGATAAATTCACTAGAGCAGAAATAAATGAAATGAGAGTATTTGCTAGTAAGTAACACGTTGTTTCATTTGACATACTTTTTAATAAAAAAAAAGATATTTTTTATTTAACAGCAAACTCGTTAGTGTCACTGATGAGGAATGATTTTCCGAAATGTGTACATTTGGCACATCAACATTTAACAGGTTTTTGGGTTATTTATTTTAAATAATTAGTTTTTGGAACACAGCTACTAACATATAAGAATGCAACAACAAATAATTATTCCAACATTTTGTTTAACATTTTTTTTGGAGATATATTTTTATATATAAAACGTTAGGATAATATTATAAAAAATAAATAAATAAATAAAACGATGCTTTCAAAGTCATTGCTCTCTTGTTGTTCACGACCTTGTTGAATGGAGCACGTCACGTGCACAGTCAAGGAACTGTGGTAAGTCAAATATATCAAGTATTTGTTTGAATACATTGATTTTATACTTATCAACAATATTGTAATGACGGAAATAAAACTTTTTTAGAGCCTTGATTAGCCTAGGCTTGCAGTATCATTAGTCAACAATTTAATTGTAAGCAGTTTGTTTCTTTGTAGAAAGTCCCCGTAGTGAAAACTAGCTCTACTATGCGTATTAATTGTGAAACATATACGCCATATGCAGGAGAAGCAGAAATACTACTGCAAATAAACGCAAATTTCCCCATAGAAAAATCGAAGTCATCACGTTTGTCGTAAACTTCAGATGTAACCTTTCGCGGGTGTCATAATTTAGGTGTAAGTCCAAATATGAAGGAGAACATGAAGAATTCGTTATGCCTTTTTTCAAGTTCACTTCGATAGATGACTTTCACATATTCCTTAAATTTGGTATTTATTACATAAATCTTCTCCCACGTTTATAATGTGAAAAAAAGTCCTGCTAAAACTTTTGCAATAAATTCCTATTATCCCTATGATATACTTATAAAATGATAAAGTAA
Organism: Tegillarca granosa; assembly: GCA_029721355.1. Lineage (NCBI taxonomy): Eukaryota > Metazoa > Mollusca > Bivalvia > Arcoida > Arcidae > Tegillarca > Tegillarca granosa. The sequence continues at coordinate 17,903,375 of CM056599.1, forward strand.
TTACAAAAATAAACAAGCCACTAAAAGATGCAGTGACTTAATTACAGCTGTAAATCTGAGGGTGATGTCAAGTTTCTAAGGCCAATAGTAAGGATTAAAACCGACGCCTTTCGTTTGGATGATGCCTTAAAATATGTATTTGTTTTTAAAATCACAATAAATAGTTCGCAGTACTAATTATGTAAGCAAAAGTTTTACATTTGTTGAAAAAAAAATTGGAAATTACAACTCGTATAGATTCTGGGGTTGAAATATTGATTTTGTCAACCTATTGTTAAGAAAGCCTTGCTAATGAACCGGAGATCAGTAATGTCGTTCTCATATTATCAGACAATACCAGGATTTGTCGCTAAAACCATTTTAATGCATTTAAATTCATGAATTTATATAAAAGTATATATATATATATATATATATATATATATATATATATAAGTATATGTTTCACAGTTAATACGGTACGGTAGAGCTTGTTTCCACTATGGGAACTTTCTGCAACGAAGCAAATTACTTACAATTAAATTGTTGACACAAGGATATTGCAAGCTAATCACGGCCCTTAAAAAAGGTTTATGGCCGTCATCACAATATTGTTGATAAGTATGTAGTCACTGTATTCCAACTTATACTGGATATATTTGACTTACCATAGTTCTTTGTTCCTTTCATTCTCAAAATTGACTTGCACGTGACGGGTGTAGCTAGCTAAACAGGAGGTGCTTACCCTTCCGGAGCACCCGGCCTCACTTCCTTAATGGAAGTTCACGTGTATAACATATTTTGCCAGTTTGCAAAGTTTTTACTTTGTTTTTGGGATTGTGATATGGACAAGGACTGGTATGTTGGTTTTATTTTATTTCTATTTTATTTTTATTTATATGTGACTCCAATATATTGGCTGTTATTAATGCTTTCTGACCTAGCTAGATTTATTACACCCGAGGTTACTCCAGTTTAACAAAATTGAGAGTATTCCTCTAAATACCTTACTTGAAAAACAAAATGTATCTAGAATGTCGTTAACAAAAAGTAATATTTCTTTATTGTGTTCATACTTTGTTACAAAAATGTCAAACCCCAAGACTTACTTTTTTATCTTGCTAGAAAGGGGCCTCTTTAACAAACTCTTTAAAGCGCATGCTATGCCCCTGTTGAGTGAGTGAATTATTGTTAAAAGCCGCATCTGCATTATTGTTACTTTTCTCAACTGGAGACTGTAAAATTAACAATAGATTCAACAAAACTTTAAATTGATATTAACGAAATCAAAAAATGTCTTTACATCCAATACCTCAACGAGAACTAGCAGGATCACATTTAAGTTATGAATAAAACACTAGAAGATATATGAGACTCTGTTAAACATGATCTCAATACGGATGTTTCGGGTTACGCGCTGTCGTATCTTTGAAGATAAAAAGTGTCTACGGCATGTAACAAAAGTTCCACAAGGTCACTTCCGGTACTACGGGTTACGTGTAAACAAATCAGTCCACTTGTTCAAGCGCCGGGATTATTCAAAGATATGTGTTTGCCATGATGGAATTTCGGTTTAAACTATGAGAGAACTGTTTTCTATCATCTGTTGTGCTAGAATTATCAAAGAGCGCACGAAAATGCAAATAAATGGTTGGTCACTGCCATATATGTTATTAATTTCTACCCGATTTCGTTTACCATTGGTTAATTTGGTACAAGCTGGATATTTATTAATTGCAGTCATTTTATTTCCCAAATTGTCCAAGAAATCGTATTTAACGAGTTCTAGTAAAGGGCTGTGGATCAAGTATTGATTAAAAATTTATCTGATGTGATTTAATTGTCCAAATATGTAGTCAACTTCCAGTTTTGAATATAAATTCTGAATTAACATCTGGATAACTTTCTTCATTAAGATTCTAAAAAGTAGTCCAAACTAGTATTTGTCTAACAAGCAATATGTGTCAAAATGGATATAATCATCTGGTCTCATATTAAAACGTTATATTTTCAACGTCTTCTTTTTCAACATTTTTATATATTGCTAGAGATAATTTGATTAAAAACTATCCACTTTGGATTTAATTGTGAATCACAAGAAATGGAATCTTTTGTGAGATCTATCTTTCAGAAACAGCTCATGTATTGTTACTGGAAAGTAATATATATTAGACTTGCTTGACTTACACAGGATTCCAAATGGACCAATAAGGCATGCAGTCAAGACTCAATCTGAAACCTGACTAATATTTTCTGATATTTTTCAGCTACTTTTTGGCCTTTATGAGTGAATTAAAACAATAACTTTAATATATTTCTTTAAAAATCTTAAAATATCAACAATGTCATACTTTACAAAGACAAGTTAATCTCAGTTTTATTGCTTTATCCAAGATCATTCATCTTAAAAAGAGACATCATAGTAGATGAAATGGAATAATTTTGCATAAATCTGCTGTTTTAATGACAAAATAGATATTTCTTACTTAACACACCAATTGATATGGAGCATCTATAGAACTTTTATCAAAGACCACAGGCTTATTCTCATTATAGAATGCTTAGAAGATAAATCATGTTTTTCTTTAGTCACTGGACACAGAATCCAAGTGGTTACAGCAATAATAAGATGAGTTTCAATCTAGTTTTCTCCCCATTGTGGCATCCATTAAAAATAACTGAAATTAAGAACATTTTTTTCTTGGTATAGGCCTTTACTGTCTAGCTTGGTACCAGCATTATGGACTGTAGGTCTACAATGCTTATCTTCTACATTGTTAACGAGTTAAATTCTAAAAGTCACTTTAAGTATGCACTAGTACAAAGCAGCTCATAAATACTTGTGTAATCATGTACATAGTAAAATTGTTCTATGAACAATACTTGAGATTAGCATTTTTTATTTGTTTTGTCAAGAATAGCTGAAAAATTGCTGATGCAAGGTAAACAATTTCAGTTGATTGGGATCTAAACCAAGGCTGAGAGATGCCTTAACTGCCTTGAAACCAAAGCCCCTCTCAAAGGAGAAGATTAAAGTTTAAAAACAGATAAAAGCTTTGCCATGCTATTCATTCTGATGGCTTTTACCAGTTAAAGAACAACAACAACCATCCAGTGATTTTCTAGCAAAGTGTACTATATTTTTAAAGAGGTATAATCTATCCGAAAAATGTAAACATTTGTATATGCACAAAAGTATGATGGCTTTTACCAGTCAAAGAACAACAACAAACATCCAGTGATTTTCTAGCCGAAAAATGTGTGCATTTCTATATGCACAAAAGTCTATCTTTAGATGTCATATAATAAATCATATTTTGACAACATCTTTCATCTGCCACGTGTTCTTTTAATGTCAATGCTCCCTTTGACTGGAATACTCATTCAGATATACACAGGCAAATCTAAAATTAAAAACAAAATATACCATGTTTTTATTAGTATGCTATTGAAAATGGATAAAAATGACATACATATTTAGCATACACATATTTATTTACACTAGGCACATTACCAAGTAGATTAATTCTACTCATCATTCTTGAATACTCTTAAATAGTCAAAATGTGATTTTAAAATACAAAAATCATAGGAAATTACACCTATTTATGCTAAAATACAACTAAATTGGTGCTGAGTACACAAAAAAAACTGATTACATGACAAAGTGCCAAGAAGTCTGAAAAATTTTATCTGATCTCTGTGTAAACAGATATATTCTTATCACAAACTGGTCCAAAAGGGGCTTCCAATTAAACAGATGACATTGTAAACTAGATTGTCTGTGTAGTGACATTGTCCTTACTTTAGGCTTAGGAACCCACTGACTATAAGGCACATTTTCCCAATGACTGTATCATTAATGTTAAAAACTCCAGAGTCCAGAGTATGGTTTTATCAAATTGGTACTTACCCCAGTTTTTGAGACATGAAGTGACTAATACCAGAGTACAAGATTCCCTATAAAAGGAATCCTATCACACAGTATCTGGTAAATCATTAGTATCTGGCATCAATTTTGTAACTGGGTGCAATCAAGCAATGTAATATCATGACACAAAGCCTGACTGGATTCTGAACCCACAACCCTCAGCAGTGTCTCCAAAAATCTGATGAAACCAAGAGAATATAGTTCTGTCACAAAGAAATCTTCACTAAATAAATTTTCAATTTACATAAGTTAATATTTATTTTATACTTAATTTAAAGTCAGTCTGTTATTTCTTTAGTATTGTAGATAACATGATATTCTACTGATCTATATTTATGAGCTTGAAATATGCAAAATAAAACAGATGTGTCAATGCAAGCTGATCAAATGTCACTATGGCTTGTCAGATTCACAACAGTCTTATTTTGCAATTTTACATACAGTAATCAGGTACACATTCTATAAGAAAAACAAAAACACAATCAACATGTAAATGTAAATCACTAATACATATTTTATGTTCAAGCAGTATATAGGACTTTTACAAAAGTGTTTTGAAATTATTTAGCAAATGTTGGGAACTACTGATTAAATATCAAGCCAATATATCCAAGCATTGATCCCCCTAAAAGGGTTTTCAAATTTCAATAAACAATTTGTCCTTATCATCTTGAACAATATAAAGACATTTCTTAGGTCACATAAATAAATATATACAACAGAATAGGTTACATTATAACTTTGAGTTTTGGTAAGACTAAGTCCCACTTTGACAACAGTTTTCAAGGCAATAAATATTTAGATTAATGGACATACCAAGCAATTCTGGGACTGTGGCGAAAATAAATTAAGTCAAAAAATTATTGAGAAAAGTTTTTGGTTTCTGGTCCATTCTCATATATTACGCTACGAATACCCGTCACGTTCGTATTCAACTTGAATTTCAAGCTACAGTATGACCGATATCAAGTGTCATTTGTGCAGCTGAACACATATAAAAAATTGAACTTTTTCTTTTTATGATGCATTGAGAATTAAATGAACTTATAAGGCTAGATTCAGTTCAATTTTACCGTAATTATTACTTACCACGCTATTTTTTCTCGTTTTAATGGTCAGCTGATGTGTATTGCCTCCAAACCGGAAATAGGCATGTGGAACCAAAACAGAAAATCACGTGATTTTTAGCCTATATAATATCCGGAACTGGCCCGGAAAACGGTAACCCGAAACATCCGTATTGGATATTTAGCTTTTGGATAATAAAAGCAGAATCGACGTCTTTGGATTTATTGGTTATGAGAACCATCGTAAAAACAGGCTCTAGTAAGTCGAGCTACACGAAAGCGTGTTCAGTTAAGGGTTTATGAAATATTCATTTGAATCGGACTGCATTTGACGATTCCCCTATAAGGCTCTCGGGAATTAAAAAATACACGAAAATTCATTTGGACTTGATTGGCTAAAATATGGATTATACCAGAGGAGGAATTTCAGTTTTATTTTTTGCCAAAATGCTGAGACATATTTTAATAGTTAATAAATTGGAAAATTTCAGCTGGTTAAAAGGGTTTTATTTCGAAGGGAGAAAGCTTAAGATTCTGTGTTTTATCTATTAAAAGCCAGCAAAAATGTTTTGTAATATATCATGAAATTTCCGATCAGTGTGTGGCAAGAAAAAAGGCTTAAATGAAGTAAAAAGTTTTTATTATATCGTCCAAACAAAAACTTTTGTTATACCTGTGATGTTCGTAAAAAATCGTTGACCGAGTTTCAAGTCGGTTGTTTAATTAAAACATAATTATTGATTGATTTTTATTGTTTTTCGTCAAAATCATCTAACAAAACATGTAATTAATCAGTAGTTAACTCTAACAATAATGATGATTGCATGCGGCTAATGACATAAAAAACTACCAAGGCATCAGAAGCATTAAACATGTATGTGATATATGTAAATTATTCTTAAAAGTGTGACGTAATTTCCCATTAAATCATGATTAGGGTTTGATGATGGTGTTCAAGGTTTATTTATTAGCAAATATATCGGATCTCTGACATTTTCCTATCTGAAACCTGGGCCTCGATGTAAGAGTGAACTATTAGCGAGCTGACGAATCATTGTACATCTTACTGCCCTGGCAGTTGAGGTCGGCAAATAAACCTCGGTGGTTTTCTCTGGGTCAATCTGGTTTCATCCACCATTCTAAAACTTACCGCCTTGATATTATCGAAAAAATTTTAACACTTCACTCCACTCGACTCAAATTTGGCATCAAAAGAAGTAATTTATTTTTGAACTTCAAAGTCGCCTAAATAGTATTTTCGCAAAAAAAAATTTCCAAAATTATTTTCATTCACCATTTAACTAGTATTCACTTTATTGTAAAATATATGTTTGATTAAATTTTTTACTAAATGTATAAAATTAGTTGGAAAATTTATCATTTCTTTATGATTAACAAATGTGGAAGTAGCATTTATAATCTTCTCTTGCGTGAATCACAGAGATGAAAATAGTTATATGTTGAGCGTCACCTAACAATTGTACTAGTCAATTGATCTTTGTATGCCAGTGACGATTTGCATTTTAAATTTGACACAAAACGCGTTATATAATGTATGTAATTTTAAGAATATGAGTAATACAATGGCATGGTGTATAAAGAGCAGCTATTTATGTGGAATCAAAACAAAATATCCTACAAATAGATAAACACCAAGAATTTCAAATAATCAAGATCAGTACAAATAGAAATGTAAAAAGTAGCTTGCCATAACATTACACACTACTTATACAAATATATAACACATATATCTGTCAAATTTCGATGTGCCATATGTGCACATTTCGGAAAAATATTCCTCATTAGTGACACAAGGGGCCGAAGAGTTTGATAGATAAAAAACAAGAGCGAAAAAGTTGAAAATTAATGCATCTAAAGTTCCAAAACTTTATTAATCCAAATCCAGCTAAGGAATGCTCTGCATGAGGGAACAAAACTTAGTTTTATAAAAGTTTAAAATAAAGACTGCTGAAAATTTTGCTAAATAGTATAATTTCTGACATCACAAAGTACTGCCTACTGAGTTATGGATATCCTTGGGGTTTACTTTACCAGAAGCGGTACCAGCTCAGGGAAAGTATATATATATATATATATATATATATATATATATATATATATATATATATATATATATATATATATAAAACACAAATGCCTGTCAAATTTCGATGTGCCGGAAAATCATTCCTCATCAGTAACAATGAGATAATAAAAAATAGTGATATTTTAATGTGAAAAAACTATAACTTTACGTTATTTTGCATTTTCCCTTGCTTGTGCAACGTTGGTGCAGAAAACATACTTATGGAGGTGGATCGCATCTACAAGTGTATCAGCTACAGCTACAGATCAATAGAACCATTTACCAACAGCGGCGTAAGAAAATGTCCGACCTCATGTTGCAAAAGTTTGTGTTTGCGAATAATCTTAACTTTCAGCCTCTTGACTATGGTCTAGATATGTCTTCAATTGAACATCTTTGGAACGAACTAGAGAAAGGGGAAAGGCGGCGTCAGAACCTCCTCCCCAAACCAAGCTCGACATACGGAGAAATACCTTGTTGGAAGAGTGGAACAATATCCACAGTAGAAAGATAAACACTCAAATAAATTCAATACATAGGAGAATAAGGGCCGTGAAAACTACGGTGGGGGAGGGGATGGTGGTGGACATACACGGTACTGAGACCTATTCCCCGATTTGATATTAAGTTTTTGTGGGGTACCGCCGAATCAGTTCAAATAACTCTAAAAGTAAAGGTCAAAATCTAGTGTAATATTCAGAAATAATTCATGAAAGATAGTTCTTGATAGTAAATTGAACAAAAGTTAATATCAATCATAAAATTACCATAAATCACATCTAGATTTTACCCTGCGTTTCTTTTTCCTTTGGGTACATGTATAATTTGACAAATAATTTTGCTAACGGAAGATTGTCTAAAGCAAATTGGTCACTTTTTATTCTTTAACAAAAAAGGTAAACCAAGATATAAATATCTCGTGCTCAACAGGGATTCTAGGTTATTTTGTAAAACACCTAGGCAGATTGTAAACAAAAATATACTGAAGATACCATCAACAAAATGTTAAAGTTTTTGATAGGCAACATATTTGTTGTGTTTGACAATATAATTTTTCAACAAACTAACTGTGCACCATTGCTTGCTGATTTGTTTCTTATTCATATTAATCAAATATTTTTACAGAACCTTGTCAAATCTGGAAAAAAGACCGTCGATAAATCATTCAACTACACATACAGATATATAGATGACGTTCTATCTCTAAATAATCCTAAATTTGGAGAATATGTGAATGCCATGTATCCAAGTGAGCTTGAAATAAAAGACACGACAGATTACTCATGTTCTGCTTCATATTTGGACTTATACCTCAATTATGACACTCACGAAAGGTTACATCTGAAGCTATACGACAAACATGATGACTTCAATTTTTCTATTGTCAACTTTCCGTTTCTTTGCAGTAATATCCCTGCTTCTCCTGCGTATGGTGTGTATGTTTCACAGTTAAAACGTTATGGTAGAGCTTGTTCCCACTATGGAAACTTTTAACATCGAAGCAAACTGTTTACAATTAAATTGTTGACGCAAGAATATTACAAGCCTAGGCTTACCAAGGCCCTTACAAAGTTTTGTGGCCATCACAATATTGTTGATAAGTATGTAGTCACTGTATCTAAACTTATAATGGATATATTTGACTTAGCATAGTTCTTTGTTCCTTTCATTTTCAAATTTTACTTGCACGTGACGGGTGTATCTAGCTAGACAGGAGATGCTTACCCTTCCGGAGCACCCAGCCTCACGTCTTTGATGGAAGTTCACGTGTATAACTAATTAACTAATTTTGCCAGCCTAACAAAGTTTTTAAAAACTAATAAAACTAAATTTATATAAAACTATTTCTATATAGTTTTGAATTTTTTTATATTGTTTTGCCATTTTATCAGAAAATAATGACGGTATTAAGGTACCTTAATACAACCAGGTATTAAAATGCCAAGATACTTTCAATCAATAATTTCTTTGAATTTTTAGCCATATAGGGAATGTTTCTACTATGGATTGAAAAAATCTTGAACATCCATCATAATCATTGCATTGATTAGAATCAAACACAATTTTTGTGTTGTTTGCATAGGTGATTAATACATCCAGCCAAATATTAAAAATTAGAGGATTTCTGTAACATCTTAATTATCTTTAATTTAATTTTCTGCATATTACATTATTAAATTCATTTCCTTAATGTTTTCTTCCTCGTTTGTGGAATATTGTTAAAAGGAGAAAGATTGTATATAACATGCAAATGTATTGTGTATTTTTCCTTATAACACCATAAAATGTCTTTTCTTGAGACATTTTTATGTAAAATATCTCCTATGGTCATGATGGATTTAAACAAGTTCAATGCATGATAAATATGCATAGTTGATTCATCTTGACAAGAGTTAAACCTATGGGGTTCTTTTCCATGTCTGAAATCTCTTGATTTTGGGTACAGTTATACACTAAAAGGCTTCCTTTAAAAACTATTGCCTTGTTCTTAATCATCTAAAAATACATAAGGTATTGGGCACTTTGTTTTGGCTCAATTTCTGTGATTCATTTAGTTGTTTCCACAAGCACTTACGTGACCTGATAATATAAATGGAGTGAATTTTGCATGTCACCTAATCAACTCTTGACATTATGTGCCAGTGGAAGTTGATCATAAATTTCAAAATGCAGATTAGCAGACTGGGGTTTTCAGATGCAAAATTTTAATAGAGTTATAAAAAGGAATAGTTTCAAGAATGGTTTATGTGTTCAGGTTGTTAATTTTAGAAGTGCATGCCGATCACATCTTTTTTGGTTGCAGCTCTAATACTTTGTGATAAAATTAAGAGGCACTAATTCCATCTGCAACATGAAGTGTTTTCAAATTAACTCTTTGGATAATTTCATCTGGTCCATCGACAAATTGCTGTTACTCATTATTTTCCATTGATTTCGGACGATTTTTTATTTCCTTATTCTGGATATTTTCTGGGAGCTTTGTTTGATTGTTTATATAAACAATAACATTAAATCAATTTAATGCAATATATTGGTATTATTCTATTCTCCTTCTATGTGATGGTCAGTTTATTGTCAATATTTGAAATAAGTGACATTTTATAATTATCATTATTAAACAAGTTCAATGCATGATAAATATGCATCTTGACAAGAGTTAAACTATGGGGTTCTTTTCCATGTCTGAAATCTCTTGATTTTGGGTACAGTTATACACTAAAAGGCTTCCTTTAAAAACTATTGCCTTGTTCTTAATCATCTAAAAATACATAAGGTATTGGGCACTTTGTTTTGGCTCAATTTCTGTGATTCATTTAGTTGTTTCCACAAGCACTTACGTGACCTGATAATATAAATGGAGTGAATTTTGCATGTCACCTAATCAACTCTTGACATTATGTGCCAGTGGAAGTTGATCATAAATTTCAAAATGCAGATTAGCAGACTGGGGTTTTCAGATGCAAAATTTTAATAGAGTTATAAAAAGGAATAGTTTCAAGAATGGTTTATGTGTTCAGGTTGTTAATTTCAGAAGTGCATGCCGATCACATCTTTTTTGGTTGCAGCTCTAATACTTTGTGATAAAATTAAGAGGCACTAATTCCATCTGCAACATGAAGTGTTTTCAAATTAACTCTTTGGATAATTTCATCTGGTCCATCGACAAATTGCTGTTACTCATTATTTTCCATTGATTTCGGGACGGTTTTTTATTTCCTTATTCTGGATATTTTCTGGGAGCTTTGTTTGGATTGTTTTATATAAACAATAACATTAAATCAATTTAATGCAAAATATTGGTATTATTCTATTCTCCTTCTATGTGATGGTCAGTTTATTGTCAATATTTGAAATAAGTGACATTTTTATAATTATCATAAGTTCTGGTATGTGCGTGTGTGTGTGTGTATATGTGTTGCTAAATTGTTTAATTCAAATATGATATTCTACACAAGGTTTGGACTATTGTTCTATTACATTTGTTTTTTTTTTATTTCCGGTTTTGGTTCAATTTATGTGCTGCTAGAAACAGATGTACCGATATTTTATTTTATAAAATTGGTGCAGAAACAGCTTTCAGATCCGGCTAGTACTTGATACGCCTGTACTCAACAAAATTGTTCCAAAAAAAATACATAATATAATTTTTTTTGTAAAAAAAAATTGTTTTAATGATTAAAGTTTGATAGATAAAAAACAAGAGCGAAAAAGTTGAAAATCAATGGATCTAAAGCTCCAAAATTATACGAATCAAAATCCAGCTAAGGAATGCTTTGCATGAGGGAATAACCTTAGTTTTCAATAAATTTCAAAAATAAACAGGTCTGAAAATTTTGCTTATGGTAGATTTTCTGACAGCACAAAGTACTGCAGTTATAGATTCCTACGGGGATTTTATTCCACCAGCAACAGTACCTACTCGGATTAATAGGTTTGTGTAAATAACTTATTATCTTTTGTGAACTCTCACTTTTGCATCATTCACAGCTATGAAGCAACAGCTGTCTGACACTTTTATTGCTTATTTTTATATTAACAAAATAGGTGACAGTCTATTAGCAAACAGACATTCCACTTTAAAGACACTAAGTAGGCTAAAATATAATGTTAGAAAACAAATTTTTTCCCTCATTATTCTTAAGATTAAAAATTATCATTTTACAAACTAACGCCACCACACAATTATAACATTTTTATTGATTATCATGCTTTAAAATCTGTTTGAGATTTATTTATGACAACATTTTAATCTCTGCCTGATTATCGGAAATTTTGTTCAGCAAGTCCATTTTGCACTAGTAGTAATGTAATTAATGCGAATTTACGACATAAAAACCTTCTGTACGAACGTGACAAGACACGCACGTTTTATACTAGACAAATTTACAGTTCATTTCAGAAATCGACAAACATACAAACAAGTAGGTGGCATTTTAATTCAATATAGGTTTAAATGAAGTAGAATGTATGTCGTATATTTTGTAATTGAAATGCCGTTTACCATCAGTAGTGCATTATTGGAATTCTTGATATTTTTATCAACGTCATTCATCATACTTTATGCCAGATTTGATGACATATGAAGGATTCACAAGATTGTTTTTCTGTTTTTATATGGTTGTGCTTTTGTTTGAAAAATTGCGATATTGTAGATAATTTGATTATTGGCAGCTGACTATAAAAAGGCAGCTGACTTTAAAAAGTGCCCCGTGGGGAACCCGGGTTAAGATAGGTCCCCAGCACCTCATGCTTGTCGTAAAAGGCGACAAAAATGGAACATTCTGTTTGCCGTGGAATGCGAATCTTAATTGTGGAGGAATTCTGGGGATTGAGGATCATGTGAGTGTCGGCTTACTTTGGACCAACACATCACTTTGACTTTTACTTCACCTAGAAGGACGGTTGGAATCGGCCCGTGTCCATTAAATCAGCTGGTCACGCCAAGCTCTGCAGGCAAGATATGGTTTCTCCTTTAGCTCTGTTCACGTTTTAACATTCGTAGTGCTTAACCTTGATCTCAGTTCTCTTGTCTGTAGAAGGCGGTGGCTTATGGGTCACATCATGTTCTATTGTGATGTTCTCAACCTTGGCGTTGCGATTTTATTGGGATGTAAGTCTTTCTTGTAGTCCTTGGTGCTGTTCCGAGAGGAAATCCCCGGAACTTAGGCATCGCCCTCGTTGGCACTCCAGATTGGCGGGACGGAGGCAAGGAGGATGAGCCACCTAACACCACCATGGAAAATAAGAATAAAATTCAGAATAGCTCAAAAAAGATTGCGAGAGGAAAGTGATGATTAAATAAATGACATCAATATATTATGGGTAAAATTGGAAGTTGTTAGTTTACCCACAGACGAAACCTAGAAAATTAATCCTTTTATGGTACAGAAGTGTGTCAGTGGTATTGCCGTTTCAGTAGTTTGCATTTAAAAATTGCGTTCAGGGTCGCTCTGTCTGATCCAATGCAGAATTAGGCTACAGTCATTGAATTTATTGCCAGCAAAATATTTTGCGAATGTTGCGGTTAAAGTTACTCCGCACAAAACTCTTAATAGTAGCAACTACATAATAAGAGACTATTGAAAGAGTTATGTTTGACATATCAGAAAATGAAATTGCTAACGAGTTAAAAGAACAAAGAGTTACCAAACTCGGCGTTTTATGGTAAAACGGGAGGATAAACTTAAAACGGGAGCAGAAAGGACAAAGCACATCATATGCGGCAATAGCATCAGGTCCTCCTTCAAAAACAATTAAAAGTGTTGCCTGTCAACAATAAACATAACTCAAGCTAAAAAGAAAATTACCACTTCTACTGCAACAACTCAAACAGAGAAAAATGTTAATAATAATAAAATAACTAAGAATGGAAAACTTAAAACACCGGAACAGAATAATTCTGCTGCAAATGAAACTAGAAAACACCTGATCAGGACAAACCTGCATCAGAATAAATAAGAAGAATAAAAAGAAAACTTTAAAGCATGACCTTCCTGATAAAGATGGTTTTACGACCGTGAAGTAGAAACAATTCTGTTCTTCGACTTCGTGTTCTTACAAAGGATTTATCATCAGATGGAGAAATGGAATGCGCTTCATCTTCGCAGCCAATTTCGCCAATAAGAACACCAAATAAAAAATGAATAATACAAATATAATTCAGTAGAATTACAGAGGTTTTAGAAATAATTTAGATGAAGTAGTACTATTAGCAAACAATTTAAAAAAACCCTTTCATTTCGTCTTCAAGAAACATATGTTAAAGAATCGGATACTAAGTTAAAATTCATATATTATTAACAGCATTATTCTTTTTCACCAAATACCGAAAGAGCTTCCGGAGGTGCAGCAACTTTAGTACGTAATGAAACTATCCATAGTCCCATTACTTTGACAACAAATCTCCAAACAGTGGCAGTTCGCCTAACGCTTCAAATTTCCATAAACTTATGCTCAATTTATACTCCTCCATCTTCTTTGTTACAGTTTCTTTATATGCAAAATTTAGTCGAGCAGTTACCTTAACCTTTTCTTTTAGTTTGTGATTTTAATGGTCATAATCCTCTTTGGGGAAGTCCTGACTTGATAATAAAGGAAAAAAAAATGGAAACATTGCTTTTAAATAATGATCTTTGTATATTAAATCATGGATCAAAACATTTTTATCTGATGCGACAGCTACTTACTCATCAAAAGATCTGTCAATTCTAGATCCAAATAATTTAAATGATTTTTCTTGGAAAGTTCATTATGATCGTTGTGGAAGCGATCATTTTCCAATTATATTTGAATATTTATCTGGGGCAAATATTAATGATACTACAATCCCTAGATGAAATTTTCCCAAAGCGGACTGGAATCGGTTTGCAATCTCTGTTCATAAAAGATTTTTGTCGAGAGATTTGAAAATGAAACCGATAAAATTCAGAGTTTAACTGAGATCCTTATAGACATTGCTAATACGTGCATTCCTGAAACCTATGCAAATCCTCGAATCCATAAATCATGGTATAATGAGAAATACAAATAAGCTAGGAAAATTGAAAAAAAGCTAAGAGACGATTTAATAAGTCTCCAACACACAATTATTTACAGTTACTCCGTATTTTTCATGCAAAAGCTCGAAGAACTGCTAAAAAGTGCAGAAAAGATCCTAGGATAAAAGATGTCTCCAAGATCAATTCTTTCACTCAATTAAACAAGTTTGGAATATGATGCATTAAATTAAAGCTAAAGGTTCTTCCGATAATGTTAAACACCTAAAAATAAATGATACAAATTTGACATCTAGAAAAAACATTTCTAACAAAATTGCTGAGAAATTCGTCCTCAGCTAATTGCACTTCAGAATTTCAAAAATATAAAACAATCCAAAAACAAAATAAATTATCCTTTAAATCGGATAATTCTGAGAAAGATAATGATATATTTTTATATGAAGAACTTCAAAATGCACCTTCCAAAGCACACGATAAGGCTGTTTTCCAGATGATGTGCATTATCAACTTCTTAAAAATTTGCCTCCTGAATGTCTTTTCACTCTGTTAGATATCTTTAATGATATTTGGCAGAGTTATACTTTCCATGGAGAGGATGATTAATAATAGGCTCGTTTATTATCTTGAATCAAACAACCTTCTCTCTCATATTCAGTGTGGTTTCAGGCGCAACAGGAGTATCCTAGATCACTTATTTCGCCTGGAATCATTCACTAGAAATGCCTTTATTAATAAACAACATGCGTTCTCAATCTTCTTTGACCTAGAAAAGGCATATGATACGACTTGGAGATCTTAAAGATCTGCATGAAATGGGTCTTAGAGGCCATACTCCTACTTTTATTAAAAACTTTCTCGAAAATCAAGGGTTACAAGTTTGTTTAAAGTCCACCTTCTTTAATGTTTTCGAGCAACAGATGGGGGTCTCTCAAGGTAGTATTTTATCAGTTTCTTTTTTAGTATTAAAATCAACAGCTTAGCAAAAGTTTTAAATAATAATATAGATGGGTCACTGTTCGTTGATGACTTTGGCATCTCCTGTAGAGGAACGCTTATCCATGCTATTGATAGGCAACTTCAGCTCTGCCTTAATAAAATGCAAATAGGTCGTTGGAAAACGGTTTTAAGTTTTCAAAAACAAAAACTTGTTGCATACATTTTTGCAACAAACGCAAAATACATAATGACCAAGAGCTGTATATCAATGACAGCCTAATTAAAGTTGTGAAAGAAGCTAAGTTGTCAGGAATTTTATTTGATTCCAAATTAACTTATATCCTGCACATTAAATGCCTAAGGGCTTAATGCCTGAAGGCATTAGATATTTTAAAAGTTTTATCCAATACAAATTTGGGTGAAGATCAACCTACATTACTTAATTTGTAGAGATCAATTATTATATAAAAACTTGATTATGGACCATTATTTATGGATCTGCTCGAAAGTCATATTTAAAAGACCTTGACGCAATTCAGCACCAAGGTCTACGTATTTGTTTAGGAGTTATAAAACGTATCCAATTGATAGTTTATATGTTGAGGCTAATGAGCCTCCGTTACGTCTAAGGCGCATTAAAACATGTCAGCACCAAGCTTCTAAATTATCTGCAAATCCATCTAATCCGGCATATGATTGTGTTTTTCACTCTCCATATCAAGACCTCTACAGTAATAGGTTGAAGCAATAGCACCATGAGGTATTCGTATGAAACCTAAATTGGAGGAATGTGGTTTAAAACTTGATCTAATTAGAAAACACAAATTAACAGATGATCTTCCTTGGATTCTGGATAAACCGGAGGTGAACCTGAATCTTTCAAAATATAAAAACTTGGAAAAAAGCGAAGAAATTTACCAGCGGGAATTTGCTATCATTAAAGATACAAAATGTAACTATACAGGTTGGTTCTTGCTGTTATTAGACAGGAATCCCCACTGGTTTTTAATATAAACTGATGGATGAAAAGATGGTGACCATGTAGCTTCTGCTGCCATTGTTGGAGATGAAAACAATAAACATTTGTCTTCCAAATGAAAGTTCTATATTTACAGCTGAGGCTAAAGCAATTTTACTTGCTTTACAATATATTTTAAAATCGTCTAATCACAATTTTTTAATTTGTTCCGACTCTTTGCCAGTTCTTCGTGCAATAAAGGGTTGAAAAATAGATCAACCCCTAATTCGTGATATTCTGGAAATGCATACATTTATATCATATGCTGTTTCAGATTTTAATAAAATTATTAATATATTGTCGGTTGCCTAGCCATGTTGGTATAAAAGGCAACAGTAAAGCTAATTTCGCTGCTAAAGCAGCATTATCCAAGCCAATGATTAATTGTTTAATTCCTGATATTGAGTTAAAGCCATTGTTATACAATTATATCAATAATTAATGGTCAAGTCAAAGGAATAGCCAGTACAGTGGGCGTGATAGTATTGTTCTTCGGCGCTGTAGAATCGGCCATTGTTACTTTACACATTCGTTTATTTTAAAGGGTGAACAACTCCCACAATGTGAACCTTGTCAAAGTCAACAATCTGTTAAGCATATTTTGCTTAATTGTGTTGACTTTCCAAACACAATGGATACTTTTTATTCAGCATCATCGATGCAAGATCATTTTAGTAATGTCCATGGACATAACATTCTGAGCTTCCTTCGGGAAATTAATTTATTTGGTAAAATTTAATTGTTTTACTAATTATTTTCCAGTGTTTTATGTATAATTTGTCTGTGATATTACTGGTTTTTATTAGTTTACTTTTCGTTAATTATTTTAGTATACAAATAGATTTACATTTATTTAGATTTTTATTGATACTATTGTATCTTACAGTTTTCTAGCTGCGAATAGCTGCAAAATTGCTGATGTGGCTAAAAATAATAATTCACTCACTCACTATCAAAAGTGAAAATATATAAAGATTCTGACCTATTTTCTTATTTTGACGTACTTATTGGTTGGTTTGGTTATCCAATACTCATTTTTAGCTAAAAATTCAAATTTAATTTTTTATTAAAATGTGGAACATCAATTGAATTTAAAAGTTATTGGCCTCATGTAGTTTTTGCATGAACTAAGCACAATACGATTTAGAGTTTGATTGTCCTGAATCCAATGTCAATTATTTTGACAAAACTGCGCAGAGAAGAAATATTTTAAAACCGATTTACTCATATTTAACAGGTTTACTCCACTAGAAAAAAAAACATTTATAGTCAGCTAAAAACTGATAAATGATCCTTTTTGTGAAAGAAACATGCAGAATTCATTTTTCGGTAAAATGGAGTTTATACTATTTGAAATGTTCTTGTTATAAGACAACCGCTTGATGTATAAAAAGTTTTTTTTGATCATTGTAATTCATTAGTTACACCCGGCCTCACTTCCTTGATGGAAGTTCACGTGTATAACGTATTTTGCCAGTTTGCAAAGTTTGTACTTTGTTTTTTGGATTGTGATATGGACAAGGACTGGTATGTTTGTTTAATTATTACTTTAATGAATATATGTTGAGGTTAAACTGATGCCAAATAAAACGCAAGTAACTATAATAATATGAACAATTATTCTTGATTCAGGATCATCGATGGAAGATATTTTTTAACTATGTCAGTGGACATTTAATTTAAACCCTCCTTTTTAAATAAACTTCTTAAATAAAAAATAAAATTTCATGGCTGCTTATTTCAAGTGTTTAATAAAAGTCTTATCTTTGATTTTTCTTATTTAGATTTTATTATTCTTTTTTTATATTTTGATATTAATAAATCTTACATTCATTAAAATGTTTCGATATTTACATTTTCTACCCGCAAATAGCTTGAAAATGCTAATACAGTTTTAAACAGGTTCCTTTTAACAGCTCACACATTTTATTTCCTAAATAATAATTATTTTAACGGAAGTTATACGCTAGTGAGAAGAAAAAATTAAAACGGTTTTAAACGTTTGTATTATTGATGTTTGTTTTATGAGCAATATAGTTACGTGATGCACTTTGTATCTTTTTGTATCATTGTATCTTTGTATTTTTGGTAGCGAAAATATGTTGCTTATACATGACAATTTTAAATTTTGTCATTCTTCCTGTTCCCTTTAGATAACGATTATTTCCCTTTGACAAAGCATACTTGCGCACGTATCATTTAAACATCAAGAGTATTGTATTCAAATTCAAACGGAAAGTAACTTATTGCTAGTTTAAGCAATAACACGTGACACTCTCAACACATCTTTCAAACACATAGGACTTCTAACTAACAAATAAGATAACGTTAGCTGTCATGTAATTGAATATAATCATAATTATTGATTCCAAATGTGGAATTTATGAAAGTCGTAAAATGCGTCACATTATATGTTGTTCAAAGTTTGTTTAAATAAGGCTTATTCAAAATTTTTAAAAGTGTCATTATAATCATATAATTCAGAACCCCTAAATTATTTTGAATTTCAGAGTTTGTATTTAAAAAAATTATCTAACATAATCAGTTCTTCAAAGGTTGAGGTCTTAATGAGAAACCCTTAAAGAGTAAAACATCGTCCCTTTAATTTAACTTTTAATCATGTAACGTTCATGACCTAAAACTTGTTTAGATTTGAAGAATCTCGAAGTTTTAAAACTTCACACTTTATCGATTAGCATATTATTCAGACAAATCTTTTTATTAACACAAAGAAATAAAGGTAGTGGTGCTTTAAAGATCACGTAATAAAACAAATCTTATGACTATGTATATAAATCTTTAATAATTCTAACCTTTACTGAAGCTCGGTGTATATGACAGTAAAATGCACAACGCTATACATGATAGTAAAATGCACAAAATGACGTTAACATTGCAAAATGGATGAACATTTACAAAATGAAATCAAATAACTTGCACCAAACGATGACTTCATGTAACGTGAAAATATCATTTTAACATTTGTTATTGTTGATAATGGTGTTCACGGAAAATGTGTAATGGCTTTATGATTTTCGATGTTTGGTATAATTACGTGATAAAATAAAAATGTCGTCCCGTAAAATTTTAAATTGATTGTTATAAATTGCTAAATGCTTTATAACACAATGATAAAGCCATTTTTTTCAAATCGCTAAAAAGCCTACTAACGATAAGTGACACATTTGCACGTCGCTTTTACTGTTCGTAATTTTATAAACCCGTGGTTAATTCACTTTTAAAGTTGTAACTAAATGATGCGCGTAATGTATTTAAATGCTGTACTTGCAAGACTAGAAGGCAACTAGCTGATTGCATTCTTATGTGTACTCCAAAGAGATTGACTATACCTGCGGTGGCTCTGTGATAGGTTGTCCGTCTCATTTCCTTTGCACTTAGCTAGGGTTGTTTTTAAATACTGTATGCTTTAAATAAATAACTGTTCATTCTAGCACTTAATTAATGATAAAATTGTTATATTTCATGTTAATGCATAGTTAGATGATTATGAAACAATTTAGCAATTTTTTTGTCGGAAATCGGTGAACTCTAGCACTAGATGACATCATTCAATTTCTGCATATTTTTTTAAACCGCTGATAATGGGTTAGATAAAAGTATCAAAAGTATTTCTTACCTACGTATGTCACGGTTTCCGGAATTATAAAGAAACCAGAATAAGAAGTTCAGTGGCACTGTGGTCTGTAAACTAGAGCATAAGACCATTAATATTCTTGCAAAGAGACTCCTGAGTGAGATTTAAAAAAAACGCGATAGATAATACCAATTTTGACAGCAGAACTTAGATTTCCAATGCATATATAATACCATGAACTACCATGTATATTTGTATAGTACTTATTGGAACTATTGAAACAAAAGCCAAGCGTTGATCATTATTACAGAGATTATGATCATGCACTCTCAACCAATCAGGTTTCGTTTTAGTCATCTCGGCTTACAATCACTGCGGTTGCTCAGTTGGTAGTGCTCGCTCCGTAAGTGGGAGTTCGTGGGTTCGAACTGTTTTTTTGCCAAGCACTCGGCATCGCGAAATGAAAGTCACGGTTCTTTCGGATGGGAACTTAAAATAACAAGGTCCCGTGTCACGGTAGGCTTGGCATGATAAAGAACTCTGTTGTATAACTGCCATCAGCGCAATGCACAGGTAAAATTTCTGCACTTTCGCCTAACGCTGGCGACGTCTCGATATTAGTGAAATATTTTTCACTGGGACGTTAAACACAATTACTCAACTCAACTCTCAGCTTACAATGTGGCTAAAAGCGCGCATAATCATCACAGTATCATTTACTTAGTAAAACCCCTTGTTGGTTTTATTTTACGGGTAATCCGGTTATCTCAGTACAGATACTGATCGCCACGATGTAGATAAAAGTTAACCTAACATTATAATCACTTGTTCATAGAAAATTTATTTGTACTCGGATCAGAAAATTATATGTTTAATCAGAGATAAAAGTTAATACCACGACAGTTACATTATAAGATGTTGTCTATTTGAAAAAAAATTTTTGCTAATGATTTCTTGCCTTGAAACCCTACATTAATGCTGATTTCTTGACTTCTCCCACCATGCCTAATGTCAAGAAAATAAGATTTCTCTATAAATTCACTTTATGTCAAAGAGTCAACAAATCTTTACTGTTAAAACATTCATACTAAAACAACCGATGATTATTTTGGTTAACCTATAAAATAATTTTTTTTTGCATTTGATGTTGAAATTCGATAGAATTTTTGACCGATATACTGAATGAATTCGTTTTTTTTTTTTTTTTTTTTTTTTTTTTTTTTTTTTTTTTTTTTTTTTTTTTTTAAATGTATGATTATCTTTCAGTACATTGGCACTTATATATAAAAATCAATCTCTTTTTTGTCAAATAAAAACTTCATCCCTTAATTTGGAATGGAATTGTATGGATTTTTCGCTAAGGCCATATTAAAGTACGTCGAATAAAATATGTCAAAACTGAAAATCGTTACAGGTACCATTTAAGATAATCCTGAAATAAAAATTATTATTTAGAGAATAGCAAAATTTTACGTCATTGGAATCGAGGAGGCGTTAAATTTATACGAAAATAACAAATAGATAGTTTTGTTTTCCTTAAAATTCCTTTGAAACTTACATTTGGTTTAACAGGTATTATTAGCAATCATCTAGTAAAAGATGTAGACCAAAGTAAAGAATAAACTACATTGAAATGTTTATTTAATAATTTTTATTGCATTAAGGTTTTTTTTTTTTATTTATTTATTTTTTAAAAAACATTCTTATTACGATAATAAAGCTAGTTCATTCTATCAAACAATTTTACTGCATATAACAATACTTGAAAAAAAATCCATTGTTTAAATAGAACTTTATTAAAATTCAAAGCCATCAACTGTGATTGGTTAAAACGTGTTGTGGTATTTTAATTGTTCATCTACAATGTATTCTACTTCAGTGATTGCAAAAGAGCTATTGTAAGGTCTTAGTTGAAAAGAAAAGCAACATATATATATATATATATATATATATATATATATATATATATATATATATATATATATATATATACAACTTTGATATAAACCTGCCCACCAACCTATTCACAGAAAAAAATTTACAATTTAAAACATTAGCTTCGATGTAAATGTCATTAGAAAAACTGATTATATTAATTCACTCAGTGACCACATTCATAAAAACCATTGAAAACCGAGAACTGACTTCAGTTGGTTGTAACATTAATTTTTTTTTAATTTTTAAAAGTTATCTAAATATTATGTAAGTGCTTATGTGAATTAAACTTAAAATTCAAATAAATCAACACTTAAAGATAAATAATCAAAGCATTATTTGAAATCTCTCAATAAAGTTTAACATTTGAATTAAATAAAATCGATTAACCTTTTTTTTACCTTTCGGCATTTAAATTGACAAATCCAAGAAATTGAGTTTTTTGGATGCCATGTTATTAACTTCGATAAAATCATACCGAATTTTTTTCCGGCAAGGACGGTAAGAATTTAGAAAACATTTCACATAAAAGAAAGTGAAATCAAACACAAACATACGAGCAATGTCCAAATCAAAATCCGAAAGCAGAGTAAAAAAAACTTGATTATTCAATGAAACATTTAAACTTCTACCACTGAAGAGAGACCGGGTGCACCGAAAGAGTAAGCTTCTTTCTCTTACTAGCTACACCCCTGATACACCGACATCATACTTATTTACAAATTGTTTTGATGGACATAAAACACTTCGAGGTTCTCAATAAAGTTAGGCTTGCGGTTAAAAGGAAGCTCGTTTATTTATCTCTCGACGTTGTTATGCTGGAGAAAAGACTGTCTCTAAATCATTCAACCACACATACAGATTATAGATGACGTTCTATCTCAAATAATTCTAAATTTGGAGAATATGTGAATTCCATCTATCCAAGTGAGCTTGAAATAAATGACACGACAGATTCTCCATGTATTGCTTCCATATTTGGACTTATACCTCAAATATGATACTCACGAAAGGTTACCTCTGAAGCTATACGACAAACGTGATGACTTCAATTTTTCTATTGTCAACTTTCCGTTTCTTTACAGTAATATCCCTGCTTCTCCTGCGCATGGTTTATATGTTTCACAGTTAATACGTTATGGTAGAGCTTTTACCCACTATGGGGACTTTCTACAACGAAGCAAACTGCTTACAATTAAATTGTTGATGCAAGAATATTGCAAGGCTAGGCTAATCAAGACCCTTAAAAATTTTATGGCCGTCATCATAATATTGTTGATAAGTATGTAGTCACTGTATCCAAACTTTCACTGGATATATTTGACTTACCATAGTTCTTTGTTCCTTTCATTCTCAAAATTTACATGCACGTGACGGATGTTGCTAGCTAGACAGGAGGTGCTACCCTTCCGAAGCACCCGGCCTCGCTTCCTTGATTGAAGTTCACGTGTATATTAATTTTGCCAGCTTTTAAGTTTTCACTTTGTTTTTTGGATTGTGGTCTGGACAAGGACTGGTAGTTTGTTTTATTTTACTTATATAAATCTACAATGAAACTAGAGATAGCAATTTTTCTTTTTTTTACATGATTATATATTGCTAGCCAAATAGTGTTCTAAATGGCATCATATTGTGTAGAATGAACAATTCTTTGAACCAAAAATGCCGAATGTTTAATCCTTTAAAGTATTATGCCTTTCTGCTCTTAAAAAGATGCTTTAAGGTTTTTAAACAAAAGATAATTGGGACAAAGGTCAAGATCAATACGCTTTGCAAGTTAAAAAAAGCTTTTAACCAAAAACCTTTTGTAATTTTAAGTAATTTACTAAAGATGCTTTAAGGTTTTTAAACAAAAGATAATTGTAACCAAGGTCAAGATTAACCAACTTTTGCAACTTGATGAAGTTTACACCAAAAACAGTTCGTGTTTGATTAAATTACTAAATCTGAAGAACTTAAAGCTAAGGGTTCACAAAAACAGAAATTACTGTTCAACACAGCTGATGCAATTACCACGTAAGCGAACTAAAGAGCCTTTTAAAAATGTACAAAAAGCCAACAATTTGAGATTTAGTTAGCAAACAGAATTAAGTCGGAAACTTGAGGTTTAGTGAATAACACGCTTTTAGACAAGTGCTAGTCTTTCTTCTTGTTAAATATTAAAAAGCTTAAAATGAAAAAAAAACAGTTTACGCCTAAAGCAACATTACATCACTTATATAGAAGCAGTTTGTACTTGGATGGTGAAAGAAATTTGAGTTTTTAGGAGAAAACCATCGTTCTTCAATAAGCGATCGCGAACGGACAATCTTTCTCAAGCTATGACCTCCATATTATAAGCCTAGTGGTGAAGCACTGAATTCCGTTACCATACATTTTGGTAAAACCGGAAAAAGCTATAAAAGTACTGAATTTTTTCCAGACATCTCATACTGTACATTTATGCAAGCTAAACAACATTTAAATATTAAGAATACAAAATATATCTTATCGTGGCTTCGAAAACTCTTAGGAGCCGGTACATAAAATGATTTATAGAAAGCAGACAGTGCTAACATTATTGCTATATATAACTGTCAATCTTGTTTATATTAACAATCAAGTTTATTTTTTAAACATAAATTAAGTCATACAGAGTAATCAGTTGTTTGTTTATTTGTTACTTTTGATTTTTCGATATACCATCATAATCAAATATACCTTTATTGATTAACCTGTCTGAACCGAACAAAAGCAAGGTAATAACTCATTCGCAGATTTTAATTTCTTTAATGCCAAAGGTATGGTTGAAGATGAAGGATTATTATTGACACAATGGGTAAACCTTTTAATGATTCATTATTCTTCATAAACACTTAAACATTTTTATTATGGTGACTGTATATATTATTTATACTAATGATGATTTTACTGCGCAGTACATGTTGTAAAAATAAATATTTATTGCAATGCTGAAAAGCGAAATAATTCATTATACTTGAAAAGAAACTATGTTTCAATTGACTACAATTAATAATTGTAATGAAAAATTAACAAAATACATGTATACATGTTTTGAGGTAGAGTTGGAATTGTGTCAAAAACTGTCAATTCAATGAGTTTGCGAATTGGTAAACGTTGCCAAAGACTTTAAGTCATAGATTCGGAATTGTGTCTAAAACTGTCAATTGAATTAGTTTGCGAATTGGTAAACGTTGTCATAGAGTTCGAGTCATACAGTCGGAACTGTGTCTAAAACTGTCAATTTAATATGTTTGCGAATTGTTAAACGTTGCTAAAGAGTTTAAGTCATAGAGTCGGAATTGTGTCTGAAACTGTCAATTCAATGAGTTTGCGAATTGGTAAACGTTGCCAAAGACTTTAAGTCATAGATTCGGAATTGTGTCTAAAACTGTCAATTGAATGAGTTTGCGAATTGGTAAACGTTGTCATAGAGTTCGAGTCATACAGTCGGAACTGTGTCTAAAACTGTCAATTTAATATGTTTGCGAATTGTTAAACGTTGCTAAAGAGTTTAAGTCATAGAGTCGGAATTGTGTCTGAAACTGTCAATTCAATGAGTTTGCGAATTGGTAAACGTTGCTAAAGAGTTTAAGTCATAGAGTCGGAATTGTGTCTGAAACTGTCAATTCAATGAGTTTGCGAATTGGTAAACGTTGACAAAGAGCAAAGTCGTAGAGTCGGAAATGTGTCTAAAACTTCCAATTCAATGTGTTTGCGAATTGGTAAACGTTGCCAAAGAGATTTATTAGTGGTCAATGTTTTGTCGTGATAGTACTTTAGAGAAAGTCATCGACCTGACATCAAGATGAAATAAAAATTCAATAAATTTTTCACCAACGCAAAAACCGTTATTTATTGAATAAAGGCAATGTATTTGTAAAGTTGTATTTCGATTTATTTTTCACAGTTTGTCTAATTGTACGTGCCGAATGAAACATATTTACAAGCGTAGTGAGCAAGAAACTTGAAAGACATTATAAAGATTCAGAAAGCTTTAAGTGACTTTATTTCCCCAGCATCTTTTTTTTTAAAATTGATGTTTTGCAAAATTGGGTTTGATCATGAACAGCATGATGTTCAACATCTAAATACCATGAATATATATTGGACCTAATTGTCGCTAATGACCAATAAACATGACATTCAGCAACAGATTTCTCATGTTTATTAGAAATAAAAAATAAATTTCACGAATTTTGTTAAAATATTGACACATTATATTTGAACAAAAATGAACTGCTTAGTTTCGTGAGTATTATATTGCAAAGTTAGGATAAATCCTCTTCATTTTAAGATCTACAAACAAGAAATCTCAAAACTATACAATAGCAATACATCAGATCACGAACATCGGAAGCAATTGTTAAAAAATATCGATTGAAACGTTTTGGACTATTTTTTAGTCGGTTTAATTTTTGATTAATTAAAATGTTGATTGATCGAATAGGATATTACGTCCCAGTTAAGAATATTTCACTCAATATCGAGACACCGTAACTTCATTTCTAGATGCCGAGTGCTTGAAGAAAGAACAGTCTACCAAGTTTACGGATTACAGCGTCTCTCACAACCTGATTTCCAATTCCACTTGGGACTAAATCCTAGTTTAAGAAAGTTTGTCAGATTGCTTGCCGAAAGTCAGGTGGTTTTCTCCGGGCACTCCCGGTTTCCTCCACCACCCAAGAACTGACCGCCTAGAGAAAAACGTGAAATAATCTTGACCGGTGCGTAAATTACCATTACGCCGCCCCACTCCACTCTTATGCTGAAATAGATTTTATTTACACTTAAAAACCATCAGTGTCAACACTTGTCATTTTATTTTAAGCTTATCAAGTCTTGTAAAAATTTTTAGATTGCTTGACGATGATTGGTGTCGACATCGGTTTTCTCCTTCACCAAAAAAAAAAAAAAAAAAAAAAAAAAAAAAAAAAAATCGGCCCATTTATACATAAAATAATCTTGACTGGTGTATAAAGCATCGATACAAAACACAAGTCTGAGTTTTTATGTAAAGGGATTACATTATTGAAGCACATACTGAACTGCAAACATTTAACTCTCTGCTTGCTAATGCTATTGTCATGCTGAAATCTTTTAATTTTTAATCTTGCAGTAATGATAATTTTCCTGGAACTGACCTACATCCATAAAGCCACAGTACTCTATATATTCTTAGAGAGCTACTTCGGTTGACACACTTTTATTCAGACGTTTGACATTTCTTGCCATATTAGCATTAATCCTTAATTTAAAAACTTTTTATGTATTTTTTTATTATTAAAAAAAATCAGCTGGATGTATGGCCTCAAATATGTATATTTGAATTTTGTTATGTCAATCACACAATACTATTAAATAAATAACCTTTAGTTAATTCAAAATGTGTGGTTTCTTAGAAACTTGAATCTAGGTTCCGCGTGCTTTGTTATAATGCGACATGTTTATGATATAATGTGTACAATTTCCATTTGCAATAGTTAAAAAAAGTTAATACTTGAATCCGTTTAACTTGTTGTTAAATTTGAAATGTCAAATGTTGATTATGTTTTTTAAAAAAATTTAAATAATTTCAATCGAAGGTTGAATCATGAATCATGAATGAGTAATATTTTTATTACTTTTTCTTCTCGTCCAAAGTAAAGTAGAGCATTTTCATTTTGTCTTCTTAGTAACATTGGCTATTTTGTTCACAAGATGCTAAAATGTACAAGAAGTTTAAATTTCCAAAACATTTAATGGGTCATAGTTGAAATTGTAAAAACAAGTTGACATTAAATTCAACATTTTGTTCAGATTAAACCCAGATCTGTGTATTTTGCTTTTTTTGGTGGGTAGGTTGTGGTTTCGGGGGGCATGGACTAATATGCTTGTGTTTTATGTTATGTCTTTTGCATATTTTGCTAATTATTGCTTGATAAAGAGTTCGTCTGACTACCATGTGCATGTTCAGATAATGAGTTATGTAGACAGAAACTTAAAATTTATAGCAAATTGTAAACATATTATGATGAACACATTGGCAAACACACAAACACACATACATGATGAATGAAATGCACATTTAAGAAGGAAAAGAAATTGGGATGCTCTTATTGGAAACAAATTGTCTTGAAAATCAACAAGAACAAATGTTCCGAAATAACAACGAATACTACTTGGAACACTAGGCAGAAACATTATTTAAATGAAGAGATCCGCATAATAAGGGATGAATTTGCAGAAGATGCTTAAACATAGAAGGCCTGTAACTCTGACAATACTTTTTTTAAAATGACATTATTGGATTTGAAGCTAAGGAGATGGTAGTTTTCAGTGTATAATGTAAATGGAATCAAAGACTTAATCTACTTTCCTTCTAAAAATAAAGAAAAATTTTATTTAATAAATCGTTTGAGAAATGATTATTTTCATATGTTAACATTATTTTCTTTATTGAAATTGACATTTTATTTCTATCAAATTCAGCCTTTATTTTTTTTAAAAAAGATTACCACGTAGCTGTTAGTCTCTTCCACTATCATAATATCTTTACTTAAGACATTTTTACATTAAAGTTTTTAAGAAACTTCAAAACTTAAGTATTGTGATGCAGCTTTTAACTTGACAATGATCTTACATCATATATTAAAATTATAGTTATAATTGCACATTGTTTTGATTTACATGCCTTTTCAAAAATATACTTTTCAAGACATTTATCAATGCTTGTCTTCTTGTGCAGCTGTTACCTTGACATTTTAACTTAGGACCTTAAACACAAGACGAAATATCATCTTTAAGCTAGCTTAAAGGTGGCTTAAAGGTGGTTTAAATATGTCTTTAAGCCATCTTTAAGTTGCTTAAACATGTCTTTAAGTCATCTTTAAGCTATCTTTAAGTTGCTTAAAGATGTCTTTAAGCCATCAATCTTTTATTCTTAAGAAAAATAAATCATTCATATATCAAAGGAAAGCAGGAATGTCAAACCTCACCTGTAATATACTTATTTATCTGACTGACAAAATCAGTTAATTAGATTGTAAATTCAACAAATAGTTATTTTAAGACATTAATATACATTTGTAGAATTTTAATCTAAGTACACTTCTGATTTTGAGATTGTTTTATTAAATTTTGATACAGAGAAAAGTTTTTGAGACTATTTTGTAAATTGACTTTGTTTATAATTAAAAATTCTAATTTAGTTTTTAATGGAAATGAATAATAATATTGGATACACAGATATTTTTCAAGACAAATAGAAATATTTAAAAATTAGAAATAAATATATTGAATAACCTTTCTTTAATAAGGAAGAAAAAAGAACGAATAAAGCAAAATAAACTCGATGTTTTATGACAGCAAAGATTGTGAATTAATCAGGGATAGCTTTTACGTTGTATAAGAGAGAGAGAGAGAGGGAGAGAGAGGGGGGGTTATGCCCTATCAAATTATAAATTTATACACTTCTCTCGGTGGGGGGGGGGGGGGGTTATTACAGGGATCGAAGAAACTGAAATGCCCATAGAAAACCGTCGACAAGCGGCACGCAAACTGACAAATATTTTCAAACATTTTTAATGTCGTCATAATGCAATCTTTGTGATATTTCAAATACAGAATTCATAAAATCATAAATTTATAATATAACATCGATGCAAGTCAAGATTCTTTCACTTATTTCGAGGCGGTCAGTTCTGGGAGGTTGGAGGAAACCGGAGTGCCCGGAGAAAACCTCCGACCTTCGGCAAGCGAACTGACAAATTTTCTCACACTTGGATCTGTGCCGAGTGGGATTCGAACCTAGGCGGTGAGAGACTTGGCGTAAAGAGAGAGAGAGAGAGAGAGAGAGATATGTATAATGGGATACCGAAATATAAAGATACAAAGAAACAGCAGTAAGGAGAAATAATATTTATAAATAGCTTATAAGCTATAGATTTATATTTATGTAAAAAAAGGTCCTCGAATTATTATCAAATTTATATGTATAAGCGATTGTTAAATAATAATAATTACAAATCACGGGCCTGAATCTTTCGATGCAGATTTCAAACAACAAGTTCCAGGACGGTTTAACCATGATCCTTATTTTCACCCTACCCGCTTAAAGTTATAAATTTCCAATATAAGAAATTGAAATGGTTATAAACGTATGTTGAACATGTTGAAATGAAGGGTATTAATGTAGCGTTCACCGTCCTGTAGTGCATTTTTACTCTTTTAATTCCTATGTGTGTGTGTGTGTTTTTTTAATAATTTAAAAAATTGTGTCATGTACACAATTGCTTGGACTGATTATCGAAAAAGAATTACCATTTCTGTGTTAAATATTTTTCCAATTCAAAATAAAACCTTTTATGGCCATGTATTTACGTTCAAAATAGCGGGCCATTCATGGTTAATTGATTGTACAGTGAAAACTGTCTTATGTGACCATCCTGGGGACCAGTACCAAAAGGTCACATAAGACAGGGGTCTCTTAATACAGTTTCAAGTTTTGAGTGCCGGGTCATATTATACCTTTGTATTGTATTACACAGTATGATAGGATTTAATAATAATACAAATGCACATATATATATATATTTATTTTATATATTTATTTATAAAAAAAATTAAAATAAAATGCATTTGTTTTTGTTTCTTTTTAATATGACCAGTATTTACATATTGCAACTACAAAAGAAATATATGAAATATTCATAAAAATGCAGCTAAATGACCAGCTGTTTACATATTGCACCTACAAAAGAAATATATAAATTATAAAATGTTCCTCCTGAACAATCATCCCCCTTGAAAAACAGTGTCTTGCGCAAAGTGTCTCTAAAAAATAGTCCCGTTTCATCCATATTAAAAATGTCCTTTTCAGCATACCCTTCACATATTGTTGAAAGTTTTTGTTTCCAGTCGGTAACACACTGCTGAGAAACATCTCCTCTCTCTCCACTCATTACCCCCCAAGAAATCTTATTGCGTTTTCTGAAACTCTCCAACAATCCTTTGGATGCCTTAAAATCATGTGTTCCCAACTGCTCTGCAAAATGTAAAGCTTTCGACTGCAGTAACGGACTAGTCACATTTATACTGCAAGATACAGCGTCCTTGAACCAAGTTAACGTTAGTTCGTTAATCTCTTCATTTCCTGTGATAAAGCGTCCTCTTTTTGAACTCAGGGGGGGGGGGCATTGTTTTCATAGTCCTCTAAGATAGCTGACTTACGTTTTCGTAACAATTTGATCTGGGTTTTACCAACACCCAACTCTTGGGCAAGTCTATATGCGGGCGTGCCTTGGTCTAAACGCTTGATGGCAGCCACTTTTTCTTCTAATGTTAAAACAACTCTCTTCTTTTTTTTCCACCATATCGCAGTGACAGGTTCCCGTTAAAATTGTACAAGTTTAATGAACATATTTCCGCATGGTATGGACACCAGTCTTTATTGTACGAGTTACTTGCCCTTTGCGGGGAACATCTCAAAGTCGCTTAATACAAGTGAATGTCCTCATTGGTACCGAAAAAACATAGTCGCATGTCGGATCAGACAGGAAGTCGCTTAATACAGCCAAAATACATAGTAAAATGTGTTGGGCGGGTCAAATTACGGTCGTTTAAGACAGAAAGTCGCTGAAAGCAGGGGGTCGCTATGACAGTCTAGACTCTATTAGGAATTTACTTGAAGTATTTTGTTTCCTAGAGAAACTGCAGATTTATAAAAAGTTTGAGAATCAATCATCCATGAATAAAACACTTACAAGTTATCCCGTCAAACAAATCGGTTTTTACCGATCTTTACAAGGTATACTCCTATCATCTTCGGTCCTATATGTATATTAATTAATATTTTAGTACTTCTGGAACAGAATTAACAAATACTTCGGCTAGATAAATAAAGTTTGATCCTTCATTCATTCATCTATCCGTCTATCATTTTATTATTTATGTCATTATTTATTTATCCAACCATCAATTCAATTTTATTTATTTATTTATTTATCCATCCATCCATTCAACCATCCATCCATCCATCGTTATGTATTTATTTTAATCATTTATCCATCCTTTATTTATACAAATAAATTATTTATTTACTAAATCAAAACAACATGTCATTGCTTGATTCGTCTATTACTTCATTTTATTTATTTATTTATTTATTTATTTATTTATTTAACCAATCACCTATTTTTTTCTTTCCTTCCTTGTCTCCTTTTTTCTTTATTTTCTTTCTGTCTCTTTTTCTTTATTGATTTATCCATTCATCCATCTATTCACCGACTATTCTTTATTAATTAATTAATTAATTAATTTATTTATTATTTATTTATTTATCCATTCATTCATCCATCCATGCATTCAACCATCCAACCATCCGTTATATATTTATTTTACAATTCATTAATCTTTTATTTTTTGAATTAAATTATTGATTTATATATTTATTCAATCAACTATCCATTCTTTTCTTTTTTTCCCTTTTCTCCTCTCCTTCTTTATTTTCTTATCAATTTATCTATCCATTCAACTATCCATCCTTTATTTATTTATTTATTTATTTATTCATTCATCCATCCATGCATACATTCAACCATCCATCCACCCTTTGAATTTATTTAATCATCTATCCATTTTTTATTATTTAATTGAATCATTTATTTATTTATCTATTTATTATTTATTTATTTATTTATTTATTTATTTATTTATTTATTTATTTATTTATTTATTTATTTATTCAACCACCCATCCATTCGTTTCTTTTTTCCTTTTATTTCTTTCTTTCTATATCGATTTATGTATCCATCCATACATCCATTCATTTAAGTATCCATCCTTTATTTATCTATCTATTTATTCATTTTTAATTAAATTATATATTATTGAATTCGTTTTTTTTTTTTTGTTAATTTTGATTCATTTCTAATTATTTATTGACTTCAATAAATTATATGATGTTTCCGAAAAGAATTGTATTTTGCCGAGTCAACCAAACAAATTACTTGTAAACTATCTACTTGCATATTAAACCAGATTCATTTTAGTTTCCGTGATTTGTATAATCTGTTACATAGTTAACTGCATAAATACTACTTGCACAGAACTAGATAATAACTTGGTTATAGTAACAAGTTACTTACCTGTATTGTGACATGTTTTAATATATGTCAGTGTTTGATTTCATTCCAAATCCGATTTTTTAATTTATTAATCAACTTTTTTATTCATTTATTTATTTAATTATTTGTTTCCTTTTTATTTCTGATTTCTGTTTTAAAAAGACCATTAATTGATTCATAGATTTATGTTTTAATATCATTTAATACCATCTTTAAGCCATCTTTAATCCAAATGGTGTAAAGCGAGGCTTAAAGATGGCTTAAATATGAGGGTGTCTTTAATTCACCTTTAAGCCATCTTTAAGCATCTTTACGCGCATCTTTAAGCATCTTTAAGCTCGGCTTAAAGGTGTTTAAAGATGCGATTCCGTCTTGTGAAAGATATCTAAATTATGATTATACAAATGTAAACAATATTTAAAATACATGTTCATAAAAAATGTATAGTTGTTTAGATTGTTATCAGGATGTGTCTTCATGTGCAGCTTTGAAAACTTTTAACCCAATTATTAATTAACCACATTAATACCTACAGTATTCTAAATAAAATACCTATACAAAACTTTTTCTAGATAATTAACCATTTGTCTTCATATACAGCTATGACCTTGACCTTTGTGGTTTAGCCTTTGAAGGTTATATCAGAATGATTGCTCAATGAATACTTATTGCCTACAAAAGATTTATAGTTTTTCAGATACATTTATAAATAAACTAATTTAAGCAATTTTCCAATTAAGTATCATACAATCGGATACCATTTGTGCAACTCTAAAACTTGGTGATTTAGAATTTTTATAGTTTGCCATTTTACCCGCTAATAAAGTTACAAGGGGACACAACTCTTTCGTTTATGCAAATCTAAAGGACCCCAATCTAGGTATGATTATTCTAAAACTTGAAATTTATTTTAAACTAAGGTTCGTTCCCTTATACAAAGCATTCCTTTGCTGTATTTGGATTTATATAATTTTGGAAATTTAGATTCATCATTTACAACTGTTTGGCTAATGTTTTTTATCTATCAAACTTTTCGGTCTTAGTGTCACTAATGAGGAATGAATTTCCGAAATGCGCACATCTGGGAAAATTTATATGATATCTGTGTTAAATATTTAATCAAATTTAGCCCAATAGTTTTGGACTAGAAGATTTAAATGTTCAAAGATTACACAAAAATAATTGACAATAAACCATTAAAATAGCTCATTTGAGCTTTAATATATATATAAGATGAAATTAAAGAAAAGATGTGTAAAAATAAAGAAGAATGAATTATTACCTTGTATGATTTTTATCTAGTGATTCTGTCATAGAGATTGATCTTAAGATAGAGATTGAATTTAACATTCATAGAGATTGAACTTTAGATAGAGATTGAATTTAAGATGGAGATCAATTAGATTCTAAAAATTATTTATAGTACTGGTTTTTATTTTCTCTTAAAAAGGAAATGCATTGTTAGCAGTATATTTTCAGATACTAGTGCCACAATTTAAAAACATCTAAAGCTGCAATCTTTTTCCAATCAACTACTTAGCACAGTCTCGTGTTTGCTTTTGATGCTCTCATTAACTTTAACTGTCTATCTAGCAAGTATTGGCTTAAGGACAGACAGTCTCAAGTCTCTTTGAAACAAACTAATATTGTCTTTAACAAAATGTTCAGCTACTTGATTGGCACAAAAATAGGCAAATTGTTTTTATGACAGATTTGGAATCGCTGTTTACATGCAAGTCCATCGATGAAAGTTCTTCTGTATACCCAGCGGACAGTTCACCTTCGTGTTTTTTTATCGCCTGTCGGCAGCAAAAAAGTCCTAAATAATCTGTTGTTTTCGAAACTTAAGATTCTTAAATGTTAACACAAACAAACATGTTTCGTTCACTCCTGCAATAATTGTTCTTATGATTAATGTCCCATTCATCAGCAAATGTTTGAGAATGACACTTGTTAGTTTTACTGGCATAGGTACAACAACTGTTAGGGCAAAACATTTTTATCAGCAGTAATGCCTGATCAAACTCCAATTCGCCATTTTCCTTCGATTTCAACTGATTTAGATCCTTCAGCGGGTAACGTCAATATGAAACGGATAAATTTGTCTGTCCATTGTGAACAAAATTGAAAATGTGTTTACTTAAAATAGTATTTTTATTCACAATTTCTTAAATTATCCGTAAAAAACTTTTTTTGACCGTCTAATTCAAAAGATGATTTACCTGATACAATATTAAAAAACTAACCTACATATCTTTATCATCTTTCAGTGTTCAATCTCATGAATACCGGCTGCTTTTCTAACCTTACAGCCAGAAAGCCTTATCTCCATATTTTCAAGACTTATATCTTGAAACAAAATTAAAAAATACTCTCTCTCTCTCTCAATATATATATATATATATATATATATATATATGCTATTTGGCGTTTAATTTTTAATTTTCATTTGAGGGTGTTAACATGAAACTGTATACGGTCAAGAGTTTTTTCAAGCTTGGAAATCCCTAATACATGGATCATCCTTTCAAAGTTTAGAATTTTATATTTTAATCAGAAACTATTGAAACAGTAAATGGGGTTTTAGTTCATCTAAACTTACGCACAAGCTCCTCAAATTGACTATGGTTTGTTGTATGTTGTGCATAATTTGTTAAAAGTTTGATTAATTAATTGATATGACTAAGACGTAAAACCCCATTGAATAAATCAATCAAACCTGTAAAGTTTTTTTTTCAAATAAGTTCAATGACTTTTCAGAAATGAAATCCAAAATTTTATGCACGATATACATCAAACCAAAGGCAATCTGAGGAGCTCGCATTGTGTGTTTGTTTAGTTTAACTAAAACTCTATTAATTTCTTGCAATAGTTTTAGAGTGAAATATACGAATGGCAAAAGGAAGAGATTTAAATAAATTTGTTGTAACATGTTTAACCCGTATCCCAATAACTAAAGGTATTTACACCCAAGTCAGTTGTTTAGCGGGCATTGTTTCAGAAATGTATAATACTAGCACGATTTCTACCTTGCAGTAAATGGGAAGCAACGCTTTCCTTAACTCCCCACTCCCAGAAGACTTAAGCTGTTCTGTCTATAAAATTGCACTTCTTATCAACATATCATGATGTCATAAAATCGAGATATGTCGATCGCAAATTATTTCACCTTATAAAAAATGGCATTGGAACTGAAAAACATACATTCGTCAAAAGTCAATGCAATCAGGAAATGTATCAACTTCACATACAGATATATAGATGACGTTCTATCTCTAAATAATTCCAAATTTGGAGAATATTTGAATGCCATCTATCCAAGTGAACTTAAAATAATAGACACGACGGATTCGTCATGTACTGCTTCATATTTGGACTTATCCTAAAATTAAGACACACATGAAAGGTTACATGTGAAGCTATACGACAAACGTGATTACTTTAATTTTTCTATAGTCAACTTTCCGTTTCTTAGCAGTAATATTCCTGCTTCTCCTGCGTATGGGGTGTATGTTTCACAGTTAATACGTTATAGTAGAGATTGTTCTCACTACGGGGACTTTCTACAACGAAGCAAACTGCTTACAATTAAGGCTCTTTAAAAGTTTTATGGCCGTCGTCACAATATTGTTGATAAGTATAGAGATACTGTATCCAGACTTATACTGGATATATTTGACTTACCATAATTCCTTATTCCTTTTATTTTCAAAATTGACATGACGGGCGTAGTTAGCAAGACAGGAGGTGCTTACCCTTTCGGAGCACCCGGCCTCTCTTCTCTGATGGAAGTTCACGTGTATAATTAAAGTTTTCAAAGATTTTACTTTGTTTTTAGGGATTGTGATTTGGACATGAACCAATACGTTTTTGTTTTATTTTATTTTTTTTAAAAAAGTGTTTGGACAAAATTGACAAAAAAGACGTAGACTTTTATTTAATTGTCGTATATCGAGGTTTTTAGTAAGAAGCCTAAATTTATTTCCAAAAAAAAAAAAAAAAGGTTCTGAATATAAAATTATTGTTAAGGTAGTAGTTGGGCTATTTTGTTTCTAAAAAAACAATCAAATTTCGAAATAAAAATGATTTCTCAATATGAAGATAATTCTGTAAATGAAATCTAGACTATGCATCGTGATAATCTTCTATTAACCTGTTTTGTAAGATTGCGTAATAGTTTTTAATACCAATTTGTGTTATATTTCAAATCAATAAAATGTAATAATGATAGATATTTATTTGCTGCTTACACACAATTAAACAAATGTTACGTTTTAATTATAAAACAATCTTATTAAACTTGTTTTTGTTAATACAAATTTGCAACAATAACAATGATAGGAAGCGTGATAGTATTTAATGACATTCATGCATGTTTGATATTTATGTACTAATGAAGAACCATGTATTTAAAAAAATATCATTTTCTCATTAGCTCGTCTTTTTAGCCTGCTTTTTTTTAAATTTAATTTTTTTATTGGTTTTATGTTTTATGTTTAGCTGCAAGTTACTGTTAAAATACAAAAGATGCAATTTGTAGCGAAAATTTTGTTTGCATGTACATATTGATAAGCGTTGCAGTGAAAGTTATGATATTTACACTGAATGATTAATAGCTTAAGATAATTTTTATTTAAAAACTTTTTATTAAAAATGATTTTAGTTTTAAAAAACAGGTTTACGACTGACGTAAATATGTGAAGAACTTTAAACCAAAAATCTTGGGTTGGTTTGGTTATCTCAGAAATTACAACATACAAGCGATATAAGTTTAAAAATAAATTTATTAAATAAATAAATGAACTTTTGCTCCAAAATCAACAGATATTGTCATAAGTGTCTCGAGCGCAAGAGTCAATGGGGAAATAATGAGCAATTTGTCCTGAGAGATCAAGGAGCATTTGCCCTTTGCTGATCAATGACAATCACCCTGGGGGGACTCAAGGAGCACTTGCCCTCTGTTGATCAATGAGTTTTCACTCTAGACAACTTGCATTCAAGACAAGGATAATAAAATAAGCGAGCATTAGCTAAAACGTTACAATAGAAAATCCCTAAATTTCGACAGGAATTGTCTGTATACTATTTTAAATGACTCCGAAGGTAACTACCGTCATCACTTGCTACGTTGAGTCTGACGGGGAAAACGTTAAAAATTCCCCAAAAATAATTAATTTACCCAAAATAATTAAATAAAATGGAGAGCCGAAATAAAAATTAATCCCCAATAAAAAAAACCCAATTTAAAATGAACCCGAAGCTTCAAATTCTACCAGAATAAGCATAACCATGTTAAAACAAAAGGTAAACATAAACAGCTGACGGGTCGGAAGTTTAAAGTGGCTCTCTCAACGCACTGACGTCATGACCTATTTATACCCCGTAAAAGTACAATAATAACCTCCAAAAGTAATACCTCGAGTAGGCGTAAATCCCGGGTATAAATTTCAGAGTATATATTAAAATACAAACTTATATTATCGATCTGAATAACTTAAATAAATAGTTACATCAAATAACATGTGTGAATAACAGAATCCGAATAAAACTTTGGCATCGCGGCTTAAATTTTGCAATAAAAATGGCTGCTATCAGTTTGGATGTGTTGCACGTGAGGTTTGCCGGTAAACCAAACCAAAGCGATTATGGATAATAATACCTAAAGTCGGCAAATGTTACAGGTTAGGAAATAGATGTATTTATAAACTTCAATGGTCTAACATCCCGATTTTAATGACATTCAAACTTGTATTATAACAAACTGATAAGTGCAATTCCAAATTGCAATTATTACACAAATTATAAAACGATAATTCCAGTTTTACAACAACAACAACCTTCACTCTTTAAGCTTACCGGCAAACTTTTTCATACTTGGCACCGTCCAGAATAATATAATATCAAAGTGGTTATGAGGGTTGTAATTCGAGCATTTTATCAACCAGCACCAAAATCAGTAAGAGGTCACATTTTAACCAAAATTCTCTTTTCTCCAAATTCTATGATCCTTTTTTAGAAGAGCCCTAAAGAATCTTCAATACTATTTATTCATAGTAAAAAATTTTTTGAAATAAGAGATTTGTAAAAGTTCAAGGGTGACTCTATGATAGAAAACTATTTTTGTATTTTGAAAAAAAATTCAAATGATGCAAATCTCCGGTTCTAGAGTATAAGTTGTCTAGTGCTTCTTCAAACATTAAATATTTATTGCTTCATCATGGGTCAAAATTTTCAGAAGATTTTACAAAAGTATTTTTTTTTTTAAAAAATCATAAATTAAAATCTGTTTTCCCTTGACCAGTACATCGAACACAGAGTATATCCACTCTTATTTTATAGTGATGTTCTAAAATTTTGTAAGATTGTCAAACATTACAATTTTTATGCTTCCTCTGGGAACTTTAAAAAAATATTTTATTTTGAAAGTGTAATTAACTTGCTGAAATTTAAATCACCAATAGAGAATTTAAGTTATCAGATTTATCATATAACTTCAGTGTAGCCTTTCGTGGGTTTTGTCTCTGAGGTATAAGTCCAAATAACCAAAAGTGGTTAGACTCATGTATGCGTCTTTTACTCTGAATACATAAAAATGGCAAATGTAATGATTTTTACACTATTGAATTTTCTTAACTTTTCCACCGATTATAAAATTGATAAAATAGGCATAATGCATTTCAAGTTTGAAATTCATACACCTTAACCTTGCAAATGGCGTAGTATTGCAATTGATATACTATACTTCCATCGAACCTTTTAAAACTCCCTCGGTGTGTAAATAAGGACCAAATAAAATAACAGGATGTCTTTTATAAACTTAATTCAAAAAAACAAACAAACAAAATAATGATAATAATAATGAAATATAAAGTAAAAATAAAATGAAACTCGGGTCCGAAATCCATTAGAAATCCAATATTCTATGATTTGATTTTTTGTTAAGCAAGTTTACGATTATTTTATGACAAAATACACTTTTGCGTTTTTATAAATATAGTGCCATACGTCAAGGAATGTTTTTAAAAGGATAAGTATACAGTGAAACCTGTCTATAAAGGCCACTCAAGGGATGCGGCCAAAGTGGCCTTTATAGACAGGTGGCCTTTTTAGACAAGTTCTCTGATCAAGGATCATCAAAATTTATTATCTGAACCGTTCTTTTTTTATTCATTTTAGTACCCAAATTAAACTGAATATAGCTAACCATATTGTTAGAAATTGTTTCCTATAACTTGAGATTAACCAAGAAAAAAATACATTTTTTTAACATCAATTTATTCAACATTTTCAGGAGTTTACAAATCCTTTGCACCACACCGGCCTGGTAACATTAATATGTCTAAATGATCTATTCTCTCTCTCTTTTTTGCTAGTTATAGTGGTGTTGCATAGTGAAGTTTTATTCTTATCACGCTTCCTTACACCTATACAAACATAATAAGGTCACTTCAGACCCATATCACACTCTTGCTAATTCAGACTTCAAAGGAAGTTGTTACATAATGAATTACACGGTTTAGTGATCAGAGCAGTGATTATCTCTGTCATTTGTAACTGTCAAATTTACTGTTTACATATCTTTATTAAAAAATAACCTTTAATATTTAATATAAAAATCGTACACAAACATAAAATAAATAATAAAATATTTTTGTCTGGTGCCGAATTTTATCGAAGTCGGTGCCGAATTGAATTTAAATTGGTGCCAAAAATATATCATTGCCGAAATGACTTTTTACACTGGTGCCGAGATGACTTGATATCGCATCGTGGTACGATTTCCAAACTAACGAAATTAATGTCCGTTAGCGGTAGAACGGCACATACGGTTTATTTCCCAAGATACATTTGCTTCATAGTCTGATAACACAGCTTTGATTTGGGTTCGTCCAACACAAAAACTTCCGCGAGTTTCCTAGTACTTAATTTCTCCTTTTCAGATTTATTAAACAATTCTACTCGCTGTTCTAAAGTCAATGCATTCCGTTTACTATGACATAAAGAAAAAACATCAAATATTACTGCATGTTATAAAATTTAAAAAATGTCAATGTCTTATCGGGATGTAAGCTTTACCCAATATGGCCGCTTAGACACATATAAACAGTGTTGCATTATGGGATTTTTTGTTTTATGTCGACTGGTTCCGGAAATTTCCGGAAACTGACGAAGTTCTGTCAACATTGCAAATGGCCGCTATAGACAGTTCTGTTGAAGCTTGGGGTCGGAAAAATGGTGGCCGCTGGCCGCATAAGACAGTGACCGCTATATAGAGGTGAAATAAAGAACAAAATTCATCGGGGGGAATAAGATATGGCCGTTATAGACAAGTGGCCGCTTTATACAAGTGGCCGCTAACACAAGTTAGACTGTAATTGAAAACGTCTGGTCTTCTGTAATAAACTCGTAATAAACATAGTCCAATGAAAAACAGTGATAAAAGGTCTCTTAAAGACCCCTTTATGACACCTTTATGAGACTTTTACACAATTTTACAATAAATAAATTTTGCAGTTTGATAATAAAAAATCCTAAAAAATGTTCATAAATTTCGTAATTTTTAAATATGACAAATTCAAACAAGTGTTCTTTTTCTTGTTTGTTATTTTAAAAAAACGATGTATTTATATTTGTTTTGCTTGCAAACTGTGTTTTAAAAATGTTTTGCAACAAAAATACCGTTTATATGTCCCCCGAAACGACGTTTTGGAGTCATATTCGTTTTTAGCGTTTCTACTTCTTATTCTTTTTCCGCTTCAACCCGTGTCCGCTGTGTTTCCCTGAAATGGTCCGTTCTAATTGGATTAAAAGCTAACTAATCATCTTTCTTATTTTTGTTTCAAAAAGGCAATTACCGAATGTTTATTTACTTGTAACAATTAGATTTGTATTACTCTTAATTTGAACATTATGTAACCTGATTTTGCAATCCATGTCTAAAACTTTATTAATTTGATGCGTAACATTCTCTTAATTAGAATTGACAATCAGAGAAAAATAAATAATTTTTTAATCCTTTAACTTTAATTTAACAAACAACATGCTCGTAAACAGGTAACATATTGCTAATTGAGTTTTATATTATAAGGTTTGAACAGTGAAATACATAAGAGTTTAATGTTAAAGCTTCTAGCTATCCTTGATAATAAATTTCGCCATCACAATAACAAAATGATGTGTTACATTTTAACACACTTGAAAAAAATTCTTTGCGGTTTTAAAACTCAAAGCAAACCAATCAAGTTGTGATTTTCAAAAGAAATTACAATAAAAAAGACACACAAATACACCAAGAAAAAACATCAGCCATACTAACGAATTACTGATTAAAAAACATCGAATCTCGAACCGGCATTATATTGAGTAAGTGCATTGTTTGTATAAACGACTATCAGAGAGTCCTTAATCATTCAACAATAATATAATATATATATTAATTCACCAAAATGCACAACCAGTGTTTGTTTATGGTTTTTATTAGGCGAAAAAAATTCTTTCTAAACCAGGTAGTCATACAGTTTTCATGTCGTTGATATTATAAATTTTATTGGTTTAATAATTCTTAACGAAACTTGTCACTGTTTCATTAAACTCCTCCCGGAAACGTTTGTTTATTTTGTTACATTGATATAAAATGTGGCAATTTGACACAAAGTTGATTAAACAACGATGTCTGTCTACATCCTAAAGTTAAATGATTAATCTTGTTGGACCTATATTTCATTCGTGACATGAAATAATTCATGCTCATTAAAGTACACGAATTATGAAATTGTTCGACAAAAATGTTTGAGTAACGTGACATGTAACCGATTTTCCAACGTATGTTTTGACATATCTAAACTTTGATTTGTTTTTTATTCTTATTTTCAATGAGGAAATGTGTTCTTTATCATTCATATTATTTGTAATGACGTTTGCGATTCACGTCACAATAAAAAAATCGTAACGTATTACGTCATTTTATGGAATGGAATTTTACTTTTTTCTCTATCATGAATAGCATTATAATGGCGCCTTTTTCATTTTGTTTATAACCTCATGGCAAAAAAGGTAAAACTCCATTTCTTATACTACACTCCCTCAAGACGAAAAGAACTCGAGCGTTTGTCAGATGATATTTACATTGAAAAAATACTTTAATAGCATTGGCTTTGACAGACATAAAGCTCCGATTTCTTAATTAATTATCTCAAATTTGGCAGACGTAACGCACCGCCCATGATTTCTTAACTTTTTTAAAAACCTTTTTTTATAAACTGCTTAGAAATTTTAATTACAATTTCATATTAAAATTAAAAATAGATTTTTTTTTTGCATTGAGTGCTTAATTGTGTATTGGGAGATTATGTATTTAACCGCACATACCAGCTCGTTCTGCTGACGTCGCACAAACTAGGTCATGTTTTTTTTGACGTCAAACATTGCCATTATCAATAGTATATTTTTAATTTGATTAAGAGCTTGATAACGATATACAATACAAATCAACAAAACATATAATGGTTAAAAGTTATTGTTCTAACAATACCGGTTTTAAATCAATATAATTCCATCACATGCAAAAAATTTATATTAATACAGCCCGTGTCTTTGTTTTTTCTTGTTGAATATTAAATCACCATAAATCTATGGGCTGTAAAGTCGGCCTCAATG
Organism: Tegillarca granosa; assembly: GCA_029721355.1. Lineage (NCBI taxonomy): Eukaryota > Metazoa > Mollusca > Bivalvia > Arcoida > Arcidae > Tegillarca > Tegillarca granosa. Next base: position 17,947,182 of record CM056599.1, read on the forward strand.
TAACACGAAGCATAATATATACTTTTTATTACTTCGGTTACGTATAAGATTGGATGTTAAGATTTAAGTGTTTTGGAAGAGCCAGAAAGCATCAGTTAATACTGTTATATAGTTTAATAAAAAGGTTCTGAATAAAAAGCTTAGCAGATGCTTATGAAAAAAATACAAGAATCTTAAATATCAATCATATGAAAGAAATCGAGAGACAACTTACATAAAATAAAGAATAACGTTTATATCAGGTTCAAGCTATCTCCATGCTCAGTTAATGAATCCTAGTGAACTTAACTGTTTTGTGAACTTTGATGATATAAGAATACGTAATGAAACATTATTTCTATTAATAGAAACATGCACCGATGCTGATAATAAAACTGTGTTATCCATGAAAATTATTGGTTAGTGGATTATTGGGAACAATACGTGTGTGTTTGTGTGCGTGTGTTTGTGCGTGCGTGTGTGTGTGTGTGTGTGTGTGTGTGTGAAATACTAAATATTGATGTGCAAGGCAATTGAAAGTAGCTTGTAGTTTGTCGCTTTTAATGTATTTAAAATTAAAAATTTTGTTAGCTTTTCGATCTGTTTACATTTTTCCGTCTACCAAACATTGATCTTAATTTCCTTGATATTTTAGCTGTTTCTATTTAATCTACTAAACATTGTTCTAAATCTTTTTTCAACTTAAGCCGTTTCTACCTTAACTCTTTTTTGTTTACAATTTTGTGTTCTGTTGATTGAAAATCAACTCGAAAGACAAACCACTGAAAACTAATATTTAGGTGTGTATTTTGTTTTTAAAAATTGTAAACAATCTAGAACGCAGTGATAATTTTTATTTATATAAATTTATTGATCATGCACGTGTTGTGCCGCATGAATTTTTAAATCGTCTACATACTTTGAAATAATGAAATATCTATCTTAATCCCAACATAGTTGTTAAGAATGTGAAAAAATAAATACATATTTTGTTATATCTTGTTTGATCTTTAACACTTAATCAATGTCTGGTTTTACGACCTTAATTAATTTTCTATAGTTTGAAATCTTAAGCATTTATCTCGACGGGATATTTCTGATGAATTCCAAATTTAAAAACTTCGACAATAAGTGAAGATTCTATTCATTTATTGCTATAGCAACACATTTTAAATTTATAACAAATCTTTTAATATTGTAAATAGAATAATAATTTATAATGTAAAATGATGTAAAACAGAAAGAAAATAGCTTACGACTTGAGGTACACACCTTTGGAATGGCGCTTGTTATTTTTAATAGGATTAAAATGTATAGACGTAAAACACTGCGTGCTCAAAAAAACTTGTCACCATGAACAACATGTATTAAAAAGCATTATAAAAATATAATTTAAGTGATAAATATAGATTGTCGACTCAATTAAACGAATTATCCCTTTGGAGTGCACTAGAACTTATGGAAAAAATTACAAATAAATTAATTAGTAATGTGAAAACATGTAAAAGATAAGTTATGAAATGAGTATATAAATTCTTCAGAATTTCGCTGATTATAATTTATAGGGTTTAAATGTGCATATGTTAAATGCTGCTTGCTTAATTAAACCTTGTCACGAAGAACAGAGAGACTGTAGTGTTGCAACATCGGTTAAAAATCATAATCGATCATCGGTTGGAATCGGTTGGTGCTTCTGATGCGATTTTACCGATTATAATCGGTTGGGTTTTATTTTTTTTAAATGTTATTCTTTATGAATTAAAAAGGTATTAAATGAGTGGATTTTTTTGTGTTCTCTTTATTATTAAGATGAAGATATACACTCTACATATACACAAACTCTAGCACTATGTATTCATCACTGAACTAGCACATTTTTATTTACTCTTGCTTACTGTATATGCACCCATTGGTTCTAAGTAATCTTTTTACTTCGTAACATAAAATATATGCATTTGGTCGGCTCACTTACAGTTCATCACGGCGCCAGCGCTTTGTAATACACGAATAGAAACGGCATAACACGGATTCCGGAAATTTAAACGATGATCGATTATGAGAAAACATAATCGATAATCGCAATCTGGAGGCTTCAACACGCCGCTAATCGATTCTTTCCGATAATTGTTTCATCACTAAGAGAGAGTGTAATAAAAGGCATTGTTAAAATATATGCTTAAAGGACAATCAAGACAAATCGGTGATATGAATTCAGGATATGTCTGTATTTCGATTGAACTTTAATAGATAAAAAGTCTTAGAAATAAAGTAATTAATTAGAATTCTAAAAACAAACAGAAGATAACTTGTAACATTGGTACATATATGTACTTCTTTAGCATTGCGCTGATTATTATTGATAGGCTTTAAATATGCGAAATTAAAATGCTGCTTGAGTAAATAAACATGGACACAATGAACAAAATATTGTCAAAATTATGAGTAAAGCTAAAAATATAAATTGTTAACCTTATAAACACTCTGTAATGAGGGTGCGCTAGAAACGATGAAAAAATATATTGCCTACAAAAAGGGAATTATAAAAAAGCAAGTAATATAAAAGTGACAACAACAAACAGTATAATAATAATAATAATAATAATAATAATAAACATGACAAAATTTCAAAAATATAGACTTTATCAGACTTAAGTGAAAATATTTAAAATATATTTGGTCACTTTAAAATCTTCACTCTTTTTATATTGTATCAAGTTTTTTGTCTAGATCCTTAAAAAAGTTGTCATAAAAAACAGGCATCCCTTAGAAATTTTCTGTTTGTATAATCAACTGACGAAATTTAAAAAAATGATTGAATAAACAATTGGCAGTCAATAGGGCTTAATAGAATTTTTTTCTTTGTTTCATCTTTCTTCATACAGCAGACAATAATTCCAAGTACATTGTAATAGCTTTAAACCCAACTTGTGACAAATTTCCGCATTGTTCATCGAATACCTTATATCAAAGCGTTAGATTAAATGCCTTTCTAGATTTATAAATTTTACAGTCTTTGGTGTCTTAATCTGTTATTAGATATAAAATTTCAAAGAAAATGAGCTTAGTTAGTGTTGTCGAATAATCTCCTCAAAAGGTTTCAGTTATTTTGTACCGTAAACTACATATCCAATATCTGATTTCCTGGAATTAAACTTTTGCAATTCCTGCTATAAATAATTTTGTTCAGTTTATCACAAATCCTCTTTCTCAATTTCCTGAATCTTAAAGTATACGAAAATAATTCAATTATCATGTGACTTAAAAGTATTAGTTCTTTTAAGTGCACACGCTCTAATAAACCAGTAGTTTATACTTGGATTTATTTTCCGATAAATAATTAATGAAATCTTATACGACTAGACATTACTCTTTAGAAAAAAATAGAGACATAGCGACACGCAATCAACTTCCTTTGTTATTTGTTTGCCGAGTTTGACCAAGACTTGAAAATTAATAGTGACTGATCTTTTGCCAAGTAGTCTGCACTTAGAAATGAAAGTCAAGGGATCCTTAAATGACCTTAAAACCGATGCCCCGTGTCACAGCAGGAGTGCATGTCAAAGAGCCCTACCTGCAAATTGTCCTAAGCGCACTGCAAAGGTAAAACTTTCTGCCACTTCCCCTATAGATGTGACGTCTAAATATGAGTGAAACATTCTTGACTGGGATATAAAGCCCCATTCAATCAATCAGTTAATCAGTTTATTTCTGTTTTTGCTTACTAAGAATATTTTAAAATCTTCTATGGTCGTAAGAAATATTGACATGAACAACCAAATGTCTCTTTCAAAAATTAAGAATATCTATACTTCCATAAATGAAAAATTCTTTTTATTATTGAAACATGAAAGAAACCCTTTAACTTTCTATTTCATATCTTGTTTATTCAATTTTATACAATGTACACATTAAAACTATCATTATTCAATATACACATAATGACTATCATTATCTTGTGACATAGGGAATTTTTAAACATTTTTCAACACGTTATTTTTTTGCTCTGCCTTCACGTTTTGGCCTCTAGTTGCCTACAGTATACTTGCTATTAGAAGTGCCATGTACTAACAGCCGTTTAACAATATAACTACCTCCTGACGTATAAATTTATTTTTACATGTATTTATTGCGTTCTGTAATAAGACCCTGACTTTGGATTTGTATCATTGTCGTATATAAAACATAACCACGCTTTATATATATATGTGATCGTCAGAATAGCAAGATATAATTATTTTGGACAAAGTTTAGATACAAATACTAGTAGTTTGACGTATAGTGCCAAAAAAATGAATATATTTCCATTAATTTTGTTTGATCTTGTGTTATTGTTTTAACATCGAAATAGCTTACATGTATTTGTTAGGTCAGTAGATCTCATTTCCGTTTTGATTTTAAAATTAAAAACTATCTTAAATATGACATAGTGTTTTGTTTTATTAAATAAGTTTGAGATTTTTTGTTACATGTAAGAGGTTTGATAATTAGAAAAGAAATCGATTTTAGTCATATGCAGTTTTCACTTGATTGTTTAAATAACACTTTCCGATTTCTACATAATACTGAGCATACTTAATACTTGTTGACTTGTTGTATCAGTTTGTTTTCTGGCCCCAGTTTCACAATCATTCAATCAATTGAGTGTACACTTAACTCAATTATTCCAATTTTTCTCTCATCCATATTTTGAAAATTTTAGGTTTAATGAGGCAATGTTTAATTTTGTTCAACAAACTTACATCAAACAATTAAAATATAACGTTAGATATTCAATTTTAACAGTGTAATGTCTTAAAAACTGAATTGAGTGTACACTCAACTGAGTGAATGATTGCGAAACTGGGCTCTGATGCTCAAAAATATATATTTATTAATGTATATTATCAGTTGAAACTTATCAACCTTTGATCTTGTTATAATTGATTAATTAAAAAGTATCTCTGTTCTATATTTCTGTCTACTTTAAGTCTTATGCTTTGACTTCAAAAGTAATTTGCGTTTTTACAAACATAATATTGTCTGGCGAAAGTGAACATTTTATTAAATTTACTTTTCGACGGATGTTGTATCTTAAATGCTAGCAAAGTAAGATTGTATATTTATTTACGTGCAATTTTCTACTATGGTTTATAAATAATCAAATACTGTGGTTTATAAATAATCAAATACTGTTATGATACATTAATTATGACCAAAGGCTTTTAATAACTTTGTTTATAAAATAAATACATCTAAGGCATTTACATCTTATAGAACTTACACTTTTGCAATACCAGAAAAGTAAAAATTTTCAATAACTTCTTTAAACATTTCTGCTACAACACCTATATTACAAACAATGTACCAGCTTTGCTTTCCAATTTACGAATTAATCTTTCAGTAACTAATATATTATGTGATAAAGTTTATCAGAAAGCGCCATTATAATTTAAAAAATAGAAAAGCAAGTTCAAAATTGAACCATTTTGTTCAAGCATTGTGTTTTAACATGTTATCCGTGATTCATGTTATTTAATTTCGTTATCACAATACCTTTTTTTTTTTTACACAATATGCTACTTTGACATTATTATGTATTACTTGAAATGCAAGGCATAGCAGTCAAGTTGTGGTCCTAAAGGTAAGCTATCAAACATGTATTTTAAAATAGTCGATGCAACAAGAATCGGTTATAAAACAACCGACTTCGAACAGCACAGTATTGAGAGGGTACATTTTGGTTTATATATTTGCCATAAAAGAGTCTTAAATCATTTCGCACTAATGCTTTAATACTCGCGGTCAGTGTAAGTTTTACGGGTTTTTTTTTCGATTAAGGGACACAATTTTTCATCGGGTGAAAAAAATTTATTGCACACCTGGTACTTTTTGTTACGACATTAATATTTTAAAAAGCGCTGGTTTATTGTTTCCTTTACACAAAAATTTACCACTATAATTTATCACCTCTGGAAAATTTCTGTTAAGTTGTTTCTGTTGTGTTAGATTGAAATACAAAATATGACGATGTGCATAGGACGAAAACCATTTACCCTTTAATTAAAGACGGTTTAAAGTCTCTATAATACGTTTACGCCATCTTTACGCAAGTTTACGACATCTTTACGCCAGCGTTAATATTCTTATAGATCCTTTTCTTTGCGCTTTCTTCATATCAGCTTTCCGCACACTGATTATTTGCGCAAACTTAAATCAGAGGTTTTAAGTATGATAAAGTTCTCTGTCTGCTTGCTTTACGCATTTCAAATCTTTACGATATTGTGAAACAATCTCAATTTTAAAGCTTTTTTAGAATAGTTATGTCGAGCAAGTGGATGTATGCTTTGCTTTCAGCATCTTTGGATGAGCGCTATCTTTACACATCATAAAATTCTAGCTTTTTACAAAATTTATGCCAGAAAAAAGTGTCATTTTGCTATCTTTATGCAGGTCTTGTTCACTCGTTACTCTTCATGCTATCTTAACGCTATCTTAAATTTGAGACTATTTTTGTGTAAAGTAAACTAATCTTGAGTACTATCAAAATTATTTGTCTATAACGCAATATTTAGTAAAGTTGATACATATTTAACTATATATTAGAATCAAAATGAAGTAAATTCCACATGTCATACCGGAATAAGGACCGCATTTGTCTTTTACAAGTGTTCGCATACTAATTCTTATACTGTCCTGTATTGTCAGAAGTTTTTATTATTTAAAGAAAAAAAGGTCATCACTACATTATATATATAGGTGTGTGTGTGTGTGTGTGTGTGTGTGTGTGTGTGTAAATCGATATGAAATTGTGGGCAATTCGACCTGTTAACATTTTTCTGTCTAGCAAACATTTTTATTTACTCTTTTTTCGGACAATTTTTAGCCTTCACTGTCTAACTTTTAATTTTAATTTTTTTATTGAATTTCTTTTTGGCTTGTTAATTAGCTCGAAAGAGAAAAAACTGAAAATTATAAGTCGTTTTTATTTTTTTCTAACGATTTTAAAAAGAATGTATCTTAATGCTTTTGCACATGTTATGCCGCATGGATTTTAAAATCACCTAAGACGGTTTTTTTAAAAACAAAAAAAAAATATACGTTATAATAAACAGTTAAAAAAATTGCTTTATTTTTTAAAGTTTTAATTTTGAAAATATAATCAATATCTGGTAAAAAATTTTTATAAATAAAAAATTAAATTGTTTACCTAAGTAGGGTATACCTTATATATTCCGAGATAATTGCTGTTGACATTTCAAATTCAGATATTTACTGCTATAAAAACAGATTTACGATTGAATAATTTTTCAATATTATATAACCAATACCTGCTGAATTATGATGTGCCATATGTGCACATTTCGGAAAATCATTCCTCATCAGTGACACTAGGGGCCGAAAAGTTTTAAAGATAAAAAACATAGCCAAACAGTTGAAAAAATAAATCCAAAGTTCGAAAAATATATGATTCAAACTAAGGAATGCTTTGCACGAGGGAACATATCCTAGTTTTAAATAAATTTAAATATTACAAATTAAATGATTAATTAAAATTATGAAAACAAAGAACAAACAGCTTGCGACATGAGTATAAAATATCTTTATACTGATGCGGATTTTGATTAAAAGGTATATTTGTATTATATATTTAAAATGTACGCTGCTAAATGTCAAACGCTGCGTGCCAAACGAAACTTTCATCATTAACAGACTGTAGTAAAGGGCATTATAGAACATTTATTATGCCTTTGGAGCATAGAATATAGTAAAACAATTTTTTTTGACATTCTACTTGCTAGAGACAATGGCTAATTTCAAGATTTTTTTAAAGTAATGTTTAAGAAACTAAAAAGACTTCAAGAATTAAGAGTCACTTCACGCTATTTTTACAAATGTCAGAAAAAATTGAGAAATTTGTTTCGAAAAAAAACCCAATTTTACCATAAAATCATAATTATGTTTACCTTTTACCGAAAATAACGTGAAAAAATATCTATTTATATAAACGGAAATCACTTTAAAATTGTTTCTGACAAATATACTATAAAATAGTCCTGAAGATTATAGCATTGCCTTTTACAATCATCATATAATATACATTTATGACTGCCCCAGAAATCCTATATAAAAATTCGCCACTCATCGAGAAAGAAAAATGGTTAAGCGATAGAAACAAATTGCCGATCCAATTAAATGAAATTTCTGTCAATCGATTAATAACTGATAAAATTGTATCTTACAAATAAAATGATTAATAAGAATTGTAAAAACGTACAAAGGATAACTGTTAAAAGGAGTATGTAATTTCTTTAGAATTGTTCTGAATATTATTGATAGGTTTTATATGTACAGGTGTTAAACGCTGCTTTCCCTAATTACATATGTCATCATGGAAAAAACATAATCAACCGCATCGTAAAAAGTACATTATTTAAGCTATAAATAAAAATTACTGACTGATTTTAATGGTTTTTATGTCATAGGAGTGCGTTAAAACTGATGTATTCTAATGAATAAGGTCAGAAAATAAAGTACAATCAAAATAAAAAATGTCAGTTTTAGCTGTAGAAGAAAAATCCAAATGTTTCCTGTAAAAAGTTTATTAAAAAAGTTGAAAATAATTGGTTTAACTGAAATCTTTAAATTAATAATATTTCTCAGTTCTATTGAAAGTTAATATCTCGATCCTTGACAACAGAATAGTCAGCGAATTCGAAAATAAAAAGTCAGAAGCAATATTGGTTAAAATATTTTATTTAAGTCTAAAGATCTAATTTTGTTACAAATTTATTGTTATTTCTTGTTTATTGGGTACCTTAATTCTTTACTCTAACTTAATTATTGATATATATCTAACTTTTGTTATTTATCTAACTTAATTGCTTTTCAAGATTTTAAACTTTTACAGTGGTTGGTTTTGTTATTTGATTCTTTTTTTTAGTTTTTTTCTAGCCTTAATTTGTCTTTTTATGGTTTTCACAATTCAAAATCATTTGAATAAAATTATGAATAATTTTGAATTAAATTATGAATAATTTTGTTCAATTTTATCACAAATCCTCTTTCTAAGTTTCCTGATTTTTTCAAGACACGAAAATAATCCATTTAACATGAATCTTGAAAGACTTGAAAAAAGTGCATAAGCACTTAGAAACCAGCATTGTACGCACTTTTTTGGATTTATTTTCATAATTCTATTACGACTAGACATATTTATTGCTTCAATAAAAATATTTTCAACATGCAGCCCGACTTTTACTTTTGATATTTCTCGTTAAACTTCCTACACTTATTCTTTTAATATGTTAGATGTTCAGACGTAATACTAACCCTAATAGACTTTGACATAATTCTAATGTTTCCTTTAAATATGCAAGACATGGTCAATTTCATCAAAGACGAGTTTTCGAATATAATATCAAAAACTCTCTCAATTACTCAAAAATATTAATATTTCAGTAACAAAACATGATCAATCGTTAGCATCGTTTTGTGGTAAAGACTAAGAACGGTTGTTGTCGTGTTTTGCCTTTTATTTGGACTTTTATCCTAATAATACCACCCATTAAAGGTTACATATAAATAAAATAAACATACCAGTCCTTGTCAAAACCACAATCCAAAAAACAAAGTAAAAACTTTGAAAGCTGGCAAAATTAGTAATACATGTGAACTTCCACCACGGTAGTGAGGCCGGGTTCTCCAGAAGGGTAAGCACCTCCTGTCTAGCTAGCTACATCCGTCACGTTCAAGTCAATATTGAGAACGAAAGGAACAAAGAACTATTGTAAGTCAAATATATCCAGTATAAGTTTGGATACAGTGACTACATACTTATCAACAATATTGTGATTACGGCCATAAAACTTTTAGGGGCCTTGATAAGCCTAGGCTTGCAATATTCTTGTATCAACAATTTAGTTGTAAGCAGTTTGCTTCGTTGTAGAAGGTCCCCATAGTGGGAACAAACTTTACCATAACGTATTAACTATGAGACATATACTCCATACGCTGGAGAAGCAGGGATATTACTGCAAAGAAACGGATAGTTGACAATATAAAAAATTGAAGTCATCACGTTTGTCATATAGCTTCAGATGTAACCTTTCGTGGGTGTCATAATTGAGGTATAAGTCCAAATATGAAGCAGAACATAGAAAATCCGTCGTGTCTTTTATTTCAAGCTCACTTGGATAGATGGTATTCACATACTATTTAGAGATAGGAAGTCATTGATAAAAGATGGTATTCACATATTATTTAGAGAAAGAAAGTCATCTATATATCTCTATGTGTGGTTGAATGATTTAGCGACAGTCTTTTCTCCAGATTTGACAAGGTTAAATCTTAAGCTATACGATAAACGTGATAACTACAATTTATCTATTGTCAGCTTACCGTTTCTTTGCAGCAATATTCCTGCTTCTCCTGCGTAATGTGTTTATGTTTTACAGTTAATACGATATGGTAGACCTTGTTGCCATAACAGGGACGTTCTACAACGAAGCAAGCTGCTTACAATTTAACTGTTCATCGAAGGATATTTCAAGCGTAGGCTAATCAAGGACCTTAAAAAGTTTTATTGCAGTCAATACAACATTATAATAAGTATGAAGTCATTGTAACAAAATTTATACTGGATATATTTGACTTACCATAGTTCTATGCTCCTTTCATTCTCAAAATTTGATTTTGCACATGGCGGGTGTAGCTAGCTAGAGGTACGAAACTTTCATGTGTATGTCTAAATTGGCTAGTTTTTAAAGCTTTTACTTAGTTTTTTAAGGATTTTGATTTGGGCATGAACTGGTATGTTTGTTTTTTGTAAAAACATTTCTATAAAACACTTTTTTGTTTGTAATAATTTTTACTTGCTAAAATTGTTTAAAATAATATTCCACACTAAAACGTTTGAATAAGATCTGTGACTTATTGGTGATATCATTATTTCTTTTTTTTATTTTCCTAAATGCATCTATCTCCATATTCCTTTCTTTTCACTGTATATTTTCTTCAAGACTTGTGTAGTGTTTTTCAGTATAACATTCATTTAGTTGTTTATTGATTCGTTGGTATTTTTTTTTACGTTTTTCGACCGCATTATTATGCTATGATAATATTGGCTTTCAAAACTAAGACACTTATTCGATATTGCAATATATTTTATTTTTTCAGGATTGCTTTCTCTCTGTCTTGGGTAATTTTTTTTTTTTTTTTTTTTTGGGGGGGGGAGTATTTATTAATAATTCTGAGAGAAAAGACAAATACAAGTCAAAATAAGCACAAGCGTACGTGTTAAAACAATTAGTATTTACATATTCTATTTTGTTAATAGATAGTTTTTTCCTAAACAATGTTAAAAAAAAGTCGATAGTTTAATCGTCGCTTATTAGGTTATCACGATATTCAGTAAAAACTAACTCTAAATTAAGGAGGTAATAAAATTCTATTCATAAAAGTTTAAGTGTTTCTGTTAAGTAATTAAACAATTTATTGATTTTTCGTCCAGACGGCATTGTTTCTTTGAGCTTAAAATAAATATATAGCTTTTTCCAGTTCTAAATAACTTAAACACGACGTGAAACCATCTTATCAATTTTTTGTGTAGTATATTTCCTTTTGTCACATTGAACCCTTTGATAACATAATATAACACTATCTTAAGGAAATCGTTTAATCAGTGGATTCACAAAACGTTACAGTAAAGAATGGCAACTGTACTACATAAACAATAATCGTCTCCTTTGAACACAAACTTGATTGGTATGTTATTGTGTAATTCAATGTATTCAATAACGTTATGCTTAAAAAGTCTTGGTTTGCAGCATTAACCAAGGTTGATTTGCGTACAATCACAGACGCACGGGAAACACAAAACACTAAAAAAGTACTAAATTTGTCGTGAGGCTATTCGGACAATACCTCTCGGAAAATTTACTTGAGGACTGTGAACACTTTACGAATTGAAAACTAGATGCCAACTTGAGAACATTATATGCCTAACTGCGTAATTTTAAGGGAGAACTGTATAAACGCACAGCACTATCGAGTGTTCATAGTGGTATAGCTAGATTTTTGTGAAACCCTCTGTCTTTAGATATCATGAAGGATAGTGAGTTAAATTGTCCAATGACATGTTTACATTTGTCTGTAAAGATTGATATAGACAAGTTAAAGGAGCTATTGACAATAGTTTGCCATAGAACCAGCCAATATTAAAAGTTGTATTCATAGATGTTAGCTTTGATATTATTACTGCTGTTGGCCTTTTGAATAAGGTATGATTTGAGGTCTGTCTGCAATTATATCGTCAGGGCAAACTGATGAAACTGGTCAGAAATCTGTATTTTAAAAGGCTTTAGTATTTAAAAATAATCAGAGGTGTTCAGTCATCTAAAATTGAGGATAAGACTGTGCGGATGTATGCTACTAATTCAATTATTTGTCCTGTGTATAGTTTTAGAAAATATCTGTCAAAAAATCCCCTGTGTGATCCAATTTTAAAAACCCTAAAAATTTTCACCGACGATTATCAAGTGTTATATGAAAAAAGAACCCCTCGGTTAAAAATAAGCTAGAACGGAAAATTGCGATGAAATCCGAAGATGCTGCGGAATGCCCTCTTGTACATATTGAAATATTTGTTAAACATTGTGTTGAAACGTACATTTCAGAATATTGTGTTCCTTATACTTCCCCAAAAATACAAACATTTTGATTGGAAAGTGTGTTTTCTATCAATACACAAAGAGCGCGTTCCTCTCTATCAAAGATTTTTTGACAACTAACACTTCTACAGTTGTCTTCTGGGTTGATGGAAGTTTTTTTTAGATTATGCACTGCTTACCAGAACACATTATTGCAATTATTTCAATCCATGTCGTATACGTAACAGCGTTACGAATGTTTATGAGGCCACTGGATAATAAGCAGTACATTTCCTATTCATTTTTTAATTTATCAAATAAAACATTAAAGTATTATCACTGCATTGTAGGTTCAGGATAAGTTCACAGATTTGTATTTTACCGATCACAATAACTTACGATTGTAGTGAAAAATGACCTATGACACATTTTTAGTCATTTATGTTTGCCTATTTACAATATGAAGATGCCTTTATACAGTAATTTTTCATCAGTCTCGTATATCTAATCTAGTGCCAAGTTGTTATTGCCGAGATATCCCTGATGCGATAAGAGCATTGGTTTCATGGACCGCTAGTTCGACTTTAAGCGACAATAAATGTAATTAATCGATAAGTTTAGTGATTTTTATTAAATTTAGTATTAAAAAGTTAAGACACTTAAATGTCATAATAATCATTATTACCATTTATCGGTTAAATAAAAACACCCTGAGGGTATCCATAACTCAGTGGGCAGTACTTGTGCTGTCAGAAATATATTACCATTTTAAAAATTTTCAACCGTCTTCATTTTTGTAATTTATTTCAAACTAAGGTCTGTTTCCTCATGCAAATTATTCCTTAGCTGGATTTGGATCCATATTATTTTGGAACTTTAGATTCAGTAACTGTTTGGCTTATACTATTTATCTATCAAAATTTTTGGCCCCTAGTGTCACTGATGAGGAATAATTTTTCGAAATGTGCATATATGGCACATCAAAATTAGATAGGTAATGTGTTATAATTTAAAAAAAAGTCATGCATTCAATAATTTTATTGCAATCAGTATATTTTCCGATCTTTATTTATATTCTTAAATCCAAAAATAATTTTACATGCACCCTCTGTGCAATTATAAGCTCTTGTGTTTAATAATGAAATACATTGTTAACACTGGTTTTTACGAGTGAATCTTAAGCTTAGTTTGGGAAAAATGTCTGATTATAAAGAATTATTGCGTGGTAAAATTTATTACAAGGATTCTTATTAAAGAGAAGTAACTCTTTTTTAATATTAATTTACGTTTGTTAATTGACAGTTATGATATATTTCAATTTTCTGAAATACGTGACCAGATACAGGTATACAAAAAATAAAAACTAAAAAGAATTACTTAATTTTGCGTGGTTGTAAATATAGATTTTGACCTAAAATATTGCAATATTCTAATAATAATGGAGTGGTCATCAAATGCAAATTGACATTTTGTATCTTCGTTTATGTAAACATGTTTATCCCATTTTCGTGTAGAATGAACACCGAGAATAAGGGAGTTTTCTCAATACCTTGTTACAGCTTTAAAATATAATCTGTCAATTACGCGACAAACAATCAAGTTGTCAAGTTGTAATAATTTATCGCTAGTGAGACAATCGCATTTTGATTTCCCCTTTTGAAATGACTTTAAAGTAATGTATATAAATTTAACCGAATTGTTACCTTTAATGACCTCACAAGATTCGCGGCGTTGGAATTTAAAAAATCATTGTAAAATTGAATTTAGGCGATTTGGAAACTTGTTCGTACTAATAAATGTATCAGAGAATAATTCTGTAGTGGACAGTATGAATTTGAATGATAATTCGTGAATGAATTTGAAGATAATTCGAGAATGTAATTTGACGGTCTGAATTTAAAGATAATTCGTGAATGTAATGTGATAAATAAAGCAATGGAACGAGTTTAAAAGAAAAATACAGGTTTATATGATGATATGACGATTAAGCTTCAAGACAATTCACTAATCTCAAGTAATTTTTAAGTTATTTGTACTGCTTTGCTTGACACTTTTTCGTCATCAAGAAGAAGTATTTATCAATTTTAGTCGGTGAACACTTTTATTATGTTGTTATCCGGGTTTACAGAAATAAGATTCAGTTGCAACAATTTGTTATAAACTAAAGCTTGGTGTTCTGGTTTTAATCGTCCATTTCAATATCGAAACAAATGGTTAACATCAACAAATTGTAATGAAAAATTATTATATGTGCTAAAATGCAACAACATAATTGAAATAGTTAAGAAAACAGAGAAGTAATTTCAAGCATAAAAATGAATTGCCTAACGTCGCGTTGCTCTTTTATCCTGTCCTTTAAAGGATGGCTTAATAAAATTCATAATTCGTCAACTGTCTACAATGATCACCCGGTGCCAGATAATGGACATTTCTGGCATACTCGTAGAGTTTTCATCTTACCAAAAATCGTTGAAGTGCCCGCTAGAATAATGCTTGCCATGACACGCAATCAACGCTTACATGTTCTTAAATTAATCCATAGACAATACTATTGACCGAAAATTGCTAATGCGACGTTAAATAACACAACAACAATCTTATAAGAGTATATTTGTTCTTAACGTTGATAAAATTCTTAAAAGTAATTTTTCATTACATGCAAAACACATTGTAGAAAAAACATTTTAAGTGGGTCTGATTTAGCTGTTTACCTTTTCTTTTGTTCCCATGGTTACAGTATAAGGTATCAAGTTTTCCTATAGTATTTCAACCAATAAAAAATTTATCCTTTTAAATTTGTTCTTCCGTCTGTGTCCATTTACTGACATTTGGAAGGGGCAACCATGCTTGATGAGCAACCATGCAATAAATTTAAAAAAAAGACTATACATTATTAAATTTCCATTGTAACCCGATAATCTATAAGTTTCTATTAAATTTTTGTTACTTTTATTTTTACGTTATTTTATCTATTTATTTATTGATATTTTTTTTTTGGGGGAAAATTTTTATTTAGACCCTTAAATATGTTGATATAATGTTATATAAAATCAATTTATCCTAAAACCAGCCACAAGAAAACTGTCATTTTAAAAATTACTCAGAATATAAGCCTTAGCGGGATACATGTATAAACATAGTGTTTAATTGTAAGTATAATTATTTATATGTATATTTTGTATAAATGTTAGGCGCTTTAAAACGTAGAAAGACCAGACTATACAAATAAATCAATATATAGATAATTAAATAAATTAAAACATTTCTTCCGTAAGCTTGCATTACTGAAATTCAAGTAAATGAACTTTTTCGCACGGTTCATAAATAATAGTTAAAACGAGTAACATAATATGCTTTATTAAAAAAAATATAAAATTGTTTTTTAAACAATTTATAGTCGTACCGTTTTGATTTTGTCGAAATCAAGCGAAAAAAATTAAATACGCAATTTTAAGATCACTGATTGTAAAATATCAAAAGCAAATAATAAATTATATAGTGAAGACGTTAAGCATAATTTTTCATGTATATTTTCTTTTAACAATGGACCATGTATTTATTAATTTTTTTTAAATCATTAAGGAACGGTAAATTTGCATTTAATGGACACTAAAACTTAATTAAGAGCTATTAAATATTACTAATGAAACTGGAGTTTGTAACCTATTCCGTGTACATTATAAACTTTAGTTCTGTAACTAAACTTCACATTTTTCGAAACTGTTGATACATATTTTGACATATTTCAATAGAGAAAGACAGGTGTTCACCAAAAAAGAAACAAATATGGGCACCAAGGTGCACAATCCGAGTTGCAAGTTCATATTCTATATCTTTGACAAGTTCAAGGCCCATAATGTTTCCAAAAATAAGTGAACTAGAACGAAGTTCACACTTGACCTGATCCCCGTGGGAAATCCGGGTTAGAATAGGTTCTTAGTACCTCATGCTTGTCGTAAAAGACGGCTAATTGGGAATTCCGTTTGTCGTGGAATGCAATCCTTAATGGTGGAGGATGAAATTGTGGTGATTGAAGACCATGCAGGTCACTTTGACCCTTACTTCACCTAGAAGGACGGTTGTCATCGGTCCTTGTTCCATCAATCAAGTGGTCATGTCAAGCCCTACAGGTAAAATGATATTTTTTCTTTATCTTACCCTTTCATTTTTCATTCTTTTTATATATTCTTGATTTATTGCTCCTGTTTGTTAAAGGCGGTGGCTCATGGGTTAAAACTGGTGCCTTTGTGATGTTCGATTATATATCAACTTAATATCAATGAATTATTCATACGCTAAATCTTTCTTGATGTTGACTTATAGTGAATTTGTACCTGTTCATCACAATTTTACTACGGTGTATATCTTCTTCTTTGGTGCTGTTCCTAGTTGGTTTCCCCGGAACATTAAGGCACTGCCCCCTGGTTGGTACTTCGTGGGTAGTGAGCAAGAGATGAAATACCCACTTTCTCAATATCGGTACTAAAAGAAATCTTTTAAATAGTTCTTCTAAAAGATTAAGATCGGATAGCGATGAAGAATTTGCTGCCTTTGTCGCTTGGTATAGATTTGTAATGGTGCAATATACTACTGAACAACTATTAAAAATGAACCTTTTCACTGTCAGTAAAGCAGTTAAAGGTATAGCAGGAGATGTAGCTAACATTAACAAATTATGTTCTCTCTCTCTCTCTCTTGATCGAACGCAAAACACGGCAACAGTCAAATAATTCATAAGGGGCAAAACACTTTGCAAATATACCTGTAAAAATGACTGCACACTCAACCTTGAATTCCAGCAAATGTATCATATTTGATCGCGATCTTTTAATTGCTGAGATGAGCGAGTCAGAAATTATTTTTGAACTTGCTCCTCAGGGTGTTATACATGTTCGACGATTCTTAATAAAAAAGATGGAAGTTTTATTCCATCAAATACTTATCTTTTGACTCTTCAATGTCTACCCCCCCCCCCCAAAGGGATTAAAGCTGGATATTTTAGCATCGTCGTGGATACATATATGTAACAAGACCACTACGATGTGTCAAACATTCGGTCACCCTTCGATGTCCTGTAAATCTGCTGAGTTTTATTGTTATTGTGACGCCAAAAGTCATTCAAGTAATAATTGTTAACATCCAGTTAAATGCGCAAATTGTAAAGGGAATCATATATGGCTTCTCCTAGGGACTGTCCCAAATGGAAAAGCGAATATGAAATCAATATATTAAAAGTTAATAAAAGTATTTCATTCGCTGAAGCCAGAAACCTAAGCTAAAAATCAACCATCCGCTTTATATGCTGCAGTAACCTCTGGGTCTTCGACTAAAAAAATAAATCTCTGTTGCTTGTCAAACAGAATGTAAATTAAATGCTTACAAAAGTTATATGTAAAAAACAAAGACATCACATACTTCATCAACTACTGCTGATCCAATATTGTTACGGACATTTTAAATTCCTGGGAAAATAGTGGAAACATTGATATCAAATAACGGTTTTGGTATATTAAATATATAACACAAATACCAGTTAAATTTTGATGTGCCAGATTTGCAAATGATAAATGATGAATAAATGATAAATCCAAAATATTTTTATTAGATGTGACAGGTATTTTTGGATCCAGATATTTAAAATGATATCTCGTGGACAGTTCATGATGATCGATGTGGAAGTGATCATTTTCCAGTTATAATGGAATATGCATCTTGGTAAATGATGCAACTATCCCTAGATGGAATTTTACCAAAGCTGATTGAAATCAGTTTCGCAATCTCTGTGCAATAAAGACTTTTGTTGAGCGATTGGAAATTGAGACGGATAAAATCCAGAGCTTTAATGACTGCATTATCAACTTCTTTAAAATTTGCTACCCCAGTGTTTTTTCACTGTTAGATATTTAATGATATTTGGCACAGTGATACTTTCCCATCAGGCAAAAAAGCAGTTGTTATTCCTATTCCTAAGCCCGAAAAAATCACTCTAATCCATCTAATTACAGGCCTATAATAATAAAGATAGTTCTCTTTTGGCATAATTTTGGCATCCCCTGTAGAGGGACACATATTCATACTATTGAAAGGGAACTTCAGCTCTGCCTCAACAAATACAAAAATTGTTGTTTGAGAACGGATTTAAGGTTTTCGTTAACAAAAACTGGTTGCATTCATTTTTGCAACAAGCATAAAATTCATAATGACCTGGAGCTGTATATCAGTGAGAGTATTATTAGAATTGTAAAAGAAGCTTAGTTTTTAGGAATCATATTTAATTTTAAACTAACTTTTAATTTTTTGAAATTTATAAAAAATAAGGTTTGTTCCTTCATGCAAAGCATTCCTTAGTTGGATTTGGATTCATTTAATTTAGATTCATTAATTTTCAACTGTTTGGTTTATATTTTTTAACAATCAAACTTTTCGGCCCTTAGTGTCACTGATGAGGAATGATTTTCCGAAATGTGCCATATGGCACATTTTAATTTTAAAGGTATTTGTGTTTTATACATCAAATTAAAAGCCTAAAAGCATCAGATATTTGAACAGTTTAATCCAATACAAATTGGGGTCGTTGATCAACCTACATTACTTCATTTATACAGATCACTTATCAGATCAAATCTTGATTACGGATCTATTATTTATGGATTTGCTCGCAAATCATATGTTAAAGACCTTTATGCAATCCATCACCAAGGCCTACGTATTTGTTTTGGGGCATATAAAACATCGCCTATTGATAGTTTATATGTTGAAGCTAAAGAGCATCCATAACATTTATTTGCAGTAAACTATCTTTGCGGTATGTAACTAAGTTTTTTGCAAATCCATCTAATCCGGCATTTGATTGTGTTTTACACCCTCCGTATTTAAACCTCAACAATAAAAAGCTCAACGCAATAGGAATGTGTTTTAATTCTAGATCTACTAGTTTGTTCTAGTACTACTACTTGTTTAATTCCTCATACCGATTTAAAACCACTGATATACAATTTTAACAATAATCAATGGGCAAGTCATTGGAATAGCCAAGAACACAAAGAGCTTCATTCAGTTAAGCCCTGTCTAGGATTTACACCTTTATCCCAGTGCAGTAGGCGCGACGGCATTGTTTTTAGGCGCTGAGAATCGGCCATAGTAATTAAACTCACTCTTTTTTTAAAGTAAGAAAAACCTCCCCAGTGTTTCACTTGTCAAAGTCAACAATCGTTCGGCATATTTTTTATATTATTATATTATGTTGAGTTTGAACCAACAAGGGATATTTTATTGCTGCACCATCGCAGCAAAATCTTTTTACAAATTTCCATGGACATAAAATTTTAAACTTCCTTCGGTGGATAAACTTATTTAATAAACTTAAATCGTTTTAATATTAATTTTCCAGCTTTCTATATCTATTTATATGCTTTCCTTTTGTTATATTATACTTATGAATTTTACATTTATTGACATTTTTTAAATTTATTTTTTAAATGTTTTATACGTTTGTATATCTTTTACATTTATCTAGCCGCAAAAAGCTGCAAAACTGATGATGCAGCTTAAGATATCAATGCATTCATTCATTTATTCATTCATTCATTCATTACACTTGACCTGTAACTCAATTTGGTAGACTTGCATACCAAATTTGAGCTCACTATTTAGAAACAAGTCCTAAAACCTAATAATATAAATAATTTTTCTACGTTCAAGGCCCAAAACTTTATTGAAAATTAGTTAACCGGAACCTAAGTAAATATTGATTTAAAACTCATTATGATAGACTTGCATACCAAAATTTAAGTTCAATATTTGCAGATTTATCAAAGAAAGTCTGAGAAAACTAATTTTTATAAGAAAGTTTAAGAGCAAGTGCCATAAATTCTTTGAAAATCAGTTACTCATAACCAAACTAAAACTTTGATATGTAACTCAATTTGGTAGACTTGCACACCAAATTTGAGGTCAACATTTGCATGCAATTAGAAACAAGTACTAAAAACTTATATTTTCTAGTATTGTTCTAAGTACAAGGTCATTATTTTGTTGAAAAAATTAGTGAACCGGAACCAAACTCAAACTTGATTTGTAACTCATTATGGTAGACTTGCATACCAAATAAGAGTTCAATTTCTACAGGAGAACTATTTTAAATGAAAAATTCTACCTTCCATAACTTTGCTAAAACCTGGTGACCCGGATTTCAAATTTAATCTGTAACTCATAATGGTAGACTTACATACCAAGTTTGAGTTCAATTTTTGCAAACGTTTAGAAAAAAGTCTAAAAAATTAATGAGTACAAATTCCTTGCAATTCGCCTAAAAATCTACCTTGTTTATGGATCAGTTAGCCGTCTTTTATGGTAACAATCAATGGATTTTTATTGAGATAGATCCGACTGTTTAGATTTTGAATAGATTTTACCTTGGTTACGGGTCAGACTTCCATGGTCAAATTAAGGTAATATAGACTCCCATATACCAGTGA
This sequence comes from Tegillarca granosa, assembly GCA_029721355.1. NCBI lineage: Eukaryota > Metazoa > Mollusca > Bivalvia > Arcoida > Arcidae > Tegillarca > Tegillarca granosa. The sequence goes on from CM056599.1 coordinate 17,968,264, forward strand.
AATACTATGTAACCAGTAAATACTATTTTATAAATTAAAATATTAAAGACTTTAACGAATCGTCTCAAGAAACACTGGATAACATTTATATTGGAAACACATTTGAAAAATCGGAGGGGGAATAGTCAAAGTAAGTATCCTCTAAACTTTTTGATGAAAACTGTTTAACACATGGATTCATTTAAAAAATGAAAACTAAAAATAAAACAAACTATGAATTTACATGAAAAAATAGTTCCGCATCACCCAAACAACCTTGACAATGAACGAGGAATTTGTAAATTTTTTTCAAGACACTGTTATTATCGTGAAAGATGCAATTTACCCATTTCACAAATATGTACCCGTTCGATTTATATGTTGCTAAAATTGATATAACTCTCATGTAAGCGTGTATGATTTATTTTTTATGTTGTAGTTCTGATTAACATCAAAGTTATTTAATAAGAAAGATAAAGAAAACAAACATAAATCATTCTAAAAATTAAAAGTTAATTTGAATTTTGAGTTATAAATTATAACGTTTAAAGTAACTTATTACCGTTTTATTTGTCTTTATCGTCAATGGAACGTTTATCAAGTTTTCGTCGACGCATTTCTAAACATTGCACAAACTTTTTATTCCCAAATTTTTAAGTAATGTATAAAGAAGTGTCTACCTTTTATCTCTGAAGCAATCTAACAGAAGGTAGAAATGACGCCACAATTATATTTAATCATGAATAGGATGTTAGATCAGCAAACATCAATTAAATATTCATTATTTAACAAATCTGTCAGTCTATATATATATATATATATATACATATATATATTTATATATATATATATATATATATATATATATATATATATATATATATATATATATAATACTATCTTCTGTTAGCTTGCTTCAAGGACAAAAGGTAGAAACTTCTTTATACATGACTTTAACAAATTCTTGCAATTAGTTGAGTTTCAAATAAAAATCGTTTATAAAAAAATAAAAAAAGTTTATGCAAATTTAAATACAATTTTTAATTTAAACACAAATCAAAATAAAAGGTGAAAGTTATCAAAATTTTATTGTTTAAACATTAATAATCTGCACAGATTAAAAGCATATACAAAAATGGCTAATGATAGATGTAGAAACGTTATTTGAATTAATATCTAGGTAAAGATAGTGTTTAATGGCCCATAACTTTGCTAAAAATCAGTGACCCGGAACTCAAATTTAATCTTTTACTCATAATGGTAGACTTACATACCAAATTTATAATTAAGTTCAATTTCTGCAAATGTTTAGAAAAAAGTCTGAAAAATTAATGATACCACCCGTCCACTAACATTACCAAATAAAAATCCCGAGTACAACTTTTGCATATTTGCCTCAAAATCTACCTTGTTTACGGACCAGTTAGCCGTTTGTTTATGGTCAATTAATCAATGGATTTTTATTGAGACAGACCCGACTGTTTGGATTTTAAATAGCTTTAACCTTGGTTACGGATCAGACTCACATGTCAAATTAAGGTAATATAGATTCCCTTTTAACCAGTGAAATACTACTTTATAAAAGAAAATATTAAGAAGTTAACTAATCGTCTCAAGAAAACACAGGATAACATCTATATTGGAAACACGTTAAAAAAATCGGAGGAAGAATATTTTAAGCATGTATCCTCTTAACTTTTTGATGAAAACTGTTTAACATATGGATTCATTACATTTAAAAATGAAAATTAAAAATCAAACAAATAATGATTTTATGTTAGAAAATAGTTCCACATCACCCAAACAACCTCGACAATCAATTTGTAATTTTTTTCAAGAAACTGTTATAATCCCGAAAGATGCAATGTACCCATTTCACAAAAATGTATCCGTTTTTGTTTATATGTTGCAAAAATTGATATAACTTTCATGTAAACGCTTATAATTTTTTTTTGTATTGTAATTCTTATTAATATCAAAGTAATATAATTAGAAAGATGATGAAAAAATATAAATCATTTTGAAATAAAATTGTAGTAAGGTAATTTGAACTTTGAGTTATACGTTATAACGTTTAAAAGTAACTAATTACGGTTTTATTTTTATTTTTCGTAAATATAATGTTTATCAAGTTTTCCTCGACGCATTTTTTAATATCGCAAAAACTTCTGTTTCCTAATTTTTGTCTGTTTGAATTAAAAAGTCCGTTTAAAATTGCACTTTTTTGCGATTTTTGTTTGAAACTCGTCATTGCAAGAATTTTATTTGAGTCATGTCTAGCTTCTGTCTTTACAGCTAGCTTACAGAAGGTAGTAGTATTATTCTGAGCCTTGACTTTGTGGGTGTCGTGGTCTACCATGGACTATAACTAAATCAGGCCACATGGATTTGAGTTCACTTATGATATTGGCCGTAAATTCGCGCCCATTATCACTTTGTAATATCTTAGGTGCTCCTATTAAGAGAAAAACATCTAAAAGGTTATATGCAACTTCAGCAGCAGTTTTTGTTTTTAAAGGACGCAAGATGCTGAATTTGGTTAAATGGTCCTGGTAATGAAAAACCCACTTATAATCTTTATCAGATGCGGACTGATAGTCTATGAGGTCTACTTGTCCTCTGGAGTTAAAATCAGAAGAGGTAACAGGTTTTATTACTAACTTGGACAGTTCAGAGCGTTTTTTCTTAAGTGCACAGTGGTTACACATTTTGAGAAACACTTTAAGAATTTCACGACTAATGTTGGCATAGTGCTTATTTAATTCATTGTAAGTTTTGTGCAGTCCTCCATGGCCAACAGCGGTGTGACACTGCTTTATTACTGAATACATTTCCTCTATTGGCAATAGGTAGAGTATCTGGTCATCTGTAAATAGAAACAATAAGATTCTGTGTGAACCAGTCGATACTACCGTATATCATCTTAATGCCGAGAGCCAGGTGAGGAATCAGTATTCTCAAATTTTAAAGTTTTATGTATGACCCGGCCAGAGATCGAACCCACGACCTTCCGCTCTCGAGGTGGACGCTCTACCACTTCACCACCGAGGCAGTTGCCATCAATATAAGTTCTACATACAGTCAAATGTTGTGACCATGCACATTCCTAAAATTCCTGTTTAATCCCTACTTATTATATGAATGGTCTCTATTATGTTTCTAATTACTTTCATCCTTTTTAATATGCAGCAAAAGTGTGTGTGTGTGTGTGTGTGTGTGTGTGTGAGAGAGAGAGAGAGAGAGAGAGAGAGAGTTGACTTACCTTCAGTTGTTTTCTTTTTAATTAGCTTTTCAACAGAGCCAACTTTTACTATGTCATACTGTTTTAACAAAGTTCTTTCTTTCCCCGTTAGTTTGGAATTATCTTTTGCATTTTTGACACTTTCTATCAAATTTTCCAGTTTATCCTTTGTGAACAGAGTGTTATTTGATGAAGTATTTTTCACAGACATTTTCAAAATTTCCTCAAAAAACTTGTCTTCGTAGTCAACCATTTTCATTAAGTCTGTCTTATATCACACAATACATCAGTAATTCAAGAACCCCAGCTCACTGTAGTTGAGTAACAACTCACCATGTATTACAGTGGTATTATAATGTTGAACAATACTCATTAAGTGATGTTACAGGTGACTTACAAAGACCATTTATATTCTGAGATTTTGTACAAGTTGAAACCAATTTTTAGCCAAATTCTGTACAAGTTATAACCTGTATGGGCCATTTTTGTACAGGTTATAACTTGTATGATGCGACCATACAAGTTATAACATGTACAAAATAATTGTACATGTTATAACCTGTACAAAATCGCAACTTGTACACGACATATATTCTGGGAAAACCAGACGTGAATGCTTGCCCCGATTTACTCCCTTCTTTATTCTATGTGATAAAAACCCTTACAAACCGGATCCTGTGAATTCTGAAAACCAGACGCATTTTTCCGTCCGGATCCTAAAAAACCTATATATTTTCACCTTTGTAAACCGGATTCGATTTCCCGCTTAAAAAAAACAGAAACCAAAATGACAGTGATTTCCGATCTCATAAAAACATTATTAACTAAAAATAAAAGTGATTTCTGACATCGTAAATAACATCATTAACTTCTACGAAAAAAAACTGCAAGAAATACAAATTATTAACGTCATCAAGTGGCTTGAGTATACATCAATACGTGTGAAAGGTGTCACAAATAATCATCGAATTTAAGAGATCAATCAACCGAAATCGAGTTTAGCTTCTGTTTGATTGTAAAGCGTTTGTTTCTAAAGGAACATATTTGAGGTAACCTTTTTATGTCGGTACCACACTGATAATTCACATCCTTCTTTCGACAAATTTCAGTCAAGAATAATATTTTAATAAATTGACAGGTTACACAAAACTTAAGTCAAGAATAGAATAGTCGCAGCTACGATGGCCTTGAATCCTGAAATTATTCGGCTCTCAATAAAAAAACTGACACTCGCTTTGTATAGATAAATCATTCTGTGCAGTCAGCTGATCATAATCTATAATCATGATGTCTGATCTCACCCGATTTAGGCAGAAAGCTTCCTTTCGTTTTTGAGATTCGTATGTTTCCTCGTTGCAGAGTTATTGGCCTTTAATTGTCAAATTTAAGGCATTTTTTGCATGTTGTACAATAACTCAAAAATGCTTTGAACAATTTGAATGAAAATTTTGTGTTATATTGGTATCCATGGAAGAGAGCTCCCTTTTATTTTTGAGATTCCTTTTTTGTCACTGCGGAGTTATGGGACTTTAATTGTCATATTTAAAGCATTTTTTTGCATGTTGTACAATGACTCAAAAATGCTTTGAACAATTTGAATGAAACTTTTGCGTTATATTGGTATCTATGGCAGTGAGCTCCCTTTTATGTATGAGATTCGTATGTTATCTTGTTGTAGAGTTATTGGCCTTTAATTGTAAAATTAAAGGTATTTTTTTGCATGTTGTAACTTAAAATCATTTGAACTTTTTTATAAAACTTTTGTGTTATATTTGTCCTATAATCAAAAAGGTTTGTAAATAAACATTGAGAAATAAATTTGCTACTTTTGTTTTTAAAAAATATGTTTCAGCTAATTGTCCAGTTGTTTAAGATATCTGACGGCGTATCATGCGCTCCAGGCGCAGCTGTTTATTTATAGTGTATCTGAAATAAAAAAAAACTTAAAATACAAGAAACCTACCAAAAAATCGATTATTGCTTTACGATTATTTTAAGATTATTGTTTCAAATAAACTACATGAACATGCCCATGGGTACACGACAGACACATCCCAAAGTTAGATGGATCTGCTACTTATCAAGAGCAGTGAAATCTAGTTGATAACCTTAATAAACCGGATCATCTGAAAACCTTTTTTTTTCAAGGAACGGAGTTAGTCCGGTTTTAATAAGTTTTAATGCATATATATATATATATATATATATATATATATATATATATATATATATATATATATATATATATATATATATATATATATTGTTAAATTATGAACGTTTTAATTGATGTTTGATGAACAAGATGTCTAAAGGTAATGTCTGGCATCTTATTCATGATTAAATATATTTGTGGCGTGAATTTACCCCCTCTCCCCCCGAATTACCTTGCTTCAAAGACAAAAGGTAGAAACTTCTTTAAACATGGCTTCAAAAAATTCTGGCAATGAGTTGAGATTCAAACAAAAAATCGAAGTTTATGCAATTTTTAATAGAATATTTAATTCAAACATATATCAAAATAAAAATGTTAAAGTTATCAAAATTTTATGTATAAACATATATAATCTGCACAAATCAAGAGTATACAAAAAATGGCAGCTGTTCCCATATATATAGAAACTAATTTGAATTAATATCTAGGTAAACATAGTGTTTAATGGAAAAATTATTGTAAATCGAATTTAGATATTTCTAGTGCGAGGAGGTAAGTGAAAACCGAGATCCGGAAATACAAAAATTGATGCCAAATCACTCGACTCGCAAAAAGTTTTCCCTTTCTCTCATTTGCGTAAATGTTACGTTTATCAAGTTGTCGTCGACGCATTTTTAAATATTGCAAAAACTTTTGTTTCCTAAATTAGAAAGTCGTGTATAAAGAATTTTCTACCTTCTGACTTTGAAGTCAGCTAACAGAAGATAGAAACTTCTTTATATTATATATATATAAATAAAGTATATCCCGGATATATTGAACTCGCAAAATATTTTGGGATAAAACCGAGTATTTTAACAATGATTTATAAGCAAAAGGATGTAATAGTGCAGGCTCACGAATCAGGAGAGTTTTCACCAAAACGTAAACGTTTTAGATCTGGAAATTATAATGAAATTGAGGAGTGTTTATATAAGTGGTTCAAAAATGTCAGAAGTTCAAATATTGCAGTTAGTGATGAAATTCTGATGAATAAAGCCGATGATTTTGCCAAGAAATGGGATTAAATGAATTTAAAAGCTCAAACGGATTTATTTATCGATTCAAACAACGTAGAGGAATTTCATTACAGAATGTGTGTGGCGAAAGTGAAAGTGTCGATTTGGATCTCGTAAATGATTAGGCATCAAATAAATTGCCAAATCTTATATCAGAGTACGAACCCAGAAATATTTTTAACGCAGATGAAGCTGGTCTTTTTGATAATCGGAGCCGTCAAGATCTTTACATCTGAGAGTTGACAAATGTCACGGAGGAGAGCGAAGTAAAGAGCGAATAACTGTACTTCTTGGTGCCAATATGGATGGCTCAGAAAAATCAAAGCCTTTAATTATTGGTAAATTTAAAAATCATCGCTGCTTCAAAAATGTAAAAAGCCTCCTCGTTCACTATGAAACCAACAAACGAGCGTGGATGAACAGTGGGATTTTCATTACTTGGGTGCGCACTCTCGATAAGAAGTTCACTAAGAAAAAACGTCACGTGTTATTGTTTATAGACAGTTGTCCCGCCCACCCCAAGATCGATAACTTACGATCAGTAAAATTTATTTTTTTCCTCCAAATGCAACTTCGGTTTTACAGCCCATGGACCAAGGTATTATCGATTCTGTCAAAGTTCACTATAGGAAAATGCTCATTTCTGAGAAAATTAAATGCGTCGACAAGAAAATTGACTTTGTTGTGAATATCAAACATGCCCTTGACTGGATTAAAAAGCTTGAATTCTCGTTAGTGAGTCGTGCATTCAGAAAGTTTTTTAAAAATCGGGGTTCAAAATCGGGTAAAATTAAGACCGTGAGATTAATTCCGTAGACAGTGCTAGTGACAACGATTCTGATGATGACATACCCCTTGCACAACTCAGAACAGTTTTTGAGTTACCTACGTCTGAGACACTAACATTTGATGCTTTTGTACACATTGACGATGCGTTGGTTACCAGAGAGGTTTTAACCGATGACATGATATGTCAACAATTATTAAATGAAAATACGAGTGACAATGACAAGGATGATGATGACATGGACGTAATGCAAGATGAAATTATAACGGAGAGTGAAGCACAACATTGTGTTGATAAACTAAAATGTTTTGTACAGAGACAAACAGATTCTGACCAAAAACTCTTTAATTCTGTCAATATTTTAGAGGAATTTATTTCCAAAGTTGGTAGAAAAAAAGAAAAACAGTTAAAAATGACCGACTTCTTTAAGTTATAATTTGATTAAAATATGTGTTTGTACCAATCAGATTTGATAAAAAAAGTTGTATTTAGAATTTTTGAGTTAATAAATGAAAATTTATTTTTGAAATGGCCTATTGTGTGTACTTTGATATATTGAATTTCGGTTATATTGAACTATTTTCCCAAGTATAAAATACAAATACCAGTTAAATTTTGATGTGCCAGATGTGCCAAACAGTTGAAAATTAATGAATTTAAAGTTCCAAAATTATATATAAATCCAAATCCAGCTAAGGAATGTTTTGCATGAGGAAACAAACCTTAGTTTTTAATAAATTTCAAATTTTAGGCGGCTGAAAATTTTGCTAAATAGTACATTTTCTGACAGCATAAAGTACTGCCTACTGAGTTATGGATACCCTCGGGGAGTCTAACTCCACCAGCAGCGGTACCCGCTTAGGGATAGTAAATATAAAATACAAATACCAGTTAAATTTTGATGTGCCAGATGTGCACATTTCAGATTTTCATTCCTTTATATGTTGTTAATAATGAACGTTTTAATTGATGGTTGCTGAACAAGATGTCTTAAGGTAATATCTGGCATCTTATTCATGATTGAATATAATTGTGGCGTGAATTCCCCCACCCCCCCCCACCCCCCGAATTGACTTGCTTCAAAGACAAAACGTAGAAACTTCTTTAAACATGGCTTTAAAAAAGTCTTGCAATGACTTGAAATTAAAATTAAAAATTGAAGTTTTTAATAGAATATTTAATTCAAACATATATCAAAATAAAAATGTAAAAGTTATCAAAATTTTTATGTATAAACATACATTATCCGCACAGATCATGAGTATACAAAAATGGCAGCTGTTCCAAGATATATGTAGAAACTAATTTGAATAAATGTCAAGGTAAACACGGTGTTAAATAGAAGAATTTTTGTTAATCGAATCAAGATTTTTCCAGTGGGAGAAGGTAAGTGACAAACCGGAATTCGGAATAACAATTATTGATGCCAAATCACTCGAATCGCAGTAAGTTTTCCTTTTTTGTTGGTATAAAGTAATTATTTCGATATTTTAGCAGCGCAACAAACTTTAACTGGTATAAGTGATACTTGGCCAATATAATCCCAGCCAAATCCTAGTAGTTTGTTAAGACATCTTTTTTTGAGTGCCGGGTAAGTTATGCGAGAAATTGTGCTAAAAGTAACTAAGAGATAAATTTATTCTATCCATGGATAACTAGGAGTACAAAACGGCGTTAATCAAACCAAGTGTCTATAAATGATATCAGACGATACACACAATACGTCTGTCCTTTTTGTTTTGTCTTGTTGGTTTTTTTTTTCAATCATTAATTTTGCTTGATATGTGTCAAGCTATTAAAATGATTTATAACATTTAACTTCAATAAATTACCGATGTTTTCGTTACTATTATCACTGAATGATTTTGTAGTATGTGAAAGTCTGGATAATAGTTTTACAAAATAAAGAGATTATGCATGTTTTGACATATCCATGTCACAAAGCAGACATATAATAAATGAGAAACAAACGTAAATTTGTAAGAATGAAAGTTAGTTTCCATTGAGCTTAATTTCCTGGTTCATTTTTCATATATATATATGTAGTTTATGTATGATTTATAGTCCATTTGTCTCATAGCCCTAAACTTAAAGGTGATTCTTATACCACTGTATAAATGACCTATGAAAGTCCAACGAACACAAACTAATTCTCCACTCTAGAATGATATTGAAAACACAATGATTTCATCGATAATCCTTGTATTATACCTGAAGTGGATTTAATGGGTTCGACACTATTTATAATTTTTTAAAAGTGAAATTGTTCGTGAACAAATTGAAAAAGAAACAAAAAAGGTTGCAAAATACTAATTTCCCATGGCGAAATCTCTAGTTTTTCCTCATAGCAGAAAACTAATTCTCCATGACAAAATGTACTAAATTTCCATGACAAGATATTAAGTTCTGAAGTATCACTTATTCATTATGACAGTTCACTTATTTCAGTGCTGAATAATAATTCGCTATAACAGAAAACTAATTAGCCAGGGCGGATGATAAATTCACAAGTGAATACTAATTCACCATGGCATATTATTAATTTTTACGCAGCTTAATGAAGAGGAAAATATTTTCATAGCAACAGCAAATCCGATGTAGAAAAGAAAACCGGACAACTAAATGAAAAATAAGCCAAACAAAACAGTGCAATAAAAACAGAAACACATTGCTTGGGGCCAGTGATTATAAAAGTCCGGATATTTTTATTGTGAGAATATTTTAGCTCGTTGTTAAACAATGGTACACACTCTGCTATGCGTCGATTTTAGCTCTTCAAAGTTACTGGGCCAATTTTGATGAACCTGGGTGACATTCATACCTTTTCTGTGACAAGACTTTACAAATAATAAATAATCGTTCGGATTTCTTCTTTATTTCATTATTTCTCAATATTTCTGTTTAATCCTAGATGGCTTTTGCTCGAATAGCGTTTATAAAATAGTACCATATGAATTTTCATGATCCAAATCAATAGCGCGTTTGCTAATCTTTGAACCCAGTCGCTGCTCTTCTTCGTTTTAACATTGACCCCATCAAGGCGTTTATTGTTTTAAAAGCCATATTGTTTCATTCCTCAATAAGAATCTAAGTAAAATGAAGCGTCACCGGATAATATGGTGATGCGCTTCAGGCCAGATTTGCTCCAACTGGGGCAAAACTAGACTGTATAATAGTCAATCGAGAAATGGGAGGTTGTTTCAACTAAATTAAAGTCATAAATCTAGCGACAAGAGGCCTCGAATTTCCAGCTGCACCGTTAGGTTACGTGAGTGGATAAATGAAAGACCTTCTGTTCTTATATACTGAAATATACTGAAGATACTATTAACAAAATTTTAGAGTTTTTGATAGACAAGATATCTGTTGTGTTTGGCAATATAATTTTCCAACGCACAATTGGTATACCAATGTCCAAAAACTGTGCACTTTTGCTTGCCGATTTGTTTCTTTATTATATGAATCGGAATTCTTACAGAACCTTATCAAATCTGGAAGAGAAGATTGTCGCTAAATCATTAAACTACACATACAGATATATAGATATCGTTCTATCTCTAAAAAATACCAAATTTGGAGAATATGTGAAAGTAATTTATCCAAGTGAGCTTAAAATAAAGACAAGAAGGATACTTCTGCTTCATATTTGGTCTTATACCTACATTATGACACCCACGAAAGGTTACATCTGAAGGTATACGACAAACTGGATGACTTAAATTTTCTATTGTGAACTTTCCGTTTCTTTGCAGTAATATTCCTGCTTCTCATACGTATGGTGTATATGTTTCACAGTCAATACGTTATAGTCGAGTTTGTTCTCACTACGGGGACTTTCTAAAACGAATCAAACTGCTTACAATTAAATTTTCGACTCAATGATTCATTAAGCCTAGGCTGATCAGGGCCCTTAAAAGTTTTATGACCGCCATTACAATATTGTAATAAGTATGAAGTCATTGTATCCAAACTTTTGCTGGCTACATTTAACTTACTATAGTTCCTTGTGCATTTCATTCCCAAAATTGACTTTGCACGTTACGGGTTTAGCTAGCTAGACAGGAGGTGCCTACCCTTCCAGAGCACTTGGTAAAATTTTTTCCCGAATTTCTGAAAATTTACACACGCATTCCTTAGAATGTGTTTTGTTGAATAAAATAATAAAATACATATGTTTGGGTTTTCGTTTTTTTTAGTAAAGTGCAGTAAACCTACCCCACTTTGCAAAAGTCATTTCTCATTTCTAAATATCCTAGCAAGTTAATTGCATATTTGTTAATAATTCAATAATGATAAGATGTAATACAAACACATTTTTTATGATATTAATCAATATTTAATAAAAGACGCGTAATGAAGTGATATACATAGCATTTAAATAATGAAAGCGTAATTTTTTATAACAGTGTGCAAAAAGTTTCTTCATTTTTATCGACAGTTTACCACAAAAATCAATATTTCATAAAATTCGGTGAATTACGTTTCTTTTAAAAAACTGCACAAATGAAGCTTGATACATATTCTACAAAATGAAAATTAAAAAAATATGCTTGGTTTTTTGTTTTAGAGATATGGGAAGGATTATCTCCCCTACCCCTTGTTTTTTAAATCGCTATTAAAAATTTAATCCACAAAATGACATGTTTAAAGAATTATTTGTTGTAAAACTTTGCAAAGACTAGTTTTGAATATTCTTTACACTAAATATTTTATTGTAATGTTTGAAATTAACTTTTTAGTGTGTTTTTACTCCTTTAAGAACGAATTAAGATTTCCAGAATTTGTCTGAACCATTTTTCTTTTTTGAAATCCTTTTTTTCTTTCTGTTTTTTTTTTTTTTTTTTTTTTTTTTGTTTATTTATTTTTATTTATTTATATTTTTTGAAACACAGAAATCTTCAGGAAAGACCGGTATTTCAATTCATTGCAAAATATGTCGTTAATTAAATCGATATATTTGATACATGTATTTTGGCTTATTTTGTATCTTTATACACATACCATCATCGAAATTTGTTGCTATCCTCTGTCAGTTTATAAGATGTGTGTGCATCCAGTAACTGGCCGGTGGGCATCGGAGGTAAACCATTTATCTATTTTTTCCTTATTTTTTGCACATATAATATATAACACAAATACCAGTTAAATTAGTTAAATTTTGATGTGCCAGATGTGCACATGTCGGAAATCCATTCCTCATCACTAAGACCGGAAGGGAACAAACCTTAGTTTTAATTTTAAATTTTTGAAATTTAAGATGGCTGAAAATTTTGCTCAATGGTACATTTTCTCACAGAACAAAGAACTGCCTACTGCGTTATGGATACCCTCGGAAAGTTTTACTACACCAGCAGCGGTACCCGCTCAGAAGTAGTAAATAAATAAAACAAATACCAGTTAAATTTTGATTTGCCAGATGTGCACATTTCGGAAATTTATTCCTCATCAGTGACACTAAGACCTGAAAAGTTTGATAGATAAAAAACATAAGCCAAACAGTTGAAAATGAATAAATCTAAAGTTCCAACATTATATAAATCTAAATCATAAACCTCTTAAAGATTATGTCCAAAGTTCATGCAGATACTTTATGAAAGACCCGTAGACTCATGAAATTATCTAATCCTGTGTAAGAGGCCTCAAATTGAGCAAAAGATTAATTGGCATTACCCGTTTATTTGCCAAACTAAAGGATAAATAAATTTAGAATATTTTCACAATCTTAAATGATTGAAATAAATAAAATAACACTCAATTTGACGTACAAGTCAAGATTTTTATACACTAGGATCGGTCCAAGTGGGAGTCGAACCTAGCCGTAGAGAGGCACTGGGTTACCTATGCGCGCACTTTATACCACTCTGCCACTGAAGCCTGTGTTATCAAAAAATTAAAACTCGGCAACTAATTCCTAATCTTTTTTGGACGCACTTACCGACCTTAAGTACTGACAAGTTTGGGCGCCGTTTTCGTCGTTTTTCGATCTGTTATATAGGTGCAGTGCAAGAGACGCATGCCCTGATATTGACTTCGTGACATTACGTGTGTGTTTGCTTTTAGAACGGTCACTTTATCTATCTTTGGCTCCGACAGGCCTAGGAAACGCGATATGGTTGCCCAATGTTCATCAATTTGCTGGTCTACTGCATATGCCCTGCTGTATCATTGCAACCTATAACTTTCAACTAAATGGCAGCAATTCAGTCTACAATCACTTCGAAAAACATCTGTTTAAATGATTTCTATTGTTTTGATGTCCGAATTGTTATTGTTTAACAACACAATTCGTGTAGAATACGAAGTACCATTAATTCATGTTTACTTGAAAAATCCCCTGCAGCATGCGATCTCAAGTTTGATTACGATAAGCTGAAATTAAACTAAGGAACATTTTCACTATGCACAAAAGTAGGGTAATTGTCAAATAAGAATGAGTTTCATTCACGTGTCTACAATTCAAAATGCCAAAAACCGAACTTGCAATTTTTTCAACAAGTATCTAAAATTTCATGTCAACTAGTTTTAAATTTGCAAAGATCTTAGCAATGTGGATACAAATTAGAAAATGGTAAGTCATGAGGGGTTATTATTGGAACACTTTAACAATTTTGAGATGACGTGAATAAAAATATTGTTGGTTTTGTCATTATTTTAATAGATATTTCAAGGTCATGGGTTCAAAGGTCGATCTTATCGCTACATAAGAATTTTAAAACGTCAAATATCTGAAAAGCTAAAATTTTATATAGCCATGTATATCATAATATTGTAAGAATTGATTTAATAGGACATTTTGATATATGTTCAAACCATAATTTCAAAGGTCAAGGTCTTAGCCCTATAGGGCTTTTTATATTAAATTAATAAACATATGGTGACATAAGATTTTTAGTTTTGACATTTTCTATAAAAATTAAATGGAATTACGGATGAAGGTAAAACCTGATTTGGAATTTCGCTATTGCTTCAATTTTTTAAAATTTTATTTGATACCCAAGTTCTGATTTCATTTTTTCACATGAAGTAGTTTTTTTAATGCATGCTTTTTAAACAAGGTCAGGGTCCTACTTGTTTTAATAATCTTAAATTTCTATATTAAAACTTTATAAAAATTACATTTAGATGTTTAGTTTTAATGTTTCCTTTACCCAGACCTCAGGTAAAATATACTTTAAGAACAAGTTTTTTCATTGGTTTGGCTTATATAGATATTCAGGTAACTATGAATATACGCTAAACTGTAGATATATTAAGATGCTTAGAACATGTAATTTTAAAATTGTAAATGTTATACAAGTTGGGTCAAGGTTGGGGAATGTTTTTTAATTAACGAAATCCTCTATTGTACTTCAGCAGAGGATTAAAAATATCCTTTGTTGAGCATGTCCATCTTGTTTCATTTTGTTTATATAGCTGGTATTAATTAATTCGTAGATAGAAAACATGGGAAAGGAAGAATGTAAAGAAGAGGAAACACAAAATTGTCTTGAAAGTAAGCACAAGAGAAATAACCAAGAAAGAAGGGAAAACACATGGTCTAACAAAGTAGAAGTCATTGTTAGTTTGTTTGGTTACACATCCGGAATAGGAGATTTTGTGAGATTTCCGTATCTTACATGGAGAAATGGCGGAGGTAATTTTTTCTGCTAGTTTAAGGGTTGTAAAAATCTGTAAAATACTTTAATTTCATTTTAAAACACAAAACGAATGTTTCATTTGCTATTTACTAAACGATTAGCAGACTCTGGATATTTTTAGAACTTTTTATGATCCATGTAAACTACAAACAAAAAGGAAAAAGGTTTTTAGAGTGAAAAGTTGCTTAAAAGCTTTCTGGGAAAAAATACAGACAGGGCCTAACACAATTGTGGTAACCTACAACAAAGCAAAAATACATTGATGACAAATTAAAACAAGGTTTAAATTGTCACATTTTCACTCTTTGTTAATTCAAAATTTAACTACGGTGGTTGTGTTTTTTTCATTGTTAACAATAAACATATATATGTTTTATTTTCACATCCGCTGTTCATCTGGGGTTGTGCATTTACCTGCGGCCTATTTTTTGTCTCTTCTGGTGTTCAATCACCCTGAAATGTGCAGGTCGTGTATAATTTCTTTTATTTTACTTTTACACTGTTTTAAATATCGTTATATTATTTCAGGTGCATTTGTTTTCGCGTTCTTGTGTTCTGTAGCAATATTTGGTGCACCATTATATTTCATGGAACTTGTTGTGTCCCAGTACTCTGGAAAAAACATTTATGAAGTTTGGTCAATATGCCCACTTTTAAAAGGTATTTATATGAAAAGGAAAAAGCTTTTAAAGGGTACTTGTAACCAAATTTTTTTTATCATAAATGTTGCATATATTATAACAATATTGAAATTCCGCATCAAAATTTGTGACAAAATAAGACAGTTGTAGCGGTTTAAAATCCACATTTTTTAACTTTCCGTTGATTGTTAAGTGAAACGTCTCGTTTTGAGTTATGTATGTGTGACGTCATGGCAGTATTAGATATAGTATCTAACATAACAGACAGAAGTAAGAATAATGATATAACGATTAATGTAGAAGAAAGTAACGACTCGGACATGCACCTAATTATGTAAAATGGTTCATCATTATTTGCTGTCGTAGTAGACAATTTTAAAATTGATGCATTTGGAATAAAGCCGTATTTATTCGAACCCGAAACGGACATATCTGATGGACATATTGAGTGAAGTACAGACCTACTTGTTATTGGTTACATAGCTGTTGAAAAATACGCGACTTTTATTACCTTGTCAATAAAACGAAAATTGTTTTATATCGTTGACATTTTAAAAAAAATAAGTTATTTTATTACGTCGGACTGGACACACTCGAGAAATGCGATTGGTTGCATAGCTGTAACAAACAATACGCAATTAGCATTCACTTGTCAAATACACGAAAATTAATTTTATCATTGACATTTTAAAATGAATTAATATCGAATCGGACTGGACAGACTACTGGCTGAATATCACGCAACTTACTATGGCACCGGCTTAAAAGAAATACATTAAATTGCAAACTCCTGTGCTTTTTGTGCAATGTTTCTTCACAGTTAAAAGTAAATGACCATGATGAAGAAAATTTTAAGTAGTGTGGCGGCATTACATTCCTCGCTAATTGAAAGATGTTCATACAATTAAAGTTTGTAACATACTTCTTTTCAACTGTCCGACGACTAATTAATGCTGGGATAATTATAAAGGAACAAAACCAGGATATTCCATTTCAAATTATTTTTCACAAAAAATATTATTATTGTTTAAATTGAAATGACACGGATTATAAGATGAAAGCACATTTAAAAACAAGAGGCCCATGGGCCTTAACGCTCACCTGAGGATATGGCCAACCTGAGTATATATCTCATAACAGAATGATTACCATATCAATTCCTACAATATTCTAATATACATGCCAATACAAAAAGTTAATAGTTTCCAAGATAATTAACAATTTCAGTCTTTTTATGCACCTATGACCTTGACCTTTGAATGTATGACCTTGAGCCATAAATCAAAATGTTCGTCATGTCAATACCTACAATATTCTAAAATACATGTCTATACAAAAAGTTTATAGTTTTCAAGCTAATGCACAATTTAAGTTTTCATTGGCAGAAAAATAACATTTCAGGGGCAACAACTCCTACATGTATTATCATACAGTTACGAAACTTTGTACCTCTTTACATTTTGTCATGCTGAACATTTTAACAATGTTTTGATATTATATATCTCTTAAAATTTTGAAGAAAATAGCCTAAAACTGCACAAATTACAAACTAGGTCATGACCTTGAACTTTGACCTTGACCCCATTTTGAAGGTTATTTCAAGAAAAAGTAAAAACTGAAAATCCCATGTAAATATCTATTCATATAGTCAAGTTATAACAATTTGAAGCTATTTTACGAAATTTTTAAAATTAAACGCAAAAACGCGTAACCTAATTTTTTACCAAATTTCACGAAATGAACAATTTATAAGCTTAAGACCCTAGAGAAGCCAAATATCACATCAGATTTTTTCTACCATCTTCGCTTTCGGAGAAGAAGATTTTTTAAGTTTTTTTGAACCATAGGTCACCTTGACCTAGTTTTGGGAGCTAGGACAACGTCATGAACAAATCTGAATTGCACTGGCCCATATATGCATCTGACCAAGTTTCATTGAAATCCACCTTGTAGTTTCAGAAAAGAAGTCGAAAATGTAAAGGTTTACGCCGCGGACGACGACGACGACGACGACAACGACGACGACGACAGACAAATTTTGATCAGAAAAGCTCACTTGAGCCTTCGGCTCAGGTGAGCTAAAAACGAGATAATAATAATAATAATGAAGATATTTTTTGTTAGTGAGGGATTGGTTTGTATATATATGAAAAAAAAAATATCACAGCTAAATGTATGCCAAAGGAAAAGTAAAAACAAATCTCATAAATTTAAATGCTGTAAACTAAGGAAAATGAGTTTCTGTCTTTTTAAAATTTATAAATGAAATGTCCATTTTTTCCGAAGTGAAATCTTTAAACTATATATGACAAATAACGTTTACCAAATGAGATTATTTTACTTTACTCGGACTGTAAATTATATTTTTGTATATTACAGATCGTAAGATAACTTTATAACCCTGCAAAGCAAATTATAAGTTACATCCTGTTAATAACAGGTTTGCGTGTGAATCTATTGAACGTATCTAATAAACAAAAGAATTCATAATAAACTTAATTATCGATTCGTGTCAAACTGTTGTTAATTCCACTTTATTAAATAAATTAACCATGGAATAATCACAGAAAGTTAAACTTCGAGTTAGGATTTGACTTATTTTAGTAATTGATAAATAATATTCTGTAGAGGTATGATACTGGTATGACGTCACTACATGGGAGCCTCGATATCGACCTTTTTGATTTGGATTTCTTGAGATATATTAGAAATTCATCGATACCTTCCTTATTATAGTCTGAAATTTTATGGAATTTTCGCTAAAGTTATATTTAAGTACAACAAATGAAATATGTCAAAACTGAAAATCGTTACAGGTACCCTTAAAAAACTTATATTTATATATGTAACATATCATTTTAATGTCAATGTGATTTAAAGAATTGATGTGTCGTGTCTGCTACAATCAATTTTAACAAAGCATTTACAATCCGGTGACTGCTCAGTTTTTGCACGTATTGTATTACATGTAATTGCATAGTGAAAACCTCTCCCCCGTAAAATGTGTACAAATAAAAAATATCCCCAAAGTTATTTTTAACAGTATTAAGTAATTTAGATGTAAATATATAACACAAATGCCAGTTGAATTTAGATGTGCCAGATGTGCACATTTCGGAAATTCATTCCTCATCAGTGACACTTAGTCCGAAAAGTTTGATAATGAAAAACATAAGTTAAGCAGTTGAAAATTAATGAATTAAACGTCTAACATCACGAATCTTTTCTTTTGTCCTTTATTTTATTTCATGGGTTGTTATTCCAACTAAGCAAATTTAACTAATATTGAGACAGAAACAGTAAAATGGCATACTTTTTGTCCTGAAAGGTAAAGTTATATGCGGAAAAGTTCTTAAGCGTGTCATATTTCCTGTATAAGAAAAGGGGCACCAATCCTTAAGTCTTATTTAAAGTAAAAATATGTTAGGTTGCAAAAAATTGAAAGTAATTTAAGTGACCATAATCTAAACAATTCTTTAGAAATTTGTTCTTTAATCTCCTTTATCTTTTGATTTATCTAATTTATCAAAATATTATTTAAACGTAAGTTTTTATAGATTATTAATTGTAAAATTAAAGGAATGTCGTGGGTACTCCAAAAGTTTAACGCCCACATCCCTTGAAATATCCACCAGTACCCACTGGATTTCAATAAATTAAAGTTGTTTTACGCCCACATCAAGATTTTTTTACTCAAATCAAAACGGTATGGTAAGGGAAAATCGGAGTACTAAAAGAAAACCATCGACATTTGGTAATCAAACTGACAAACATTTAGGATCTGCCCGAGCGAGATTCGAAATAGCCGGCGAAATGAACTGTAAATTTCCATCTAAAAAAGGGTTTTATGTTCATTTTTCTTATGCTTTTGTCTTCTTTTGTTATTTTCGTCTTTTTATAATTTTTTTTTGGTTTCTAACTTTATATTGGCTGCTGACAATCATGTGTCCTTATGTAACAAAGGTCTGTTTGATAATAAAACAACTACTATTGTTCGTATTACTGTGTTTGTGACAGTGAAATTTACAAAACTTTCATTAAGAATCCAATAAACTTGATTAAAGTTAGGTACTTTTCTATTACTTGAGTGTTGTTGTAACTGAAATTCGCTATGCGCATCCGTGATTACCCTTAAATATATTTCTAGAAAATAAATTCTTGTCGCAATGGGGATTTTACATGTCAAAAATGGCAATGTTTACACCGGAAGTGATGTTCTTTGCCACGCATTACGTCGAATGCCAAAGGACTCAATTCTTTCCTTTTTTATTAAAATGTAAAATTCTTTACTAAATGCAGAAATATTACATGGTAATCGCGAATGCACATTTTACTTTTCCGTCTACACTTAACTAAGTAAAAAATACTGAACCTTATTCCATTTTATAACGATTTTCAAACTTTTACTATTTCGTTCACAATGTTGGCTATGGTTCTGGTCCAAAACTATTCTAGAACTCTTTATTATTTTTTGTTTTATTTTATTATAGACACAGTCACATTTCTTCTGTTTGCCCACATAATTATTGGTAATCTAAAATTATTGAATGCAATTGCAACATTGATGAATTGGGAGTTTTTGCACAAGATTTTAATCCAGCTGCATTTTGTCTTCAAGAATCTTGTCTTCAGGAATCTGATAAAGAAATCAAGTTTTGACAATAAACATTATAACACCATTTCTATCTCTATTGAAAGAGCTTTTGGAAGATTTTCAATATGTGCACGGAATGGAATTATTCATAGTCCCATTTCTCCTAACACTAATCTCCAAGTTATTGCAGTTCGTTTAACGCTACAGATAACTATAACTATGTTAATTCATATACTATAATTATGTTTAATTTATATTCCGCCGTCATCTGCAATTATCTTTTTTCGAAATGCAAGATTTTGTTGAACAATTTCCCAAAGTATTAAATTATTTTTAATTGGTGATTTTTATTGTCATAATCCTTTTTTGGAAAGCTTTCGTCTTTATAATAAGGGGAGAATTATAGAAAACTTGATTTTTTAAATCAGCTATGTATATTGAACGATGGATCTAACACATTCTTGTCGAATGCGACTAGTACCTCCTCTGGCTTAGACTTGTCGCTGTCGGATCCTGATGTTCTTCATGATCTCACATGAAAAGTTCATGATGGCGGTTCTGATAGCGATCATTTTCCAATTATAATGCAGTTTACATCTGGGTCAAATGATGCTTCTATTCGTAGATCGAATAATGCAAAAGCCGATTAGAATCCGCTTCACAATCTCTGTGCAAAAACTATTTCAGTCCAGATATTTTTAATGAAACGGATAAAATTTGATAACTGATAAAGTGTTACTGGCGTCTTCATAGATATTGCAAATACGTTCATCCCTAAAACCCCGCATCCTTATACCAAAGTACAATGAGGAAAACAAACAAGCTAGGAACAATAGGAAACAAGCTTAGAGAAAATTTAATAAGTCTAACACAAAATAATTGTTCCGCATTTTTCGTGCAAAAGCTCGAAGAACTGCTAAAAAAGCAAAAGAGATTCCCGGACAAAATATGTCTCCAAGATCAATTATCTTATTTCAATAAATAAAGTCTGGAATATGTTGCGTAAATTAAAAGGCAAAGGGTTTTTAGATAATTGTAAACACCTGAAAATTAATGATACAATTTTAACGTCTGAAGAAGACATTTCTAAAAAAAATTGCTGAGACGATATCTAAAAACTCGTCTTCAGCTAATTACACCTAAGAAACAGAGGGTTTACAAATAGACGGATATTGAAATAATTCGCACAGAATACAGCCCATTGGAGGAATTTTGTCAATGGCCTAAGTTCCATTGGGAGTTAAAGGCCAAAGTAAGTAAGTAAGTAAGTAAGTAAGTAAGTAATTTAAAAAATATAAAAAGATCCAAGAGAAAAATTAAATATCTTTCAAATCCGACAATTCTGAAGAATATAATAATTTAATTTCATATGAAGAACTTCAAAATGCACTTTCCAAAGCACATGATACGGCATTTGGACCAGATGATGTGCATTATTGACTTCGTAAAATTTGCCTTCTCAATGTATATTACACTCTTAGATATCTTTGGCAGAGATTTCCCATTATCTTGGCATAAAGCAATTGTTATTCCAATTCCTAAGCTTGGCAATGGTCAGACCATCTAGTTATAGACCTAATGCCTTAACTAGCTGTGTTTGTGAAAACCCTGAGGAAGATGATTAACAATAGACTCGTTTATTATCTTGGAAATAACACACCTCTCACGCTTATTTAGTGCGGTTTCAAGCTCGACAGGAGATCCTTAGATCACTTGAAATCATTTATTTGAAATGCCTTTTGTAATAAACAACATGCAGTCTAAATATTCTTCGACCTACACAAGGCATATAATACCACTTGGAAGCATGGCATTGTTAAAGATCTCGTATTATGGGACTTAGAGGTCATACTCCTACTTTTATTAGAACTTTTTCGAAAATCGAGATTTCCAAGTTCGTTTAGGGTCCGCCTTCTCTGATTTCTTCAAACAAGAGATTGGGGTTTCTCAGATAGTATTTTATACGTTTTAAGTATTAAAATAAACAGCTTAGAAAAAGTTTTAAATACTAATATAGATGGGTTTCTCTTCGATGACGACTTAAGCATCTCCTGTAAAGGGACGCATATGAATGCTACCGAGGTCTACATTTTTGTTTCGGAGCATATAAAAAGTCTTCAGTTGATAGATTATCTCTGCAGTATGCTACAAAATTATATGCAAATGCATCAAATCCTGCATTTTATTTTGTTTTTTACCCTCTTTATCAAGAACTCTTCAATAAAAGGTCAACGCTATTAAGATCAATTAACACGGTTTATTCCTGCACTAATAAGATAGGATCTTCGCCACTGAATTGTAATATATACCGATTCATCATTGTTGAAGATGAAAAAATAAATAGTCGTCTTCCAAATCTACAATCTATTCAGCACCTTTTGCTGGATTGTGTTAACGTTGCAGATACATGGGATATTTTTATTTAGTATCATCGTTGCAATATCTTTTTACAAATGTCAGTGACATTAAATTTTAAACTCCTGAAAATAGACCAACATGTATTTATAAATGTTTTACTATTAAGTTTCCAGTTTTTGGTAATCATTTCATTATACAAATAAATTTACATTTATTTAGATTTTAATTTATAGTTTTGTATCTTTTACTTTTTTCTAGCCGCGAAAAGCTACAAAATTGCTTATGCAGCTTAAAACGATATATCACTCAATCACTTTATTTCATAATAGGGATAGGCTTATCTATCGGAATTATAAATTTCGTGTACCTTGGTTATGGATCAATTAGCCGCTTCTGGATTGCTGATTATATGGTCACGTCATTCAACGGACTTCCATGGTCAAACTGTAATAATACATGGAATACAAACTCATGCATCACAAGTGAGATACTCTTTCAAATGAGGGAATCTTTTTTAGATTTCAATGTGACGTCAAACAAAACATTGGATAATACGGATATTAGAAACACATTTGTAACTTCCGAAGAAGAATTTTGGCAGTAAGTATTCTTAGTATTACAAAAATAAATTATGATCATTACATTAAGAAAACAGTTCTGTAAATTAAAAAACATGTAAAATACCATTACTTCTTATAGAGGTAAAAAGTATAAAAAAGTATAAAAATTAGTCTACGACTCGATTGAAGCTATTCTATCTATATTTTTTTGTTAAAAATTAAACACGTATTTGTGCTAGATAATTACTCCTCCTGACAGGGTACTTCTGCCTTTGGAGTGAAACTCGCCGAGGGTATCCTTAACTCTGTAGTGAGTAAATAGCTCTGATAGAAAATGTTCCATGTAAAATTTTCAGTAGTCTTAATCTAGTAACTTGATTCAAAATAAAGTTTTTCTCTTCTACAAAGTATTTCTTAGCAGGATGTGGATTCAAATAAATTTTGGAACTATGATTTTTTTTTCTTTTTTTTCAATATTGTTTACCCCTACTGTCAATGATGAGGAATCACGTTCTGAACTCTACACATATGCTATATCAAAATTACACAGGTTTTATTGTTAATGTATTCTGTAACACATATACTAACTTAATGATATGAATCCACTAAAAGCATTTTAACCAAGCAGAGAATATTTTTTATTATTAAAATGTAATTTTCAGAAGTCTTGAATCATGTGATCCCCATAAACGTTTTCTTTCTTTTCTTTTTTTTTTTTTTCAGATGTTTGAGGTTTTAGACTAATAACCTTTTTACGGGTTATTTACCAAATGTGTGATCAATTATTAAACTTGCATATTTTGCATTTTAAGTTCGCTCTGTAATGAAATTTGAGATATTTTTTAAACACTTCAGGCACAAGGTTCTCCAACTGTCTAATGGTATTGACGAAGTAGGAGAATTCCGTTGGAATATTTGCATGTATTCGCTGGTGTATAGGATAATTGTTTTACTTGTTGTTATAAAAAGTGTCAAAACTATTGGCAAGGTAGGTATTCCAGACTGCGATTGTCAATATTCTTGAATCTGCAGTTTAAAAGCAGATTAACTACAGGAAATAGGCTTGACTTTATTGCTTGTGAATCAATCAGACAGTAGGCATTGTTTGAAAAAAATCTTCGGTACAAAAGAACAAAAATCAAATTTTGGAAAACATTTTGAGTTACTGTTGCGGTGATTCAAATTACAATTACTATTCATTAGATTCCAATTAGCGCCCGATAACAGAACAAAACTAGCATATATTGACTAAAGCATAACTCGACTAAATTAATATTATTGTTGTTGTTGTTGTTGCTGCTGCTGTTTGGTTAAAACAACGATAAGTAAACAGTTGCTTGGTAAAATTACAAAATTTTCTGAAGCAATGTTTTTCTGACTATAACTGCAATTAATTTGAAAAATAATGGTTTGTAGAAACCTGCAATAAATAAATATATAAATGGATGAATAAATTAATTGCTTTATAAAAATAATAAAGATAGTTTATGAAATATTAAACTTATATTTACTTATGCTCATTTTGAATACAAAGGTACATGTATATTGACTTTAAATACTGTAGATTTTACTTCTTTTTAGAGGATGACAGAAAAAACATATCCTGTCATAACATCGTGCCTTTATTAAAATTCAGTAGCATATTATATGTCAAATAGGTCTACAGATAAAAAATTATAAATGTTTATGTATCACAAAAAAGTTAGAATTTTATATATATATTACGATTGGTAGACCGGAAATTTTTTCTTTATTATCTATTGGTCGCAGATGCATAGATAAGTGTCTAAGTTTTCATGTAGTGTTGTGGTCAAAAGTTTTCTGTTATTATATTTTGTGCTTTTTATAATCAAAATCTATTTAACTATTATTAACTCATGGGTGTTAAAGTCATTAGTGATCGACAATACTTTTTATTTACAAAATTACCTGTTTAATTTCAATGTGCCATATGTGCATATGTTCATTTTTCATCAGTAACAAGAGGGTCCGAGAAAGGTGATTGAGTAATTAATTAATGAATCCAAAGTTCTCAAATTATATGAATCCAAAGTTATCAAATTATATGAATCCAAATCCAGCTAATGAATGGTTTCCATTAGGGAACAAACCTTAGTTGTTAATAAATTAAAAAATTTAAACGGCTGTGCTAAATCTTTTATTAAGAAATATTACTATCGGTTCCTTACAAATACACCATTATACGATTTTAAGACAATATGAATTATTTTTGATAAAGATTGTATTGGATTCATGTGGGTTTATGCCCAAGTCAGAATTTCACTTATATCTTGGTCGGTTGTGAAAACTGCAATGCCCGGAAAAAACTGCTAACCTTCGCCAAGCGAACTGAAAACTTTTTTACACTATTTTCTTCCCAAGAACGATTCGGACCAAGGCGGTTCAAAGCATTGTGATCCTTTTACCGCACTTTAGACCACTCGGTCACCGAGGCTCCTTTTGTTTGTTAGGTTTTTGTTTTTTTAATTTCTTTCTATCCATTTTATTGAATCAATTTTTTATTGCTAGGCGATGTACGTATTCACAGTGTTGCCAATCCTGTTAGTGACTGCTATGTGGATACGATCTCTGCTTCTTCCAGGGGCTGTAGATGGGATAAAGATGTTTCTCATATCAGATTTCAGACAACTTGCAAGCATTCGGGTATGGTAATATTTTTATATACAGAAAACAACAAATAATATTTTATTAAAAAAAAAAAAAAAAAAAAAAAAAAAAAAAAAAAAGCATGCGATTTTCTTTTTCTTTGAGTTGATTTATTTAAATTTTTTAATTATTTTTTATTTAATGATTTATTTTGTTTATTTGTTTGTTTTTTTTTTGTCCAAATGATTGCTTAGTTAATGACATTTATGACTTCGTGCTGTAAGTGTAATGGACAAACAACTACATCTACGCTATACACAAAAATATTTTCTTACTGCAAAGAAAGAAAGGGAATTTTAGTAAATAATGAATATTTTCAAAATAGACTTCTTATAGGTTGATAAAGACGTATACGTTTCCAAGAGGTCATTCAGAAAAAATGTATTTTCCAACTTTGGCAATATTCTTAAACACATAAATAATAATAATTATTTAAGCGTGACATTTTCGTTATAGGAAACGTTAAGCTGGAGATACTCAAAAATGTGTTAAGTAACATATTCCTAATGTAAATAGGTTGCATTGGAAATTGAAAAATCTTCAAACTTTGCAAAGAAACATTACGAATTTTATCGTGATAGGATCGAAAACACAAATTCTAAAAGACAATAATTTTATGGTGGTATGAAGTACAATACGCTATGGTGATTTTATTAAAACGAGAACGGTCTCTTTGTGCCATATACTTGTCTTGCCATTAATAACTTTTGTATATGTATATGATGTCATCTGCCGCAAAAGTTTAAATACTACTAGTTTGTAATCTGATGTAAAAAAAAACGATGATTCATTGGTTGATATCAGTATAATATGTTAGTTGTTTCCAACTTATAGTAAATATATATTTGACATTCTATGGTTTCATGTTCCTCTCATTCTCAACTTTGATTTTGCAAGTGACGGGTGTAGCTAGTTAGACAGGAAATATAGACCCTTCCGGGATCACCCAGCTACACGTCCTTGAAGAAAATTTTCTTTACATAATCAAAAGACAGTGGGTAAACCATACATATATAACAGTTTCGACATTTGATTTTATGACATAAAATCGCGTCACAACGCTATTTTTTCAATGCCTAGCTTATAAACAGATTTTGTTTGCAAACTATACAAAACACGTTTACAGTCAAGATGTTATCAACAAAAAACATACCCACTCATTTTAAAATCACAACAGCAAAGTAGACTGTTTCAAAACTGGCTAATGAAGTTAAACAAATGCAATTCCACTACTGAAACAGGGCCGGGTGCTCCAAAGGGTAAGAGGGTAGCTTCTTGCCACATTCACCACGTATAAAATTAAAATTGAAAAATATAAAAAAAACAGGTAGCTTTAAGACCTTAATAAGTTGTCACATTTTTTCAGATAAAGAATTAAATATAAAAGTAAATGCACGACTCACGGCACCCGAAAACAGGCAAAAAAGCTGGTTATAGTTCATCCCAAGAGTTTTGTTTGATGGCCTTACTTTGTTAACTTTTTTTCGATGAAATTCTCGTTAAACACCATTACTCAACTCAAATCGATGAAATTCCCATTACAAATGAACTTATAAGCAGTATTGTATATAAAAAGGGAATATTTATGTGTGTTTGTATTCTCACTTATAGGTTTGGATAGAGGCAGTAATGATGTCGTTTTATACCTTAGGTCCTGTTTGGGGTGGATTAATAATTGTGGGAAGTCACAGCAAGTTTCATAACAACTGTTTACGGTAAGTAAAATACCAGATATTGTTATGTTGTGGAATAAATAGCACATAGAATAGGAGTATACTTTCAGAAAATAAAAAGGAAATTAAATACAAAAGGATTGACGGACGTTATCTGATTTAAGGATAAAATCCTAGGTCTTACACATTCTAAATTTATCAGGCACGTATGTGTTTTATAATAAAAATAGCAATTTTCAACGAATATTCATTTTTCAAATCTTTAAAAAGAAAATTTTTAAAAAAGTGCAATTTTAGTCACATTAACATGAACAAAATAAAATAAAATAAATAAATAAAACTAAGAAAAACCAATGATTACACATTTCGATTTTTAAAGCAGCTTCATTGGCTGCATTGTTGTCGGTAGTAAACATCCATTATTACTTCTCTTTTATTTTTTATGTGAACTTTTTCAGTAAAACTGTTCAATAAATCGTAACAATTGTAAAAAGCTATTAAATACAAAATTTTGTTGATTTTACCAAATACGTTACCTCTTCTGTACATCACGCAATTCGCCCGCTTATTCAGCAACAATTCACATTTATTGCAATGGTAAATAACTCTCTCTCTCTCTCTCTCTCTCTCTCTCTCTCTCTCTCTCTCTCTATATATATATATATATATATAGGACACGCATAGTAAACAATCAATAAAACAATCGCATAGTAATTGGATGATCTTGTTACACTCGATCTCGTTAAATAATTAAATTAAAGCCAGCCACAGCTTCTGTAACCTATAATCTAAGCATGTGATTTATTTGTTTCGTATTTTAGCAATTTAAAAGGTACCTGTAACCAATTTTTTTTAGCACAGTTGGTTTTATATATTATTTAAATATAACAATATTGAAAACCGCATCAAAATTGGTGACACAATAAAAGAGTTACAGCGGTTTGAAATCCACATTTTATAACTTCTCTTTATCACAAAGTGAAACGCCTCGTTTTAAGTAATAAAACTGTGACGTCATTGCAGTATTAGAAGTAGTGTCTAACATAACGTAATAATGATGATGTATTGACGTATGTTAAAGAAAATCGCAACTCTAACATGTACCTATTTATTCAAGGCAGTAAACAATCTTATAAGTGATGAATTTGGAGTATAGCCGTTATTAATTCAAACCAGAAACGGAAGATCTAATGAACATATTGAGTCGAGTCCTGACCTACTCGAGAATTGTGCTCGTGACTGTATTTAGTTGCATAGCTGTTGAAAAATACTTGACAAGTGTTAACTTTTCACTAGCACGAAAATTGACCTTTGACTTTTTTGAAATTATTTTATTAAGTCGGACTGGACAGACTCGAGAATTACGATAAGTTGCAAAGCTATAACAAATAATACGCAATTAGTTTTAACTTTTCAAATACACGAAAAATTAATTTTATCGTCGACAATTTAAAATGAATTAAATATAAAGTCGGACTGGACAGACTACCGAATAATTGTTATGGAACTTCCTGTGGTTTCATGTGCTGATTCTGAATTTCTATTAAATTAATGCATTCAAAATTTTGAATCCGTTATTTTAATAAAAATTCAAAATCAGCACATGACAGTTTCACCGGCTAAAATTTAATACATTAAAATCTAATCGCCTATGCTTTTTGTGCAATGTTTATTGACAGTTAAAATTAAATGACCTTGATGTGAAAAACATTCAAGTAGTCTGGCGGAATCAGATTTCTTCGATAATTGGAAGATGTTCACACAATTAAAGTTTATAACATAGTTCTTGTCAAATTATTTTACGCAAAATACAAATGTACATTATAATTGTTTAAAATGAAATGGCACGGATTTTAGAATGAGACCACATTAGAAAAACGAGATAATAATAATAATAATTTTAGGGATTTGTATATAAAGAATAAAGAATTCTATACAAAATATCGCAGCTAAATATATGCCAAAGGAAAAGTGAAAACTAAAATCAAATAAAATCAAATGCTGTAAGTAGATCAATGAACATGTTTTAACAATGATAGACTACTCTGGTCGTCAATTTCTTATTTTCAATTTTGCCCTAAAGTAATATTTATTATTATTATTTTTATCATAATATTTATTGTTATTGATATGAAAACAAAGGAAAAATTCTTTTTCTTACTTTTTAAAATTTAAAAATGAAATATCCATATTTCCAGATTGAAATTTTTATCCTGTATATTACAAATAACGTTCACCAAATAAAATTATTTTACTTTACTCGAACTGTAAATATATTATTGTAATTACAGGTCGTAAGATAACTTTATCAACCTGCAAATCAATTTTGCAAACTGTAAGTTGTATCCTGTTAATTACAGGTGTGGGTCTACATCTAAGGAATGTGTCTTACAAACAAAAAGGATCAATAATAATCTTTATTATCCGTACATGTCAAACGGATGTTAATTCAACTTCATTAAATAGTTTTCCCGTAAAATAATCATAGAAAGTTAAACTATGAGTTCGTATTTGACTTATTTAAGTAGTTGGTAAATAATTTTCTGTGGAGGTTTGTTACTGGTATGACGTCACAACACGGGAGCCTCGATATCGACCTTTTTGATTTGGATTTCTGTAGATGTATTATAGAATAACCGATATCTATCGTATTATGTAATGGAATTTTATGGAATTTTCGCTAAAGTCATATTTAAGTAAGACGAATAAAATATGTCAAAACTGAAAATCGTTACAGGTACCCTATAAACTAAAATGAATTAGGTGTATAATATTGTTTTGATTTTATGTTAAAACACTCGACAAGGAAGCAGCGTATGTATTAGCTATTTAAGGAAACACAGATTACCAGGAATTTTTTATATTTAAGAGTTAAAAATATAGCATTTACTGACACATTTCTGGCTTGTTCTACAGTATGCCTCTACTGTATGATACATCTTTTACATCACAAAATTAAATCTTTGTTTGATTTAGAAAACACATCGGACAGTGTCACAAACATTACATAAAATCTTAGGTGAAAAACTTTTCAACATTAAGGTCCAAGTTCCAGCTATGAATAAGCAGACGTATTTGCTTCTTCGGCTAACACCTACCAAATTGCTAGAGACAAACGTACCAGAAATGTCCATCCTAGAATTAAACCATCAAAATGTTTTCCTCAAGGACCTTTTACCAAGTGGAACATTTTATCACCAGAAATTAATTCGTAACACCTAAGAACCGTGCTAGACATGCTTCAAGTAACCATAAACATTCTTCATCTGATTTAGTCATTTTTATTATAATGGAATATTTTCCATTTTGTTTCTTTAAATTTTCTTATCTTTATGAGACTCACATTTGCTGAATGCCAATAAACGGATTAGAGTGCCTCTTGTGAACACAATAGGTTTGAATCTTACCAGTGCAGATCCTGTTGTGAGAAGATTCTTCCGAAAATTGACAGTCAAATCCATTTGATTAGGAATAAAAAAGCTTAAAATTTCTACATTGTGACTTTGTCTTTTATTAGCAATTGACATTTTAGTCAATTTAAATTACTGGAACATTTTTAAAATATTAAATTTTAAACAAAATAATAAACCATCATTAGTGAGAAAAAAGTGCATAAGACAATTTTCTGCGCTCTTTACATAGTCGGTGCCTACAATAATAATAATAATAATAATAATAATAACAATAACAATAATAATAATAATTATAATAAGTGAAAGTAAATATTCACATTTACGCTTAGTACTTCAAGTGAGGTAACTCTAAACATATACGTAATTATCGTGTGCGCGTGTTAGATTTAGGTCTGAAAAAATGTTTTGTATTTTTGAAAACCAAATCCGACAGAGGCAAATCAGATTCTGAAATGTTAATTTCATTAGTTTCTGGTCACCTTTCGCGTGTTTATTTCTATTCTATTAAAATTACACAAGGATAACCTTTTCTGGATATATTCAAAAAATATTTGTCACTTAAAATTTCGAAATGGGGACACGTGTCTCCTAATTAAACAATTAGAGAAAACCCTTCTGAAAAAATAGGATCACTTCAGATTAGAAGAAGAAATGGTGGGTCAGATTCATTAACACAGGGCACCGTATGAACTGGTGCCATCCAGGGACCTATTTGAAAAAAAAGTTTTAAATATAGAAAAGTTTCAAAATAGGTATGAAGCAAATCGTCTACAGTTTGTGTCACTGTGTTTGTGACAGTAAATTATGCAAAAATTTCGTAGAAAATGCAACAAATTAGGTATGGCAAACTTTCGCTTACATAGTATAGTCGTAACAGGAAATCGATATGGACGTCCGATATTACCATAAAATATTTCTGTAGAATGGAAAGTGTTGCTGCTACGGGAATTTAACATGTCATCTAATGCTAATGTGCAAATAACATATGCCTTTCTATTCAATTCCAACACGTCTTTAAGTTTTAAGATAAAAAGCGCTTATCAGAAAGTATTCACGTTTTAGACGGAAATTAATGGTGGATTTTCAATTTTCACCTAAAAATATGTTTAAACAAAATTTAACATAGCGGATAAGAGAATGACCGTTGTCGTTATAATGTCGATATGACTTTTTTCTCAAAGAAGTTAAAATTGAAAGAAATAATTGATTTAATAAGTATTAAAATTAAATAAAGGTTAGTACCTATCAGAATATAGAATGTTTTTTAATCTGTATTTACTTGTAGAGCTGCATTGATTGGCTGTTCAGCAGATGCAATTAATGCCATATATTGTAGCATCGTTCTGTTTTCTGTACTTGGCGTCGCAGCTGCAGAATCTGGAATTGAACTTGAAAAGATAGTTAAAGCAGGTAATGTTTTAAAAAATCGTGCCTCGATGTCGCAAAAGCGATTTTTCAGAAAGTCGACAAATAATATCTTTTTGACCGTAATGTAATGATGGATAATAATGGGTTTGAAGTTCTCTTGATTAAATAAAATAAAATTGTAGGTAAAAGGAATATTCATACGATGACAAATTTTAGTCCTACCTGTTTACTCTTTTTTTTGAACTTTAAAAATTTGATATGATTAATTGTCGTTAAGTGTGAAGCTGGAAACATATGTCTCAAAATTAAAATTTATTCACGTCGTTGAATTTACCAAGGTAGCATATTAACTTCACAGTAAATATATGTTTGAAATTTGTTTAAATTTCGGCAATTTTGTTTATATATTTAAGGTTTATTTTTTTTATACAAACTGCAAACAAAAAGTATACTGAAGATACTATTAAAACAATATTAGTTTTTGATAAACAATATATTTGTTGTGTTTGACAATATAATTTTCCAAAAAACAATCGGTATACCAATGGCAACAAACTGTGCACCTTTGCTTGCTGATTTGTTTTTTTTTATTCATATGAATCACACTTTTTACAGAACCTTGTCAGATCTAAAGAGAAGACTGTCGCTAAATCATTCAACTACATATATACATATATAGATATATAGTTGACGTTCTATCTCTAAATATTACCAAATTCGGAAAATATGTGAATGCCATCAATCTAAGGGAACATGAAATAAAAGACACGACGTATGCTTCATGTTTTGCTTCATATTTAGGCTTACACCTAAATTATGCCACCCACGAATGGTTACATCTGAAACTTTACGACAAACGTGATGACTTCAATTTTTCTATTGTCAACTTTCCTTTTTTGCAGTAATATCCTTGTTTCTTCTGCGTATGCTGTAAATGTATCACAGTTAATACGTTATGGTAGAGCTTTTTTCCCCTATTGGGGCTTTCTACAATAAAGCAAACTGCTTACAAATAAATTGATGATGCAAAAATATTACAGGTCTAGGCTAATCAAGTTTTATGGCCGTCATCACAATATTGTTGATAAGTATGTAGTCACTGTATCCAAACTTATACTTGATATATATGACTTACCACAGTTCTTGTTCCTTCCATTCTCAAAATTGACTTGCACGTGACGGGTGTAGCTAGCTAGGTGCTTACCATTCCGGAGAACCCGGTCTCAATTCCTTGTTTGGAGTTCACGTGTATAAAAAAAATTGCCACCTTTTAAAGTTTTTACTGTTTTTGGGATTAGGATTTGGACATAGAGTGGTATGTTTGTGTTTTATTTCGTACACGTCAGGATATATTAATAGTACAACAAAAAAGAGTGAATTCTGTATGTGTATTGTTTTTATAATTTGGAATATATTGATCTTTTGCGTTTACAGGTATGTCAGTTGGACTTGTGGGTTACTCAAGAGCACTTTCCTATCTACCGTTTCCACAAGTATGGACTATTTTGTTTTTTGTAAGTGTATCCGTTGCAATACTAGATGTTCAGGTTAGTATGTAAGTTTTACAGACACGTAATTACGATGAGTGCAAAATTATTTAATACTAAAAACGTATTGGATATAATGGTGTTTCATTTACTACAATATTGTAAAACATCGTCTTTGTTCATATTAGACAAGTTCAAATAAACGCAAAAAAATCACATGGAATTTTCAAAATATCAAACTTTTCACGATCGTCGTATTTTAAATTATTACTTTAATATTTTTTTTGTTTTGTTTTTTTTTTTTTTTTTTTTTTTTTTTTTTTTGTTATTGTACCCCGACTAATACTGTTCCCTGGATTACAAGTAATCCAGACGTGTTTGATGCGCCCAATGACTCCTTAAGCTGGCAGACATTAAAAAATAACTTTGTAAAGGACAATTTTCAGTTTTACTGACACGATGAACACACAAACAAAAAAATCAATTATAAAGTTTTAATCAGATTTTTTCCGATATTAAGCAATTAAGTAATTTTGAAGATTAATTTTTACAATAGAAAAAATTTAACTACAATATGAATAAAATCAAATAAAATATGAATCATATAAACGAGACAGTATCCCAAAAAAAGGGAAAATAAAATGAAAGATTTTAAATGGGCAACATATTTTAAATGGGAGACACCAAATATAAAATAAGTTAAATGAATGTCAAAAGATATTATTTTTATGTTTAATTCTCATATACTTAACTGCATTTGCGACATTGGCAATGTAGACAAAGTATTTAATAGCAATATTTAAATGCAATTTATCTGATATCCATTTAAATCACTTAGCTTTATGTCACGTGCAGAAGAAAAATTCGGAATTCTGCATTTGACGGATTCTTCACCAGTGAATTGAATAAGGTGTTTGGTATTTTTTAGTGCTTCGAAATGCTCATAAATTTAATAAAAGGATTTATATTTGTTCTTATTCTGCCTTGGGTTTTGAAGAACGGTAAAAGAGGTCCTACATATATAATTTTTTCTTTAAAAAAATAAATGATATATTTTCTGGAAAATCAATAAGAATCGCAATTAAAACTGAAAATTAAACTTAAATAAAACCATTGGAAATGAATATTCAATTATATAACATTATGATATTTTATTGTTTTAAGTTTTATAATAATCATTTTAAAATTTTATAGGTTATATCTCAGGAAATGATTACTGAATTTATACAAGAACTATTTCCAAGCATTTTTAGACATCGAAGGCTTTTAGTTGTCTTTGGAACGTCAATTTGTGTATTTTTGATGAATTTGCCGTTTTGTACACAGGTATAATTTTATGCTTAAATGCCCTACAATAACAGGTTACCTCACGAGAAACTATTCTATAATCCATTTCTGTTACATACAGAGGTTGATATTCATATACTGTTTTGTAAGATTTCCTTCTGTCTCTGTAATTTGATTGGTTAGTAGGTTGGTTAAGGTTTTTTACATCTTATCAGCATTTTCAACTGTCTATGACACATTTGTTGATATTTATCTCAACGCAAGTTCACATGATACGGGAGATTATAAATGTTTTTAAATAGAGACATTTAGCGAACGGGACTGTTGGCTCTGTTTTTTTGTTAATTTTCAAAATTTAAGATTTTTCTGAACAACTAACTTTAAAATGAAAGGGACAGATTTTGATCTTGCACTATTACTTAATCAAATCACTGCATATAAATTTATCACTTAATCTAAATTTTATCCAACAGTTATATATATGGTATTTTGTTTTTGTTTTTCTAAATGCATCTTTGTTGAGTTACATACTTGAAGAAAAAATACTACTTTCTTCTTTTTTGAATATTGGTTTGAATATAAGACTTTTTATATTAATATGAACTGGCATGTTTGTGTTTTATTATTACATTAAAACCTTTACTTGGCGCTTATTAAAAAAAAGACAAGGAATGGTTACACAAAAAATGAAGTTTTGATATTTTGAAGTATTTTGACGATTCAGGCCTTGGAAAAGTAAACAGGCTTATTTTACTGTAGATATAGTTGGAAAAGCAGTCTTTCGACATAAAAAAAATTACAACGATTGCAATAACTTTGTTATGCAGCTAAAATAAAAAAAATGACTCGAAATATAAAAGTTGTACCTGACAAAAAAAAAAAAAAAAAAAAAAAAACTCATACAAAATGAAGGCAAAATAAGACCTTTCACTTTTAAAAACGGCAAACAAATATCTTTACAAAGAATTATTTACAATCCATACTAACGTCGTACTTCTTTGAGATAAATTGAAATACCTGATTTAGCTGCAATAGATTACTCTTTTTTATTGTAAGGGAGGTCCATATATGGTGCATATCTTCGATTGGTACCATGCAACACTGCCTTTACTTATATTTGCTGTTTTGGAGTGTATTACGTTTATGTGGATATATGGTAAAATAAGATATTTGGTATAAAATGAAATATTCTTTAGAATTAACTTTGTCTAAGCTGAAAATCTATGAAACGGTCATTCTCTTCACAATTGCAGAATATATTTACCAATTTATAGCATTGAGAAAAAGGGCTTCCTTATAGTTTGTCTTTTTCATTTTCAAACGCAAAAGTGTAATTATGAACTTTGAATTCAAATTCAACATAAAATATGATTCAATACAAATAAAGCTACAAGGCAAACACTGTTTTCGTCGATTCACTTATGTCTTCAACGTTTAGATGTTCTTGATAACAAAGAAAAGCAATACAACTAGTTTACTTATTGACATCGTATTTTTTTCATTTCCGTAGGTGGTGACAAGTTGAATATAACTGTAAGATTAATGTTGCATAGAGATATACCACATCTTATACGTATTTCCGTTGCATTTGTTACACCAATTTTACTTATAGTAAGTTATCAAAACTTTGTTGTAAGATGTATCATAATGGCACATATGGCACATCAAAATTTGACAGGAATTTGTGTTATATATTTTCACGTGTCTTTCACCATTAAAAAGATCTGTTTAATTAAAAATAAATAATTTTATTATGTAAATGACAATTGCCTTACATATATTGTTTTGAATAATAAGCAAAAATATTGAGGAATAGTAAGCATAACACGATATAGTGATTTTTCAAACGTATCTTAAAATATTTTAACAGCTAAGTGTTTAATCTTTTAAAGCGATCATACACTAATGATTTTTTTTATTATATTGACTAAAGTGTTACCAGTTTTAGTTACACAACAATACCATTTTAAGCCTAAGGTATAATCAAGACAAGCTTTTCATGTTAATCCAATTCACTTTGTAAAACATTCGAGCTACAGAGCTACTGTTGTGTTACCAAAACACTTGTTTAAGTAGACTCGCAAAATACAAAAGAAAACAACTTGTAATGAGTCGGTCCCAATTAGTTTTTGTCTGTTTCTTGTTTTACCTTATTCTGCTGTTTCAGTAAACTTGCTTCGTGTCTTGATTTTTGTTGTTTTGACTATTGCAAAAACAGACATAACTGGATATTGCCGTGAAATTATTCAAGTCTTACCTTTCTACATTTATACAATGCAGTTACTGTTAGATGTAAGAAATTTGAATGTTGAGTTAATTTTTATATACTTTTTTTCCTCTCTGTCGTAAGTTAAATTAATGATACTAATTCACTTATGGTTTTCTATACTCCATGTTCGCAAACGTATCTATGTTTCTTTGAGATGAAAATTATTGCATGATATAATTGTATTTTTCTTTTTATTTGCTCCAGGTCTTGCTTATAAGTAGCATTATGAAATATAAACCGCCAACTTACGGATCTTATAATTATCCTTCATATGTGGAAATTATCGGATGGTCAATGGTTGTATTCACCGTACTCCCTGTTCCCTTATACATCGTGTTTCAGTACCTAAAACATCGAGGTTCTCCTAGAAAGGTATTTATTGACTTGTCTTCCTTTTATTTAGATTGATCATTATATTTCGCATTCAAAGTACTTTTATTGATATATAATACAACGCATAAATGAAACACTTTTTAAAATTGCATAAAAAATGCTTGAAATAAACGTTTTGCGATCACTTTTTTCTTGCGATAATCGTGATGTCATACGATTTTCAAATTTAAAAACTAGTAAAAGGAAATAAATAAACTGTATCCCGCAAGGAATTTTAAAAAAGCCGATTTTTTTATAAAAGGTAAGTCAATTGCCTAAAGATAATTTATCAGACATCCTAAAGTAACTTGATGTTAATGTCACTGGAATTTTACTTTTTAAAGCTTGTTCAAGCATCAACATGTTACACGTAATTTGGACTTTACTTAAAACTTTTTATTCTTTAAAGACTTACTAAAGAACCAAGTTAGTGGTGAAATTTAAATAATTGGAATAAAATAGTTCTTATAATTTAAACCTTTTGTTGCATGAAGAATAAATAATTAACAATGATAAAATTGTTTTAAAGCAGTACCTTTTAACAAATAAAAAGACGCATTGTGTGTCTTCTGTCATTTTTTACTCAAATACACTTAAAAGCGTCGATACTTTTAGCAATGAGGGAAAATGGAGGTGTGTACGCCCAAGCCTCTTGTAATAGAGAGAGAGGAAGGGTTCGTGCCTACATAATATGATTATAAAAATACAGTTGATATTTGACTTGAAATTAGAAACTAGATATTAAAACCCAAGTCCTACTGTAACAGAAAAACAGACATGTATTTTTCTAATTATGTTTTCCTCTCTAGAAAAATACAAAAATAGTAATATCTGATTCTCTAAAAAAATTACTGACAAACATTCTTTTTTCAATGGATTTCAGATTTAAATATAATTATCTAATTTCTTTACAAAATGTTTTCATGGGCCAATTAGTTTGTTGTATACATTAAAGATATTAAATGAATAACAGTGATTAACACTGAATACAATACATATAATTTCAAACCGCCATTGCGAATATTTAACAATCATAAAAACTGATTTTCTTACTTTAGTATTATTTGACATAAGTCATGATTTATTTCAGATTCAGTTTGCTCAAAATGACTGTTATCAATTATCTCATCTAGGTACAGAAATTCATTAATAAATTTTGTTTACACTGTTTTCTGAATACAAATACTTGTATTATGTTTCTTGGATGTGAAACGTTTAACACAATTTGATGGGATAAACGTTTTGAATCGAAGAAAATGAATGTAACACCAATGTCAAGATGCTTTTACTCATGGAGAATCGAGTAAAACTTATCCTCGATATTCTGGAACCGAAGTAATCTATTACTTCCGATAAACTGGACTAATATAAAACAAACATACCAGTCCTTGTCCACATCACAATCTCAAAAACAAAGCAAACACTTTGCAAACTGGCAAAATATGTTATAAACGTGAACTTCCATCCAGGAAGTGAGGCCGGGTGCTCCGAAGGGATATTTCGTACTAAAAATTAACCTGCACTGTTCTATGACAAAAATTTAAATTAAAAGTTAAATATATATTTGTCTTTGACATTTTCTTCCTAATCTGATTTTTTCCACCCCTTTTTTTTATTTTTTCTGATTTTTATATAATTCCAGTTTAATATTTAACATGATTTAAAGATTTTACTAAATTATTTTATGTTAATGGAAACAAGACATCAAAACCCACACCCACGTGCCTTTAAAGCCACAGTTTGAAAGTGTCGGGCAATGAAGCTTTAACGCACTCAAGATTTAATCATCTTTGTATATATGTGTGTAAATTTGCATACCGTTTTAAACGTTTATCGAGCTAAACTATGACAGTGTTACAATTGACGATGATAAATTTAAAGCATGTATTTTCTTTTTATTTCAGAGATTTGCGGATATGTTAAAGCCACAAGGTACTTGGGTTCTAAAAGACGTAGAAAGAAAGGAGTCTAGTTTTAAAGACCGTTTAATTGATCGACTGAAGTTTAATTTAACAGGAAGACACATTCGACAAGTCGATATAGTTGAATTGAGTGGTACAACTTCTTGCTTGGGAAAATAGTTATTTTTACTTTGTCCAGATCATTGTGAAATTGCGTCTTGTTAATATAAAATATAAAATGAAGAAAAACATTAACACTAAATCTGAATCATTTAACCCCAAGAAAACACCCAGTTGCCTTTATGTTTCTCATGACAAATATCCATGTAAAGACAAACTCCGGAAAGAATAGAGACAAATTAACATTAGTTCTAAAAAACTTGTAATTACCAAGAACTATGCCTAACAATATTACAAACTGGCAAACCATCTTTGGTTTGAAAAGAAGTCGGCCATTATGATATTGCAACTTAAATCACATCCAATCACTGACAAGAAATTGCTTTCGGAAATGTGCACATATTGCACATCAAAATTAAACAGGTATTTTTGATAGGTTTCTATAATCTTCGGTAAGATCGGAATTGTTCATCTAGTCAGTCTATAAAACTTTTTTGATGTACAGAATAACGAAGAACACCATCTTCGATAAAATGAAAACGTCCATCTAGTCAGCCACATTAACAACGTCGATGCAAATACCAACTAACATAAACTACAAACTCCAGTCATATGACTAATGAGCGGTTCACTCCAACATTCCCAATTTACATAACAACTTAAAATAAACTACTATCTACAATAAGAATAAAGATGTTTATAGATCTGTCAATAATATCTCGAAATAACATTCAAACTAGATATAAACTACGGTCTCCACTAAGAATGAAGATGTTCGTTTCGTCGGTTTCTATCATTTCTAGTAAGATTTTAATCTACTCAGTCAGTATAACATTTCTAATGATCATTTCAATTAGAAATCAATAACCCACTCCGATAAATATGGAGATGTTCATCTAGCCGGTCTCTATAACATATTTAGTGAACATATTTAAAAGAAATACACTAGCTTTGGTAGTAGTTGTCCATTAAGGTTGTCAGTATAACATGTCCAATGATCATATCAATTAGAAACCAGTAACCATTTCCGATCAGATAGGAGATATTCGTCTGGTCATTCTTTATAATATCATTAATGAACATATCAAAAAGAAATAAACTAGCTTTGGTTGAAGTTGTTCATTCAGTCTGTTAAAAAAACATCAATGAATTTATCAACTTCACGACTATGTAAGATATATAGTGTCGGAAACTATCACAATTATATAGTTTGAAAAAATACAACCTGAAGCCCTCGTTACAGATTACATCAATAGAGGAAAAGGAAGCAATTAGTCTAGAAAGTTACATGAAATTTCGAAATCTCCTCGGGAATGGTAAATTAACCCAATTAGACAGCATAATGCATTCCTAGTTCATTAATCCCTTAATCCGCTTATCAGAAATCTCCAACATAATTGTATACACTGACTATGACCGCAAATGTGAACTTAATAATGGGTTATATCAAAAACTTGTTTATAATGAAATTAAACCAGATCAATTCCAAAAAGCTCCGTTTTTATATTGCATTTGTAATTCAAAACCCTACGCAAACTGTTGGAGACCGAAATTTTCATCTTAAAATAGGAATTAAAAAATAAAGTTAGGTTAGTGTTACTAGTATGGTCTTTATCTGCAAACTAAAGAGGCGTTTACGTCAAATAGAAATTTGGCACAAATGTCCACAACAGACGATATTTCACGTCTCGGCAAACTCCAAAGCGTTTTACAGCCTTGTAGATTTTACTTCCCCCATTACCTGTTCAACATATACTCTCTATCTGTTTGTTCTATAAGTCATTTATGACTTTATTTTGATATTTTCTATTTATTTTATCTCTTTTGTAAGGGATAATTAAAGGATACAATTATAGGAAAAATTATGTGACAGAACCAAACATTCGGCGGTAAATTGAAGTTCAGAATTAGGTCCTATATTTGGTAAGTAATGAGAACCTTGGCCAAGAAAACCGCTTCTAACAAAACGCAAAATACTGCAATTGTCAACAATAACCAATGTATGTATACAATAAGCGCGCCTGTGTTTACTGTAACATAATTGTGTGATTCTAAACCAGGTATATAAATGGCATGACAAGTTATATCTATTTCAGTAACAGCAACGTTTAATGTTTCCTGGTTACCTCTCATGTCTCTGAAATGGTGCAATGATAGCCAAGTGATGTTGTCACCAAAACAATTCCAAAAATGATACGCATTCTATCAATTTCATTTCCAATGGTTGGCGTAGATTTATTATACTGAAAACACGGATAGATTAGAAGCCATTATAGAAAAGGCATTGCCCTGTTTCATCAGAATAAACAGACCATATGGATTTATTCTGTTTGCATAGCAGAAGTAATGTTTTGAAGTATGTCTAAAAGCGTTTCAAGACTTTCACCAATGAGTCATAAAATTCGAAAGGGTGTCTACCAAATATATCAAATACATCTCTTTCTTTCCAATTATTTTCCATATTACAAAACAGTTTTTGGCGTATATTTAAAAGAGGCTCTAGAGGAGTTAGCGTTATTATTGCTAACACAAGCATGAAAATCTTTTCCGCAATCAGGTAAAGGAAAAACTGATAATAAATCAACTAAAGCACGTGAACGGCCTGTTAACATAAATTGTCATAGTTAATATTTGGTGCGTTCAGAGTAATAACATTGGAAACAATCACAATTTACCATTGTAAATGTTTGTAACCAACGGTACCATTGGACAACTTTGTACGTTGGCATGCCAATGGTAGTTGATTTGACAATGGTACCCAATGGTAAACCATAGGTACCATTCTTACCAACGGTATACCAATGGTTTCGCTAACACACAGGGAAATCGCAAACAGACACATTACTACAGGATTTGTCTTAAATCAATAGAAGCAGGTATATATTACATTACATAATTTAATGAATTACAGTAGAGTAACTGAGTTGCTAGAGTTACTGATTATCCTGCTGTTACTATTCCTCAATATTCATCTAATAAATTCAAACACAATTCTATTTATCAAGACAAACTTCTCAAGCTATCTCTAACTTTTTTTGAAAAACCGACGTTACCAAATCAGTTTTAGTTAAAGTTGCCATTTTGAAATGACGTCACAGCATAACTTGCCATCGCTTGCAGAGCCCAAGACTGTTTGCAAAAAATGTTACCGATGGTATGTTTTATTGGCGTCATTGGCATACCATTGGTAATGAAACATTGGTAAATTTCATTACCAATGGTAATTCTATGGTACCAATGTAATTACTCTGAACGCACCCATTCACTTTAATATTAAATTCAATATGATTTGGATCAATTGTGATTAGGGGTAATTTTAAAGATTAATTAAACCCATGCCATCGAATGTATTAGTCTGTATAATGAAATCACTTTGTCGGTTGGCTAGTTAGGTTGATTGATTTCCGTTTTAATTTTAATCACTACACAGCCTTTTCAAAACACAAATCCTCATCCTTGGATCAAATTGATACAACCTAAATATTAATAAGACAGTGAAATGAAAAAAATTGATCAAAGGACCAAAATTAATTTTACCAAATCAACAGAATATTGATAATTGACCTTTCTTTTCTACTCGAAAAATTATAACGCGTTGCTCACACCCTGTGAAGAGGCCACTAAGCACACAAGGCGAAAATGGATGAGAAGACAAGCAAGACTTTTTGTTATATAAGGGTAGTGTAAACATATATACTTCTGCATTTGTAGACGTAAATTCAAAACTAGTCCTCTGTGACAAAATATTTGAAATTTATTATTTCAAAATCAATAAAAGTCGGAGAATCGTATCTCTCAGAGGCATACAGAACACAAGACAAAATTGCGTATTTTGACCCGAAAGAACGATGTCCTCGATACGTAAACCAACTCGTCATTGAATTCATATTTTGACTTCTCTTTATATACATGTACCCATGTGTAAGGCTTATACAGTTGTAAGAGGAATGCAAAATTAATTGGAATGTTGTACCTTGTCTAAACCATAACATAAAACAAATCACGGTGTATAATATCTACGTACAAAGTTTGTCATTTGTCATGGAGGACATGATTTATGAGAAGATACGGGTTTTAAAATACAAACCAAATAATTAAAAAAAAAGTCAACTTTTCAGTTTTCATTGAAGATTTTACCATCACATATCCAATAAATCCGGAGGATGGTAAGGTTTGGTTTATACTCAGTATATTTTAGGCTAAATTCATTTTTAGATCATTACCTCCTTTATATTTATGTGTTTTGAAGGTTCTAAAATTATTTGAAAGAAAAACAAGTGTTCAAATTAGCAAAGAAGTACTGATGATGCTAAGAGCGTACCAGATACATTGTCGCCATTGGCAGAAATAATTGAGAACATGAAAGTCTTCTGCAAGCTGCAGCAATACTCTGTAATGCTTCG
This sequence comes from Tegillarca granosa, assembly GCA_029721355.1. Taxonomy (NCBI): domain Eukaryota; kingdom Metazoa; phylum Mollusca; class Bivalvia; order Arcoida; family Arcidae; genus Tegillarca; species Tegillarca granosa. Next base: position 18,012,234 of record CM056599.1, read on the forward strand.
GCATTTACAAAACCGCTGAGAGGCCGAGCTGGATAATAAACTATCAAAGCTCCTTGCCAAAAGCGATCAAGTGGTGGATAATGATACAAGGCAAGTTATTCATTATTCCACTTTTGAATTCTATAAAAGGGTAAAATAAAATTAGTATATGACACATTTACCAAAAAGATTATGAAACAATATTTTGTATTATCTTTTCAACCATAGGCTATTGCACCGCATTACAGTACTCGTTCACTTCATAGTAATGGGTTTTTGTCAACAGAGTGGTGCAAATAATAAAAATAATAAAGTTAGATTGAAATGCTAATTGATAATACATATACGCACCAATAACGTGAATCTTTCACAAGAGATTTATTGAATTAAATGCGAAGACCAGATTGACGCCTTCTATTAAGTCGGTTACAACCTGCACAATTCGTATTTCTCAATAAATCGCCTTTTTCAAACCTCCTTGTGACGGTACATATTGTCGCCCCTGTACATATTGTCGCCCCGACGACAATATGTACTTTTACTGACTGTACATATTGTTGCCCCGACGACAATATGTACTTTTACTGACTGTACATATTGTCGCCCCTGTACATATTGTCACCCCGACGACAATATGTACTTTTACTGACTGTACATATTGTCACCCCAACGACAATATGTACTTTTACTGACTGTACATATTGTTGCCCCGACGACAATATGTACCTTCACTGACTGTACATATTGTCGCCTATATTTGAATATTCACAAAAAGATTAATGGAATACAAAAATGGTTTTACTTTCAATATTAATAACCCTAACCTTAATAAATACTGTAGGATACTGTAACTAAACTTATGTACTGGTTATATAATATGTGCCTGTCTTAATCCCGATGTTGTGCTCTCTCTCTCTCTCTCTCTCTCTCTCTCTCTCTCTCTCCGATTCATAATTTTTGACCTGCAGCGATATTCATTTTTCAGACATGCAGCCTTTAATTCACACGATAATGTTAAATGTACATTTTAATATACATATAGAAAACTTTGTATTTATTTCATATGAAAGGGTTGGGCATAAAGTATTTTTATCCTGTAACATCAAATTCAGAATTTGAATCCGCTTGATCATTATATATATTGAAGACCGTCCTCTTTAAAGCAATTAGTCTCAGTAAATGTTAATTATATTCAATATCCGATTTTTCTTCGTTTTATTTGTATGAAATCCAACGAAATGAAAAATAACAATCATTTAATAAACATACTAGCGATTTTTATACCGATGTCTTTCCTGGCAATGTATGTTTAATTTCATTTTTGAAACACATGATCCAACAGCATAAACTAAGCACATAAAATATCATAAAGTATTTCATGTAAGCGGAAAGTTGAGGATTCGGGCCTGGTGAAGCTTTTTTTCCTCCAAAATTTTTGAAATATCATTTGTAACCATTAATTTTCAGACATTTTAGGATAGTATTAAAATACTACAATTATTAAAATGTTTAAAAGTGATTTTGATAAGATAAGGCCCTTATCCCATCCTTTTTTTTCATTTAAACATCCAAATTAATAGATAAGTAGCTCTTTTCTTTTTTGTTTCATTTTTCTTCTCCTTCGTTAGTTAAACATCAATCGAAACATTATTTATGGTGAAAAAGGTACAAATATATAATGTCACCGGCGTCAAAATTTGCCTAAATGTGATGTACATTTTGACCCCATTCTGCTGGAAAATAACGGCTCAACTCGGTTCATTTTGTCACCGGCGACTATCTGTACCAATGTAACAATATTATATGGCGACAATATGTACAGGGGCAACAATATGTACCGTCATAGAATGTACATATTGTCGTCCCTGTACATATTGTCGCCTATATGATATTGTTTACAATGTTGCAGATGATGATGATGATGATGATGATGATGATGATGATGATTGCATGAACAATCAGAGACACATCAAGACTTATTGTACCCAAAATTGTTACTATAGTTCTAATAAACAGCGATTACTAAACAAAACTTAAATATGACTTGGCTTTTTTGTCGATATCCTTCAATGTTATATGAATGATTAACAGCTGATGAAAGCTGAAAATAAGGCATATGCGAGTACAGAATTCAAGCCACAAATGTAAAAATGTTCGAATAGTTTAATATACCGTGTAAACTCTGGGATAGTGGTGGAAACCGGAGTGTCCGGAGAAAATCATCTACCATCGGGGGCAAGAGAACTGACAAACTTCCTCAAACTAGGATCTGTCCAAGTGAGATTCGAGCCTAGGCGGTGAGAGGTACTGTAATCTGTAGACGAGCTTTTAATTTAGACTAATCTGAAACCACGAGAATGGAGTGGATAATGGTGTTTTACACTAAAGTCATGTCTTTTGGTCTTTGATGGAGGAAAACTGAAGAGCGCGGAGAAAACTATCATCCAACGGTACGCAAATGAGGCGCAGTGATGAAGGCATCGATGTCCTTAACCACTCGACCATCGGCACACCGTGTTATTGGAGTAATTAATGCTTATATTTAAAGAATTGCATACATTTATTTGAAGCGTACAAAGATTAAATGTATTTTAGTTAAAAAGTACGATTTAAAATCGTTATATGGATATTAATGTGACATTTGATTTTAGTAGAATGGTTTGTCAAATTGTATTTTAATCATATTATTTATTGATATATTTAATAAAAAATACTGAAAAAGAAGTTTTTTTCCTTTGCTTAAGCTGTTACGAGAGAGAGAGAGAGAGAGAGAGAGAGAGAGAGAGAGAGAGAGAGAGAGAGAGCGCAATAAAATGCTGCTAGTTTTACTCAAGGACTACATATAAGACTAATTGAAACATTCAAATTTCAATGACGCCAATGTCAAAAACATTTTTCCAAATATAATTTGTGGTAATAATTTGACTTCATTTGATAATGGTGTTTTACGTCCCAGTCAAGAATATTTCACTCATACCGAGACGTCACCAGCTTTAGTTGAAGTGCCAGAAATTTTGACCTTTGCAGTGCGCTTGGGCAATGTGCAGGGAGGGTTCCTTAATGTGTCACGACTGCCGTGACAGGGGGCATCGGTTTCTTTTAAAAATGTAATAACAGTATCAATGGATTTGCCGGCGACAATATGTGCCGATATGTGATGTACCTATTGTCGCCCATATTGCAGGAAAAATAAAAGCCACATCTCGGTACATATTGTCGCCGGCGACAATATGTACCAATGGACGACAATATGTACAATCAGTTCATGTACATATTGTCGCCGGCGACAATATGTACAGGGGCGACAATATGTACCGTCACACCCCTTTCTTTGTAAATGTTAAGAGAATTTGGCAAAATTGGTCCTTCCTTTCCTAAAGCATTTTTTGGATTTTCTACTAGGCGATAAGAGACTTTTTTCTACACTATGTAACTTACTGAGTTTTAATGCCAGATTGTCAAATTTGGATAACAAGTCCTTGGTCTAAGCCGGAGGGTGTGTATGAGGGGCGTGGCATTGGTACACATTGACTTGCTGGAGTTGTTGAGCATTATCCTTGGAAAACTAAACCAGATATTCTTGAATTTGATCAAAGGTTTGATTATTTTGGTATAGATGCATTATTAAATGGTATTTAAGGAAACAAGGTCTATGTTGACAAACCATTAAATCTGTCGAGTTGACTGCTGACCTCCGTGGTTTGGGCGTTGTTTGGTTCATCACTGTCTTCACCGTTTTCTGTTTTTCCTTCTTAGGAGGTTTTTCAGGAGTATTTCCACTCATTTGAAGTCTTTATATTTTTTTCGAAACAACACAGTCGCTTGCATTCGACTTTAACCCTGTAACTAGAGCTATCGCCTCGAAAGCAAGAAATCGTGGGTTAGAGCCCGGACGGTCGGGTCATACATTGGACTCTTAAATGTGAAAAATTGTTTCCTTATCTTGCGCTCGGCATTGAGATAATAATAATAATAATTATGCAATATCAGTGTAATAAATGGGCCGATAACACTATCGAGTTGTCGCCCCCTGAAATGCTAGAGGGCTACTACTTCCGGGGAGTTCACAGTTGTAAACAACTTGGTTGCTACTATTATGTATCTATTAAATGCCCGGTGTATTAGTTTTAACGCATCGATTCTTTTATGTAAAAAGTTATACATAGACTGGACTGTTGTTTAAAATACATCTTTTACTTAAAATTAATTGTCTTTACTTGTCATTGAAATTTTACAGTGTTAAAAATCGATTTTATACGATTTGACGATGAGTATGTTGACCTTATCTGGACACGTGCTCAGTTAATGGGGAGGGTTAGTCCATAGAATTTATCCGTGATAAAATGGGGAAAAATCATCATATGTTGCAATTTTTATTGTAAAAAGTGAATTAATACTTTGTTATCGGTCTCATACACGCGTAACCTGGATATAAGTAATACATGGTTGACTTGGATTTTGGTGTATAAAAATGTTACAGAATTAAACTTCGAAAATCTTTTTTTTTTTTTTTTTTTTTTTTTTTTTTTTTTTTTTTTTTTTTTTTTTTTTTTTTTTTCCAAGTATTGAGAATTATTATTCACTTACTGATGCCAGAGAGATACAACATGTAATATTAAACATGAAAACAGTTAAAAATTATAAATTAAAAAAAAAACACTTGTGTCCTATTTATTAACACGATCCACAGTAAGGAAAATATTACTTAATTTAATAAAATCAAAAAGTAACGACTACATACAATTAATTTTTAATTATGATTTGATTTATTTATCTTTCGCTTTATTATTATTATTATTATTATTTTAAGTTTATATTAACCCTTGTCAGCACAAGCAATATGTCTAAAACGACATGCAATAATTATTATAATCACAGTTTTTTACAACAAAACGATTGGTATTCAAAACAAAGTGAAAACGTTTCAAGTAAAACAAACAGAAGCCAATTTATGATTATCGGAGAGAGAGAGAGAGAGAGAGAGAGAGGAGAGAGAGAGAGAGAGAGAGAGAGAGAGAGAAATTCAAAATGAAAGCTTATTTTCTGTAAATATTCGAATAAAGTGAATATAAGTGATAATAGAAAAAAAAAGTTCGAATTATGAGTGATAGAGAGAAAATGCTCGTAGTAATTATGAGTGATAGAGAGAAAAGGACCTGTAGTGATTATGAGTGATAGAGAAAACAATAATTATTAGTGATAGAGAGAAAAATCGTAGTAATTATGAGTGATAGAGAGAAAAGGGATTGTAGAGGTTATGACTGACAGCAGAAAAAACGTAGTGATTATGAGTGATAGAGAGAAAAGGACTCGTATTGATCATGGCTGATAGAGAGAAAAGGTTTCGTAGTGATTATGACTGATACAAGGATAAATAATTTTTTTTTTTTAATTATTTTTGAATGTTTATATTAACAATAATTCAACATGGCTTGCATAATTATTAAATTTGTTCAAACGGGTTCTTAGTAACTGTGAAAAGTGTTCAGATTATCTGAAATTGAATACCAATTATGGTTGTTTACTGTAAACAATTTCCTTCCATCAAATATACAAGTGTCAAAAATTTTCAAGGTTTTTTGTGAAAATAAAAACCTTTGATGTATAGAAAGTCGGGATAAGTGTGTATATTAGACTATGTCAAGGTGTGGATATACACAGGTATCTTAAAATACCTGTGTATATTCACCCGTCGATATACATGTTAATTAAAGATCAGTGGTTGTATCCTTGTACCTGAGACGCTCTTGTATACATGAAAAGTTTTAAGCATGCAATATACTAGAATATGTTCAATTCCATAGGTCAGGACCTCTTCTATTACCTGATCAAGTGTCAAAATTAAGTCAACATAGACATCAACTCTGATTGCAAAAAATCGGTTTTTTACACTGTTTGATTTAAATGTCAAAGAGAGAAAATAAAAATAAAATACTTTTAATAACAAAAAATCCTCAAAGTTCATATATATGACCATTTTACATAAAACAATCGATGTATTTTAACTGAAACACCGGACATTTAATAGATAAAAGATAGTAGCAACCAAGTTGTTTACAACCGTGAACTCCCCGGAAGTAGTATCCCTCTAGCGGATCAGGGGCCGTAACTCGATAGTATTATCGGCCCATTTTGCGTATGGTTTCTACATACAGGTAATACGAGTTACATGTGCTTTGTAACAAAAATACGAAACTGTTTCTTTTAAATAAATTATCGTCGAACCGTTTACTTTTTTCTCGATTATGTCTGCTTAAGTGAAAAATGCGTATATTTGGATCACTGACTGTATAGTAATAAAAACAATATATATATATATATATATATATATATATATATATATATATATATATATATATATATATATATATATATATATATATACTGTGTATTTGTTGGCGTTATTTACTCTTTATAATTTCTATTTCAAATGAACCATACAAAATGGTCATAGCTGATTATCAAACTATCAGTCTTTCAGTAAATACCTTAAGTTTCATGAAAGATGCTATTCTTTAAAATATTGTCTGTTGAGTTTCAGCTCAAAGCTAATTTTCCCCATATATATATATATATATATATATATATATATATATATATATATATATATATATTTTTTTTTTTTTTTTTTTTTTTTTTGAAGTGTGTCAAGTTTTTATCATTCTTATCTGAAATAGCTAATGATTAAGTGTTGAAGTTGAATGTTAAACATGCTATATTGTGTGATGTTTATATTCTATGATACTATATATGATTTAAATAAAATCATTTATATTGTTCTTTTTATCATTGATAACAAACTGTTTGATCTCATCTGTATGAATCGGTGCAGTGTTAAATTCAACTTGATTTCCGCAGAAAAAGTTGAAAATAATGTCCACAGGTAAATTCTTAAACAGACTATAGTCCAAGCACAACTAATTCCCCTATTGTTTCTTAAATAAACGTAATGTATAAAAAAACAACAGGTGTCTGACATACGGGAACAAACCTTATTAACTTTAGTTGTAGTTTACTTAACATTTTTCTGAACTTTTGACAATAATTTTAACATATTTTATAGGGAAGACTGGGTTTTATAAATTTAAAAAAAACTACCTTGGTTACGGATCAGTTAGCCGTTACTTTATGGTCAAACGATTCGTGTATTTTTTTATATAAATATAGACCCGAAAGTTTACATTTTAAATATCATTTACCTTTTTTACCGATCAGTTAGTTCTTCACCAGACTCCCATGGTCAAAATGTAATTAAAATTGTATACAAACTTTCTTATACCACTGGAAAACTATTTCATCAAGAAAATATTTGGATATTAAAACACTGGATAATATCTATATTGAAAATTCCGAGGAAGAATATTCACAGTAAGTTCCCTCAAATTTATTTCGATTATAACATTTTAACATGCATGAATTGCATTTGTTGTAAACTAAACAATGCAAGCAATGATTGTTACATTGAGCGAATAGTTCTGCACCACCCAAACAACCTTAAAATCAACAAGATATTGGTAAATTTTTTTGTCAGATGAAATGGGTTATAATCTTAAAAAATGTTATGCACCCGTTTCAAATATATGTACTCCGTTCCATCTATACATGTATGTAGCTAAAATTGATTTACGTAACATGTTATGCAGGAATGAGTTATTTTTTATGTCGCAGTTTTTATTCACTTCGTAAAATAACTAGAAATATAAAGAAAAATATAAATCATTCTAGAAATCAAAATTATAATGATAAAGATGACTTATTTTTAACTTTAGCTGAACTTTACTTTAGTACAAGTTGCCGGTTTGTCTATGACAACAATGCCTCTATTTCTTTTAAAATGTTAAAATTCATATCTCGCAGGTCCTGGACTCAAAAATTTAAATATTGCTTTTCTTGCTTTAAAACTTGATTATGCTAGATTTTACCGCTTCTGTTTAAATGAAAACTCTCGATTCCACACACACACACACACACACACACACACACACACACACACACATATTATGTCACATAATTTATAAAATAGCAAAAAACCACACATATGTGGTTTTCTGACTTTGCTGATCGTACGAGTTCATTGCGCATACGGATACGATACGGTATAGAGAGGAGTCCGCATAATAAACGACATTAACGACATAATACCTTAACCATGCTTTTGTGACGGCGCCCTTATGATTCCGTGGCTCTGAAACGCCTAACTTAATGAGATATTGTCGTCTAATGTGCACAAAATTTAGGCTACGTGACGTTACAAATGTCTCCTGTATTATCAGAGTAATTTAGCCCTACACCTTATTGACTAAACCACGCTCTACAATTGCTTAGAGAAAAAAGTTGGCTAACCTAGCTGTACTGTTTTAATGTTTGATTTGTAATGATGAAACAGCACATATGGTGCATGAGTACCCATGTTTATGCTTAGTTGAAAAATCTATTGTAAGAATGGAGTCGCAATTGAGGTCACGCTTACAGAAATGATTTGACCTGGAAAATACATAGTGCACAAAGGAAGCTCAATGTCAAAAATTTAATTTCTTAAATGTGTCTTAAATTTATGATACAAAACTTTTTTAATTATAATAAAACAGGAAAAAATCCAACCACAATAGAAATTGCGTTATTGCGTTATTGCAAATTCAAAACTTTAAAACTAAATTAAACCGAATAAATTGCCGCTTAATTCAATTTCCAAACCCAAAGAAACTCTCACAATACTATAGGTAAACATATTTAATTTAGACTTTGGCGAATTTGCATGCGGATAGATTTGTATGAGAGAGAGAGAGAGAGAGAGAGAGAGAGAGAGAGAGAGAGAGAGAGAGAGAGAGAGAGAGAGTAGTATTTTTTTCAGCACATTATTTTCATTAAATACATTTTAAACTCAATGATAAATATATCGCCTTCTGGCTTCAGGTTAATCACCATCTAGCTTCAGGTTATTGATGGATTACCTGAGCGTATGCTTGTACAATGCACTTATTGAGAATTCTTTTTAACACACACACACACACACACACACACACACACACACACACGGAGTTGTATGCAGTATCTTCAGACTGTTTGAACTGGAATTTTATACTTTGGTCATTGATGGTTGCAGAAGTGTCATCCTTAGATGACAGTTTTTCTATTGATATTTTAGACCAAATAGCAGTTTAAAAGGACACTGTAAAATCTTTAAGCCTGTTCAAATATACAAGATGTTCGTATGTTTAGGTTAATCCATCAATGAGTAAAGTTTTGTTTTGTAGCAAATTTGCCTGCCGAGTACTGATTTCTAGTTTAACACTCCGCAACATCCAATTTTTTTGGTGCATTTTACTAATTCACTTAAAATGAACTAAACATTTACATTTGTTAAGTTGGATGTTTTGTTCATAAATGTCAAAACGAAAGCGTAGAGCCCCTTCTGACATTTTAAAACACTTTGAAATGACTCAAATCCAATATAATCAATATAGGTATTGGCCCATGTCTCTGAACTTGAAAAGTACTTCTTGTACCACTGTGAAATGGACCCGAAAAAGAACATTCCTGTTTCATTTTCTAATGTAAGTAGCGTGGGGACGTCGAGGACTTGAATGTTAAGAATTTATTAATGTTTTCATTTCCAAGTAAAGAGTCGTTCACTTATATCGAGACGGTCAGTTCTGAGACGGTTGAGAAAACCAAAGTGCGTGGAGAATACCACCGTCCTTCAGCAAGCAAACTGAGTTTTTCTCAAACTAGAATCTACCCAGATGGAATTTGAAATTGAGTCATTATGATCTCTTAGCGCGCGTTTTAGACCACTCGGCAACCAAGGCCATTGTGACCTTAAATGAAACTCTCGCAGCCGTTCCTAACCGTTCTTGGACATACTAACCCGACCACTAATGCAGACAAATTGGCGTGAAGTTTTCTTCGCCTTCTGAATTTGTTATTTAGGTACAAGAGACGTATGACATCGCGATGTTACGCGCGCGCGTTCGTTTTAGGGATGGTCATCAGAATTATAGGTGACCCCTGCACATCAAATTGTTAGGCTACTGCATATGATCGTGTATTATCAAAGCATTGGAATTGCCCTATCGACTTCCTTAAATCGCGGCATTTTGCTCTAAAATAGCTTTGAAAAAACCTGTACTATTTCATTGTTGTAATGATATAATAGCGCATATGGTTCAGGAGTACCCTGAAAAAATCTGCTCAACCGTACCGTCTAAAAAGTGGTAAATCTCAGTTGAATTTTAATTACAGAACATTTTGATAGTGCACAAAATAGCGATTTTAGATGGTGCAGCGAAAATAGCGATTTTAGATGGTGCGCGAAAATAGCGATTTTTAAAGTGTGCAAAAAATAGCGAATAAAAAAAAACAAACATACCATTCAATGTCTAAATCACAATCCTAAAAGCAAAGTAAAAATTAAAAAAATGTCAAATTAGTAGCTTGCTTCATTAAAAATAGTTCAGGGCCTCGGTGGCCGAGAAGTCCAAAGCGCGCGCTTACAGATCACAGTGCCTCTCACCGCCTGGGTTCGTATCCCATTCTGGACAGATCCTAGTGTGAGAAAGTTTGTCAGTTCGCTTACCGAAGGTCGGTGGTTTTCTCCGGGCACTCCGGTTTCCTCCACCATCCAAGAACTGACCGCCTCTTAATAAGTGAAAGATTCTTGACTAGGGCGTAAAACAAGCTCAAATAGTGGAACCAACATCTACTATACCGCATTAACTATAAACACTATATGCAGAAGAAGCAGGAATATTACTGAAGAGAAACGGGAAGTTGAGAATAGAAAAATTTCAAATCACCACGTTTGTCGTATAACTTCAGATGTAGTCTTTCGTGGGTAATTAAGGTTTAAGTCCAAATATAAAGCAGAAATAGATAATCAATCGTATCATGTATTTCAAGCTCACTAGAATAGACGACATTCTAATATTCTCTAATCTGGGATTTAAAAAAAGACAAAAAACGTTTTCTCTACACGTATATGTGGAGTTGAATGATTATCGGCAGTCTTTTCTTAAAGCTGCATTAAGTTTTCCAAAGACAAAAAATAAAACGGTGCTAATCTTATAAATGATGTTCCTAATGAACAATGTTACATTTGGTTCAACGATAAAAGCTCGAATAAATACAGAAATTACAGTATTTACCCAGCGAGATGCAGCATTTGGGATCTAATATTAGAACATAATTACGTCATCAAAACCCGGGTCATATAAACACAACTTTCAAAATGTTGAAATACGATAAATGAAACACAGAACTTCGTTGAATTTGTCATTTGTGACTTAGTAAGGGAAAAATAACACCATTTCAAATACATCTGGATATTAATGAAGGACAATTAATGCAATCTGTCATGTTTCACTTTCGATTCTAGGCTTTTCCGTGCATCCGTGCGCATGCGCCAAGCTCATAATTACCATCGTAGAACACTGACAAACCGGTCTGAGGATTGCGTTTATTTACAGCTAAAATAAATGAAATTTTAGAAAATGAATGTCACGGATCGTGGTTAGAAGATACCTACTTAAAAAAAATATATATATTAAGAAAATCAAAAAAAAAAATTTAGAAATTTGGTAAACTTAATGCAGCTTTAAGATTTGACAGTATTCTGTAGAAATTCTGATATTCTGATTATTATGAATAAAGAAACAAACCAACAAGCAAATGTCCATAATTCGTGCCCATTGGTATACCAATTGTTTGTTGGAAAAAAAAACATTGCCTAACACAACACATATGTTGTCTATTATAAACTCTAACATTTTGGTGATGGTTTGCCTTCTGTATGATGTGTTTCAAAATAACCAGAATCAATGTTGAACACTAGATATTTATATCTTGGTTTACCGTTAAAAAAAAAGAATGAAAAGTGAATATTTTATGTAAATTAAATTCAATTTCTTCCACGTGTCTTAATATTATAATACAAAAACTTAACTTGCATTTCCGAAAGTATCTTACATTTTAGGTCACCTAGTTTTATGTGTGCAAAGATCGTTGCCATTGTAGATATGCTAAGGCACTAATAGTTGTTATTATTATATAAATCATTGTGATATAAATTACTCAAGGTCAAGGATTTAAAGGTCAAAGTAATAGCTCAATATCAAAACTAAAATAATTTGAAAACTTTAAACATTTTATTTAAACATTGTTTTAGCTCACCTGAGCTAAAAGCTTAGATGAACTATAATTGCTATCCATCTTCGTTCGTCGTGCGTAAACTTTGAACGTTTCAATCTTCTTCTCCAAAATCACTTGGCCAAATTTAATGAAACTTGGTTACCATCATGTTTGAGTGAAAGTCTTTTAGATTTGCATAAATGAAGAAGTTATTTCCCCTTGGGGCCCCTCATAATGGGGAAATAGTGAAAACTTCAAAAACATTCTTTTCTGAAGGTACAAAAGATATACCTTAGTTATTTTATGTATAATATTCTTAGGGCATCTAGTTTCAGATTTTGCACAATGGTAGCAATGCAGCTAAAAGGGGGGTGGGGGTGGGGGGGTGGGGGGGTGGCAAGGCACCTAGTAGGGAAATTGCAAAAATTATGTATTTGTCAATACATCTTGAAAACGATTGATTTTTTGTAAAGACATGTATATTATAATATTGTAGCTATGGATACAACAATCATTTTGATATATGGCCAAATATGGTCAAGGGTCAAAGCTGCAAAAGAAGACTGAAAGACTGAAATTGTTAATTATCTTGAAAATAATGAACTTTTTCTATAGCCATGTGTACAAAAATAGTGTAAATATTGACATGATGATCATTTTGGTATGTTGTTCAAGGTCACAGTTGCATAAGTAGACTGAAATTATTAATTATCTTGAAAACTATTAACTTTTTGTATAGGCATGTATATTAGAATATTGTAGGTATTGGCATGATGATAATTTTGATATGTTTAAGGTCATACATTCAAAGATCATAGATGCATAAGAAGACTTAAATTATTATAAACTTTTTGTGTCGGCGTGTATATAATAATATCGTAGGTATTGACATGTCGATTATTTTGTCATACGGTAATACATTTGAAGGTCAAGGTCAAAACAGCCTTAGAAGACTTAAATTGCTAATCATCTTGAAAACTATAAACGTTTTAGTAGGCATGTATATTAGAATATTGTAAGCATTATATAATGATGATTTTAATATATGGTTCAAATTCAAGGTTCAAAGGTCAAGACGTAGTTGCATAAGAAGACTTTAATTGCTAATTTTCTTAAAACTATTTATATTTTGTATAGGCATGTGTATGAAAAATATTGTAGGTATTGATATGGAAATCATTTAAATTTTTTGTTTCATGGTCAAAGGTTCAAAGGTTAAGGACATAGCTGCATAGGAAATACAGAAAGGGTTATTGATCTGAAAATTATCCATTATACTACAGTTACTACATGCGCATTAGGTACTTATAAATAAAAAAGTAACTAAATATTTCTGATTAAAGCTGCATTAAGTTTTCTTAGGAAAAGATTTAAAACGGTGCTGATCTAATAAATGATGTTCCTAATGAATAATGTTACATTTAGTTCAACAATCAAAGCTCGAATACAAAAATAACTGTAATTTCCCAGCGAGATGTAGCATGTGGATCTAATTTTAGAACATGGTTACATCATAAAAACCGGGTCATTTAAACACAACTTACAAAAAGGTGAAATACGATAAATTAAACACAGACCTTCAATGAATTTGTCATTTGTGTCTTAGTAAAGGGTACGTAACACCGTTGCGAAAACATTTGGATATTAATGACGGACAATTAATACAATTTGTTATGTTTCACATTCGATTCATTGGAATCCCCGTACATCCGTGCGCATTCTTTAAGCAAATAATAATCATCGTTAAACATTGACCAACCCGTTAGAGGTTTCCGTTTATTTACAGCTAAAAGGAATGAAAGTTTAGAAAATGAATCTCACAGATCGTGATTAGAAGTTATCTTCTTTTTCAGTCATCAACAGTACCGTAACTAGACCCTTAATTCAACCGAGTCTAGAATTGAAGATTAATCTATCTAATACATTTAAGAATTGAATTTTACTTTTTACGTTGTTATCGGGGTGTAATTCAACGTGAAAATTATTATAAATGGCGTAAAACTGCGTAGCGTAGCGAAGCGAAGCGGTTTTACGCATAATTTGTAATAATTTTCACGTTGTTACATCCCCATAACAAAGTAAAAAGCGAAATTTAATTCTTATAAATTGAAAAGTTTTGTAGGCTGACCTACATTTCTGAACTGATGAGTTGATTTTCCGAAAATCGATGTTACAACGTCGCGGCGTTATAATACATTAAATGTTTCCTTTAAAAGACGATAAAATGTCTTGTTAAAAACTGAAAAAGGTTTTAAATTGATATCTTTTTATTCATTTTCTTGTTAATTTCAGACTACATATAAATGATATTACAAATAAATCCTATGCGAAAAAAGGTACTATATCATGTCTCGTGACAACACATTTACGAACAACAACTTACGACTATCATACGTTTGTAGGACACGCGTGTCAATTTACAGGTTGATGTTTCCCATAACAAAAGAAAACTGAATTAACAGTGTTTAAAAAACCGTGAAACCAAGTAATGAAATGGAATTAATGTTTTCTTTGTTAAAACCAATTTTTTTTAATTTATTCATTATTTTTTATTTATTTATTTTTTTTTTGCCAGTTTTGGACTGGGAGTGGGACAAAAAGATTTCGTTTAATTATGACACCTGTGGTAGCTGTAATGGCTGATCATAGACGTGGAGGTAAAACAAGCGCTAGGGGTGCATTAGATTGGAGGTTACCCGAGAGGGTATCACTGATATGTTTCTTCCGTGAACAGAACAGTCCCTCAAATAGCTATAAACTGAGGCCTCATTTCTTTGTCCTGACATAAGCATGATTTGGCGTAAATGAAATTCAGCATAGATATAGCTGTGCCTCTCGGGCGATGTGCAGTGTATACCTGACTGCAATTTTAATTTTTGATATTTTTTTGCATGAATTCGGAAAACACGCATTCAGAAATTGGTTAAGATGTGTAACAAAATTTTGACTTTGGATTTTTAAGGGGTGTACAAAAGGGATTCTCCGCGACTGGATTACTGAGATTACTGACATTAATAAATTTTTAATAGTCTTTAATATTTTGGTAAAAAATTTCAGTAATAAAATAACAAGTCGTAATGAATAATTTTTTGCAAAAGTTTAATCTAAAAAATGATTTTAATGTTTTTAGGAGGAATATTTGCCGATCTCGAAGACATTTTCATTTGTTTTACAATTTATTAATAGTTGGCTAGGGCCTAATCCCTGAAACTGGTCGAAAGTAGTTCCGGTAGAAAACGTTGTTATTGGGAACTCACAACGTCATTTGACTAGAAAACGACCAATGAAATTGCTCTAAATCGTGTAACAACGTGAAGTTTGTAATTTGAATGACATACGGTACCAACAGTCTCAATGTTTTACATCTTTCACATGTAAGGAAGATATAACAGGACAGCTAAAAATTAGACCAGCTGTTGTAAAAGTGGAATGGTTTTGTTTCATGGAAACTAGTTTAACCACACTACTTATCCTCGTAATCCAGGTTAGAGAAAAGTTTAAAAAATTTAATTGTATGTGGGTGGGTATCAGACAAGAATAAGTCTATCGTTTGACTTGTATTTTTTATATAATTTCCATGAAAAAGCACTTGGTTAATTTTTTACCGAGGCAGTTGCCTTGGTTGCCACATAAGTACTTATTAATATATTGTCTATTGCACTTTGCAAACAATTTTGGACATATCTTCAGTTGAGCGCTAAGGCCCATGGTCCTCTTGTTTATTTTTTAATATTTTATCAGAGGATAACATGTCGATTACGGATCACAAATTGTATAAAATCGCGTAACATTTAGGACAATTAGTTTTTTGTTTGTTTATATAGCTGGTATTAATCCGTAGATAGAAAAAAAACATGGAAAAAGCAAACTCTAGCGGAGAGGAAACACAAAATTGTCTCCAAAGCGAGCACGAGAAAAATTACGAAGAAAAAAGAGAAAACACATGGTCTAACAAAGTAGAGGTCATTGTTAGTTTGTTTGGTTACACATCGGGAATATCAGATTTTTGGAGATTTCCGTATCTTTCATGGAGAAATGGCGGAGGTAATTTTTTCCTGCTAATTCATTTTTAAAGAAATCAGATTTTATTTTTAATCCAAGAGATTTGTTTAAATTGCCAATAACTAAACGATTATTGGTCTCAAAAGATGATGTAAGATAGTCTCAAAAGATTTTTCTAAAACCTCTATAAGCTAAAAACAGGAATGACATGGTTATGAAGTTAAAAAAAACCATGCATCGAAGATTCCTGTATAATACTGAACACAGGGCAACGTATATTCAAGAAAATGTGGGTACCTAAGGCAACGGTGATGCACATTGAAAACATTATTTTAATTGTCACATTTACTTTCTTCATTAATTCAAATTGAACCTTTATGGTTGTTTTTATTCCTTATGAATATTTTGCACATATATTTTATGATCACATCCACTGTTCATCGGGTTGTGCGTTCATCTACTGCTTAATGATGTGTCCTGTATCTTTTCTGGATTCTTTTATCCGGAAATTTACGTGTTAAAGGTTTTGCAATTTGGGCTTACATTGTTTCATATCGTTATATTGTTCCAGGAGCATTTGTTGTCGCGTTCATCTGTTCTGTTGCAATATTTGGTGCACCATTGTATTTCATGGAACTTGTTGTGTCACAGTACTCTGGAAAAAACATTTATGAAGTTTGGTCAATATGCCCACTGTTAAAAGGTATTTACATGAAAATAAAAGCTTTTACAGAGCTTACATTTATATATGTAAAATATCATATCTAAATATTGGATGTGATGGATGCCCCATGTCTATTACAAGTTTGTTTTAACAAGCAATTTAAATTCCATAATTGCTCAAAGTTTGCATGAATGCAAAGTGCATAAAAAGAAAAATATTTTACTAGGATACATTAATCTAGTTGTATGTTACAATATCGAAGACATGATTAACCATTTCTTTTGCTTTGTATTTTATTTATTTTAACTTGGTGTTTCTCAAGTCAAGACAAGTTTATTTTTATTCGGACAATACCAGTTAATTGGCAGGAATTTTTTCCTATATTTTAAACTTTTGGGCGTAAAATTTTAAGAGTGAGCAATATTTAATTTTTAAGGCAAGGGGCATCAATCATTTATTCCCATTTGAAAATAAGTTATGTTAGGTTACAATAAAATTGTAAGACATGCAAATAACCATTATATATAAAACAATGTCTTTTTAAGGCTTTTGCTTCAATCTTCTACATCTATTTATTTAATTTACTACTAGACTAAAAGAATTTAATAATACCAAACTTAATCCAAGATTATTGGATTTTCTATGAAAGTGAAGCAAAATTCATCTTCATTGTCAGAAACATTGTAACGTAGAGTAATGTTGTATGAACTATTTTATGAGCTTTATTGTTGATTACAAATCGCATTCAGTTGAGATTCGTGCTCTTAATTTCTTTTTTGTTTATAAAAATATATATTTCTTACAACTTTTAACCTTAAGTAAAAAACGCGTTGTAATATTATTTATGGCACACGAGATGGTGAACTATTTCGTTTATAATATAAGCTCTGGTTCTGGTACATAGTTTTTTTCAGAGTTTTTAAAATTATTTTCTAATTCTTATTGTAGGGATAGGCTTGAGTATTGGAATAGTAAATTTCGTGTATCTGGGGTATGGATCAATTGGCCGCTTCTGGATTGTTGATTATATGGTCACGTCATTTACCGGACTCCCATGGTCAAGCTGTAACAATACATGGAATACAAACTCATGCATCACAAATGAGATACTCTTTCAAATGAGGGAATCTTATTTCGATGCCAATGATACGTCAAACAAAACACTTGAAAATATCCATAATGGAAACTCATTTATGACTTCCGAGGAAGAATTTTGGCAGTAAGTTCCCCTCTCCCCCCCCCAAAAAAAAATAAATAAATCGTCGTTACATTGAGGGAAAAGTTCTGTAAATTCAGACCAACTTATGGAGAAAAAGTGTAAAAGTATATCTACTACTTTGAATGTAGCAATTTAAATATATTTAAGTGTTTCTCTCACATACTTTGTTACTGATTATGTTAGCTTTAGTGCAGCATGCTTATTGTTTAGAGTAACCGTGAAAGTTTAGCTCTTGTGTTAATTTTTTTTTTTTTTTTTTTTTTTTTTTTTTTTTTTTTTTTTTTTTTTTTTTTTTGCAAGTCAGCTTTGTTGATACATACTGTTAATAATTATCATTGACATACCATGTTCATCAGTAGCCTTAACATGCCGGGTTAAATCCATGATAATCTGCTGTTCAGCTAAAAGCACTTCATTTCTCCGTCTTTAATTGTTTTTTGTTCCTCGTTCTTAGTTAAAATGACGTTTGTAAAAAGCACACGTGTTTGTTTTTGGGGGAAATGTCTTTTAGATGTCTAAGGTTTTAGACTTATACCCAATTTTTCGTGGGTTGTTTACAAAATTTATGATCAAATTTTCAATTTGCATATTGTGCATTTCAATTTTGGTCACGAATGAATTTGTGATATTTTATTTATACATTTCAGGCATAATGTGCTTGCACTGTCAAATGGTATTGACGAAGTAGGAGAATTCCGTTGGAATATCTGCATATATTCTCTTGTGTATAGAATAATTGTTATACTTGTGGTTATTAAAAGTGTCAAAACTATTGGCAAGGTAGGTATTCATACTAGACTGTGATATTCTTAAAACTACCGTATATATCCAGATTCACTTTAGGAAGTAGTGCCGACTTTTTGCTTTCGAATCAGACAGCGGACATTCTGGAAAAAAATAGGTTCACAAGAAAAACTTAAACTGCAAATCACATTTTGATTTACTGTCGCGGCGATTCACACTATATATATATATATATATATATATATATATATATATATATATACTTGCCTCTTGTACCGCAGATAATAACTTCTTTAGATACAATGACCGAATTTTATTAAAATTCAAAATCATATTTAATGTCAAAAAGGGTCTAAAGGTAAAATTTTATGAATGTTTACTTATCATTATAAAGTAAGACTTTTTTTATAGATAAACTGAGATTAGTAGACCGGAAATTCCCTATCCATATCATCTTGGTGCTAAAGATGTACATGTATAGATAAGTGTGAAAGGTTTAAAACTTTCTATTCATCGATATGGTCGAGTGTTTTCTCTTATTATGTCTGCGTATGAGCGCAGACATCTTGTTGTTATTCAAAATCTTTAACATTATTATTATTATTATTTTTATGTCTGCGTATCGGCACAGACATGTTGTTATTAGAAGTAATTGTTGACCTTTTTTGATCGCATTTTAACCTAGGTTTTAAATGCGATCAGGTTCAACTTTCTTTTTCGAGATTTCGAAAGACCCCGTAAGATCCTGTAAACAAGGCCTTCTATTTGGACGCAATCTCCCTGAGGACAGCTCCTTGCAATAAATTAATTATGTTCTTCTTGTTCAGTTCATTCTAGATTTCCACACTAAATTATCATAGAAAGTTTATACTTTGAATTAACACATAAAACAATTTGCTTAAAGTATAGCTTGTTTCAAAATAAAAGGGATGATTATATAAAAACATAAAAAAATCAACATAGGCGATACGTAAACATTTAATTCCTCGCAATAATGCATTCCAGTTATTTATGTTTTTATAAAAAAAATAATAATCAGTTTCTTAAAATTTATTCTATATAATTATTTGAAAATACTTAATAACTGCAATACCTATTTTTTTCTGAAAGAACCTAGTGATATATCGTTTTACATGGAAATATTACCATTCCTTACTTAAACGTATACCTTTTCCCGATTTTTAAACAAAACGTTTTTTGTTTTGTTAGGATTGGATTGGATGATTGGAGTTTTACGCATATAGTAAAGATTTCATTTATGCCGAGGCGGTCAGTTCTGTGATGGTAGGGGAACCTTGTGTGGATAATAAAAAAAAACAACTGACAAAATTTCTGGCACTTGGGTCAGCTCGAGCGGGATTCAAACCAAGGAGATACAATGATCTGTAATCGTGCTTTAGATCACTGGGCCATAAAGGCCCTTTTCTTGTAAGGTTATGCTAATATGTTTTAATTACTTTTCTATTCGTTACAATGTGTCTATTATTTCTATTGCCAGGCGATGTATATATTTACAGTGTTGCCAATCCTGTTAGTGACTGCTATGTGGATACGATCTCTGCTTCTTCCAGGAGCTATAGATGGGATAAAAATGTTTCTCATACCAGATTTCAGTCAACTTGCAAGTATTCGGGTAAGGGAATATTTGTTTTATTATAGGGAAAACTACAAATGTTAAATGGGTAATTTGTTAAACACATATCATTTTAATAATCATGAGATTCGATATCTCTCTCTCTCTCTCTCTCTCTCTCTGTGTGTGTGTGTGTGTGTGTGTGTGTGTGTGTGTGTTGTTTTTAGAGACTTATATTCTATTATAAGTTGGCCGGTAGCATATTATCAAAATATAGTCACAGTTTCGAATTTAAAGAACAGAAAATTCAGTTTCTTTTCTTCTCATTTTGATTCTACAATTGCGGATGTAGCTAAATGAAGTTACCTAGATCGAATGTACTTACCTTCCGGAACAACTTGCTTCACTTGCCTGTTGGAATTTCACGTGTTTAAATCGATTTGCCAGTTTAAAAGATTAAGAATTGCTTTGGGGATAGTTGTTCAAACAAAGACTGGTGGGAATGATATGAAAATAAAACGCACGGCGTTCGAAAACGGGCGAAAGTCGATAGCTTTTGTTCATTATAAAAATATAGCTCAAATGACCTTACGTTTTTACTTATATTTTTTTGATGAAACCCCCGTTACAAATGACTTTAAAACAGCATTTTTTTACGTGAAGAGAGTAATTGTGTGTATTTGTAAACACTTTACACAGGTATGGATAGAGGCAGTACTTATGACGTTTTATACGTTGGGTCCCGTTTGGGGTGGATTAATAACTGTGGGAAGTCACAGTAAGTTTCATAACAACTGTTTACGGTAAGTTCAAAACCAGATATGTAATGCTTTAAAATTTGTAGCACATACAAATAAAGAAGCACATATCAGCACAAAATACGAAAAAATAAAAATTAAAGACAAAAGTATTGATTGAAGTTATTCTGAGATGAAGATGAAACTCCGTGTCACACACATTTTATAAAGTTCATAAAGCAGTTGTTTAATAATAGAATTGTAGTACTATTATTATATCTTTGTTGAATTTTTATTTTTCAAAAATTTAATAATCAAAATAAAGTAAAATTTTAACCAAATTTACGATAAACTAATAGTTTATCAATTTTGATTTTGAAAGAAGCGTCATTGTTTTGTCAAAAAAACAGACATGTTCAGTTATACATGTACACATGTACCTTCTTTTTTGTCATTTGCTGTGAAGTATTTTAGTAAACTGTATCAACATGTCATATATTAAGAGTTAAACAGTTAACTGGCATGTAGGTCAAATAAATTATGAAAAATAAAATTTTGTTTTTAAAACTAATACATAATTCTCTCTTGGGTAACTTACAATTTAACCCTTCCAAAGAAGTCCCTACTTGAAATAACGATGTATTAAAACTAAGGGAAAACGTGTTATCGAATGGAATACTTAAAAAAATGTAACAATTGTTTAATATATTAGAACGGAACCTTCAAATAATTTACTTGCATGCTTTTTTAATAAGGGTAGAGTTTTATATTCATAGGTGTGAACATTATGCATTTTAAAAAAATACTGCTTCAATAGCAAGCAAATGCACAATCGAGCATATCGGACTAAGCGAAACATTTTTCAAATATGCAGGCATGACTTTCTAAAAGCTCCGTTAAAACAGTACGCAATTCGCGAGCTTATTAAGCCAAAATTCACAATAGTTAACAAAAGAAGGTTTATGTAAAATCAACATTGCTTAATTTGCCAAATCAACTATTCCTCCACTTAAAAGTAATGAAAAAGTTTTGAGCAACGCTATACTGCATTTAACAAGCCTCGAAATGGACAACAAAAGATATGGACAACATCGTGTTAAAAAATTGGTATTATTTTATCGGTTAGATCAGTGGATTTTCCAAACACTTTTAATAGATTAGATTAAATTAGGGTAATAAAAGAACATGTCTAGTTCTTCGAAAAATTGTCCAGCATTTTTGACCTAGGATCATGGAAAGGTAAGACCAGATCCGACTTTAACAAATCATATTTTGAAATGTTTATTTCATCAGTTTCACAAAATGGCTATTCAGGTGCATTGGTCCTGTCATTCCAGTTTAGATTTTCTGGTCAGTTCAACTACTTATTGTATGTTTACTGCTATTAAAATTACACAGGATTACCTGTGAATAGATCCCTAAAAATTATTTGTCTCTCGAAATCATATGGAGTGGGGACATGGAAACCCTTGTTGAAAAAGATTTTAGAAAAAGATTAGATTCGGAAGATATGATGGCTCAGGCTCGTTAACACAGGGCACCGTATAAACTATTGTCGCACTTAGAAGTTTCGAAAAAAAGAGTTTTTATATTGAATAAATAAAGAAACTTTTCAAGCTATGGATGAAGCAATTTGTCTAGTTGTATAGCTCATACACGTGAGTGAAAAGATAACAGTAATGACATAGAAATAATACGGAATCGGCACAAATGCATATTTTGACGGAATTTCAACAGTGCTACGTATATTCTATCTTGTTGTAGTTGTTTTAGCGTATTCTAGTTCTGAAACAGTACTGATTTCAAGGCCATATTTTTGCCATGCTGTCCAATCTTATTTAGAAAAGATATATAGAAATCACTTACCTACATGTAATCTTCTATGATTTGCTCTGGTCTCGGTGGCCAAGTGGTCAAAAGCGCTCTTACGGATCAAAACGACTCCCAATGATGAGGAATTACCTAATCGGGCAGATCCTATTGTGAGAAAGTTTCCAGTCCGCTTACCGAAGGTCGGGGGTTTTCTCTCCGGGAATTCCGGTTTTCTCCACCATCCTAGAACTGATCGCATCGATTTAAGTGAATTTTTTTTAATTATGACGTTAAACACCATTGGTCACACGGAATCCATTCCTATGGCCTGCTAATTTAATATAACAAAAAAAAAAAAAAACAAGCAGTTAGAAGTATGTTCAAAATCATAATTCTCACATGCTCATTATTAACTTCAGCAAGATCAAATACTGTTAACAAAAAGCCCTTTCCATTAAATCCCTAGACGTCTTTAAAAGTTGAAGGTACAAACGGTCTTATAAAAAGTATTCACGTTTTAGACGAAAATGAATGGTGTTTTTTTTTTTTTTTTTATTTTTTTTTTATTTTTTTTTTTTATTTTTTTTTTTATTTATTTTTTTTTTCACCTAAATATGTTCAAACATAGCGAAAAAGAAAATGACTTTTGTCATCATGATGTAGAAATAATTGACAAGTATTATTGTCAAATAATCTGATCTGTATTTAATTGTAGAGCTGCATTGATTAGCTGTTCAGCAGATGCAATTAATGCCATATATTGTAGCATCGTTCTGTTTTCTGTGCTTGGAGTGGCAGCTGCAGAATCCGGAATTGAACTCGAAAATATAGTTAAAGCAGGTAATGTTAAAAAATCGTGTCTCGATGTCGAAAAAGCGATTTTTCTTAAGTCGGCAATTTATCGATATTCTTTTTTTACTGTAACGTCATGATAATGAATAAAGAGTTTGAAGTTGATATTCGTTAAATGTTTTATTTATTGATAATAAATATTTGTTTTTACCAAAAAAAATTAATAAAAATAATGCATAATTAAAGCAATAAATAATATAAAATTTAAAAAAAAATAGCAGCGGACATGAATATTTTCAACGGTATCCATATGGCAAGATTTACTTCTAACACTTTTTTGCTTTTTTTTATCTTCAAGAATTTGATAGGATTTATATATTGTCATGGAGTGGTAAGCGGGAAAACTTTGTTGAAAGTGTGAAAAGTGAAATTTCTCGAGATAAAATTATTTACGTTGTTGAAGCAAATTATTTTATTTATCAAAGTAGCATATTTACGTTACAGTAGGTAAGTTGCGCGCGTGTTAAGGTGTAAATATTTTCAGTCATTTAAGATATGTAAATAATAGAATAAGGAAGAGTGAATTTTGAATTGATATTGAGTTGAGTTGAGTAATTGTGTTTCACGTCCCAGTCAAGAATATTTCAAATATATCGAGACGTCGCCAGCTATAGGCGAAAGCAGAAATTTTGCTGTGCGTTGCGCTGATGGCATTATACATTAGGGTTCTTTATCGTGCCGAGCCTACCGTTACACTGGACCTCTTCTATTTTAAAATCGAAAGAACCGCGACCTTCATTTCGTAATGCCGAGTGCTTGGCGAAAAAACAGCCACTACCCACTTTCAAGTCTTGGGTCAGACCCAGTCGGGGTTCGAACCCACGGAGCAAACACTGTACCAATTGAGCTACCGCAGTGGTTTGTATGTATATTGTTTCATACTTTTGAATATATTTATCTTTTGTGTTTACAGGTATGTCAGTTGGACTTGTGGGTTACTCAAGAGCACTTTCTTATCTACCGTTTCCACAAGTATGGACTATTTTATTCTTTGTAAGTGTATCCGTTGCAATAATAGATGTTCAGGTAAGTATAGAAGTCTTACAGAGGCATGTTTACGATAAATGCAAAATGATTTAAATAAGTAAAGCGTGTTGGATTTAGTTGTGTTTTATTTGCTAAACTATAATTTAAAAACCTCGTCTTTTTTTAATTTTTATATCAGACATATTAAAATAAAAAAGAATAAGGTATGATTTAGCGATCGTCTTATTTTATTTTATTTTAAGGAATGGTATGTTTGTTTTATTAAAACTATTACTTAAAATATATTTTTGTTATCGTAACACAGCTGTTCCCTATACTGCAAATAAATCAGGCGTGATTGATGTCACAACCAACTCCTGATAGCAATTTTAAACAACAATCTTTTCGCTTCAATCAACAACCGTTGAAAACTGACTTACCTGAAATTATAACATTGGTTTGAACATTTTTCAGTTCCACTGCCAAGATAACACTAAAGAATTGATTTTTAACAAAGATGTTTTAATAGCATATTTGCCGATATTATTCAATCAAGTAATTTTAAACATGAATTTTCTAAATTGAAGAAAAAATCAACTAAAATATGTATAAAATATGAAACCTAGAACATAAGACACTATATAAGAAAAAATTCTAAATAAAAAAATTGGATGAAAGATTTAAAATAGGGACACTGAATTTAAAATGAATTAAATGAATATCAAAAGACTGCGTATTTTGATATTGTTTTATCAATTTGAAAGCTAAAGTGCGTTTGGGATACGGGAATGTAGACAAAGCATTTAATTGCAAAATTTAACATTTATTAATAAAAGTGATAAAATAATCTTAAATCGTGTGTCTATTTGAAAACTTTAACTTAAAGTCACGTGCAGAATTTTGAATAAATATTCTACATATGACTGATTCTCTACGAGTAAACTTTATATATTGTTCGTTCGTTGTTTGAGTGGTTCCAAATGGTCATGTAATTTATCTTGTTAAATCTAGGACTTAGCTACGTGTTATGTTGCCTTGAGATCATAGGCCGATAGCTAGGGATCTGGACCACTTTAAAACTTGAATAAAATCACAAGATTAAATTTTTTATATTTGTTTTTTCGTCTGTCTGGGTTTGAAGAATAATAAATGCGGGCAGTAACCTTTGTTTTCCTAAGTGACACCTTGACCAATGGTCACTAGTTTTTAACGACCGTTTGTTACACGCTTGACTAAAGGTACGTTAATGCTTTTAATTGACAGACTCAATAACCGTTACATTATGGTCGAATGACTGTTATTCAGTCTCAGCGTGGGACATGCTAGTGCAGAGGAGAACTTATTTAATCTTATGTAATTTACTCTAAATTGAAGCGAATTCTTAATATATGACGTTTGGTTTTTACATAACACAATGAACTTATATGTAAAACGGAAAGTAATCAAACTTTAATAAATCAAGAAAATAGATTAAAACAGTCCGTAAAGCTGGCTGTATTGTTTGGAAATTAACAAACGAGATGAAATTTTCCATGACTATGATATTAAAAAATATTTATTTTCTTTATTATACATCTACTTTTCAAACTATTTCTTAAAGAAAAAAAGAACTACATAAAAAATTCTTTTAAAAGTTAATTATAATTTGTCTAGAAAGCCAATGAAAATGGCTAAAACAAACTTGAAAATAAAACTTATATAAACCATTGGAATTGAAGATTAATTTAAATACCTTATGATATTTAATTTGTTTAAAGTTTTATAATAATTATTTCAATATTTTATAGGTTATTACACAAGAGATGATTATTGAATTTATACAAGAACTATTTCCAAGCATTTTTAGACATCGAAGGCTTTTAGTGGTTTTCGGAACGTCAGTTTGTGTATTTTTGATGAATTTGCCGTTTTGTACACAGGTATAATATTTATGCTTAAATGCACTTCAATTATAATTGCCCTTACGAGAAAATTGTTATTGCAATCCATTTCTGTAACATACAGAAGTTCGTAAACCGTTTTGATTGGTAAGTAGGTTGGTTAATTGATGTTTTACGTCCAAATACGCATTTTACTGTTCATGACAAATTTGTTAATATTTATTCGAACGTAATATCGCATTATACAGGAGAGTGCAAGGGCTTTAAATTTGCATAGAGACCTTCCGAGTTCTAGTACACTCGTATGTTATATAGAAATCAAGCATTTCAGACCATTTAGTTAATTTTACAGGTACCAAGCTAACTAGTAAAGGCCTACGACAAGCAAAAATCTTCTTACTTTTAGTCAACCATGGTCAATCCCATACCGACAAGATACATTGGGATTGAAGACTGGTGCCTTATCTATTTTGCAACCGTGGCACATTTTGATTCCGTTTAAAATTTATCAAACTAAATGACAAAATTGCTTAATCTGTAGGAATGACATTGTAACATTATGGATTTTTATGTATTACATCTTATTGTTTTAGAAATATTAATACAGTTATATAATGAAATTATATTATGCTTTTGTTTGTAAATCAGGCATATCAGAGATATTTCACTGTACATTTAGTTGCAAAAGCAGTTTTTCAACTTAAAGAAAAAAATCAAAACCTTATTACTTACTTCGTTATATAGCCACAATAACGCCTTAAACATACACGCCCTTAAAGTTGAACCTGAAAAAAACTAAGAAAAAATAAAGGTAAAATCAAATCTTTAGAAGTCAAATTTGAAAAACTATCCTTACCTAAACAAACAGCTTTACGATGAACGATTAAAAATCCATAATAACGTCATATTTTAAAAAAAAATGTTTTAATGCCTTGTTTACCTACATAATATATACATAGATTTTTTTTTACATTTTAAGGGAGGTCCGTATATGGTGCATATCTTGGATTGGTACCACGCAACATTGCCTATACTTGTATTTGCTGTTTTGGAATGTATAACGTTTATGTGGATATATGGTAGAAATGTTTTTGTTTGTTTGTCTTCAATAAAATGTGTTTAAGAATTAACTTTGTCTAAGTTATTGCTTTTTTTAATCTTTTCTAAGAAACGGGCAATCTTATAACAATCTACCCATTGCAGAATATATTTTGAAATATATAACACCAACCAGTTAAATTTTAATGTGCCAGATGTGCACACCTCGGGAACTCATTCCTCATGAACTCATAACCAATTATGAGATTTTAAGGGAATAGGATTCCTTTTACTTTGCTTACATTGATCTTTATTCAATTCTAAACGAAAAATGTAATTGTGGACATCAAACCGATATTTAACATAGAATATCATTCAAATTGGATAAATCAACGAAGCCAACACTGTTTACTGCTATTCAAATTTAAATTATGTCGCTTATGTCTACAACTTTTATATGTTCCTTATCACAAGGAAAAGCAATGGAAATCGGATTTTAAATGACAATGTATTTTTTCATTTTCTATAGGTGGTGACAAGTTGAATATAATTGTAAGATTCATGTTATATAGAGATATACCGCATCTTATACGTATTTCCGTTGCCTTTGTTACACCAATTTTACTTATAGTAAGTTATCTTAACTTTGTTTATAAATGTGTAAAGATGCAAAAAATTAAAAACATAAATTATAAATATAAAATTATTATCGTAAAATATACGTAATATTAATGGTAATATTTTGTTAAAAGGAATAATCTTTTACCCGAATATCAGCCGATTTTAATTTGCACGAGCCTTTTACATATTAAGAAGAGCTGTTTTGTTGAAAATTAAAAATGTTATGATGTAAATGACAATACCCTTACATATATAGTTTTTTTTCCAAATAATAAGCCAAAAATTTTATTTAAAAGCAAACACGAAATAATGGTTATTGAATGTTTTTAAAATATTTTAACAGCTTCTTTTTAATCTTTCCAATCGATCATATTCTAATGATCATTGAATAAAATAACTAAAAAATTTTCAGTTTTAGTTAACAAACAATACTTTTCATTTATTTTAAAGCTTATTGTATAATCAAGGTAGGGTTTTAATGTTAAATCCAATTAAGCATTCTGGGCTATATCGCTACTGTTGTGTTACTAAAATAATTCTAAAGTAGACTCGTATGATAAAAAACTTGTATAGAGTGGTCTCAATTACTTTTTGTCTGTTCTCGTTTTACCTTATTTGACTGTTTCTGTAAACTGACGTCGTGTCTTGATTTTTGTTGTGTTGACTATTGCAAAGACACTAATAACTGCATTTGCCGTGAAATTGTTCAAGTCTTACCTTTTACTGTTTTCTATACAACGCAGTTAGTGTCATTTATAAAGATCAATGTTATGTTAATTTTTGTTGCATGTACTTTTTTCTCCTCTGTCTTAAATGGAATTAATGATAATGATGCTCTTATGCTTATCTAGACATCATGTTAATGAAATACCATTAAAATTAGGCATATGATTTTCTTTGAAATACGTTCGCCGAATTATCTGTAGTTACTAGGAAATACGATTATTGCATGTCATGATTTAACTTTATTTATCTTAAATTTCTTCTAGGTCTTGCTTATAAGTAGCATTATGAAATATAAACCGCCAACCTACGGATCTTATAATTATCCTTCATATGTGGAAATTATCGGATGGTCAATGGTTGTATTCACTGTACTTCCCGTTCCATTATACATTGTGTTTCGATACGTAAAACATCGAGGTTCTCCTAAAAGGGTATGTTCTTGACTTGTCTCCCTTTTTATAGATTGATCATTATAAGGCATTCTAAGTATTTGATATTCATATATAAAACGATTTCCAAATGAAACACGTTTGAAAAATTTGACTTTGAAATTTTCATTTTATGGTTCACAATATTTTAAGCTTTTGTCCTTTTGTCTCCCAAAGAATAAACAATTTACACTTCATTTTAATCTTGTTTTAAAGCAATAGAATATTGCAAATAAAAAAGGCATTATTGTTTTTTTTTCTGTCTTTTTTTTACTTTTAAACAATTGAAACATTAGAACGTCTGACTATAGTGATTATTGGAAGTGGAAAATTGCACGCCCCTGCCTCTGTAAGAGAGAGAGAGAGAGGAGGAGAGAGAGAGAGAGAGAGAGAGAGAGAGAGAGAGAGAGAGAGAGATTTTGTGCGTATTTAATATGATGATAAGATACTCTTAATATCTGACATTGAACTGATAATCAGATGTTTTAACTAAGTCTTTTTTGGTTACAGATAAAAGGAAAATTAATTATTTCTAATTATCTTTTTCTCTCTCTAAATCAATACAAAGGATTGTTAATATCTGTATTTTCTAAAAATTACTGAGAAACATTCTTTTTTAAATTTATTTCAGATTTAAACACATCACATATATCTAACCTCTTTACATAATGTCATTTTGAGTCAAAACATTGTGTTTTAAATAACACTGATATTAAATAATTAATAGTAATTAACACTAAAAACTATAGCACGTTATTACAAACTGTCATTGTGACCGATTTCTGAAATTTATTATTGAACGGCATTAGTCATTATTTATTTTAGATTCAGTTTGCTCAAAATGTTTGTTGTGAACCATTTTATTTACGTACAGAAATTTATTGATAAATTTAATTTACATTGTTTCCTCAATGTTTAATTAACAAATACAAGTACATGTTATATGCTTCTTAGGTGTAATGGGTGTTAAACTTTTAACATAATTTGCTGGAATAAAAGTTTAAAATTGAAATAAATGGAATATTACACCAATAACAAGATGCTTTTACTCATTGAAAATTCAAGTTATACTTAATCATTGATATTCAGAAAACGAAGTTATAAATTTTGTAACGTTAAATGATAAGTACTGCAAACAAAATTGATTAGAAGAGTTCAAATCGTTTTCGTTACGGAGATTTTTTACTTAATCAATATTTACATGCACCCAATCGCCTTTAAATCGGACAAATAGAAAAACATAAGACGGTCTGTCGTATTACAAAATAAGCCTTCACTCTACCATGTAACATGAAAATTGAAAATATAATTAAAAATATAACTGTCTTAGACTTTTCATTCCTAATTTGTTTTTTTTTTTCTTTATACCAATTCTTATTTTATCTGATGTTAATAATTTCATTTTAGTATGTAACATGATTTAAAGATTTTTACTATGTAATTTAATGTTATTTAAATAAATGGCTTATCGCTTATGATAATTGTTAAATGTCATCGTTTTTGCTAACATGACGTTAAAAAACACAGTCCAATGGCCCATTTAAGCCACAATTAAAAAAGTCTTAAAGTCTTACCGCATCTAATTTTATTCAATCTTGTTTAAATATTTTGTTTATTAATATATCGTTTTCAATTGCATTTGAAGCAAAAAATTAATTATGTTAATGTTAACATTTGACCATTGAAAAGTAAAAGCACGTATTTTTTAATTTCAGAGATTTGCGGATATTTTAAAGCCAGAAGGTACTTGGGTACTGAAAGACGTAGAAAGAAAAGAGTACAGTTTTAAAGACTGTTTGATTGATCGACTGAAGTTTAATTTAACAGGAAGACACATTCGGAAAGTCGATATAGTTGAATTACATGGCACGTCTTCTTGCTTGGACGAATAGTTACAATTTTTACTCCGTCCAAACCATTATGAAATTGGGCCATGTAATATTAAAATAAAAAAGAAAATCAAGCATTACCACAAAAAGTTAAAACATATAACTATAAGAAAACATTTTCATATTTATATTTCTCATAAAAATACCCATGTAAACACGGACTTGTTTTTTATTTCTTCAGAAAGAGTAGAAAGAAATTAAATTTCATAAACCAGAATCGTTCCGAAAAATGTAACAAAATGGTGAACTATCTTTGGTTCCATTGAACATTCTCAACTTTATGGTCAATATAACATTTCAACTAAAATCAAATTCCATGCCAAATGTTAATAAGTGGATTAACTTTCCAAAAAGTACACAAATAGCACATCAAAATTAAACAGTTTTTTTTTCTGTAAAATATTTTCGGTAGGATCTCCATTGTTCATATTAACCAAAAATAATTTACCATCTCTGCTTTGATTGGAGAAGTTTATCTAGTCAGTAAGTATAATATTTCTGATGAACATAAAAATAGTTATAAACACCCATCTCCGGTTAGATGAAGGTGTACATATAATGGATTTCTTAAACATCTCTAATGTAAACATCTACTAAAATAAAGTATCATCTTCGGTAAAGTTGAAGTTGTTCATCAAAACAAACCTGTAATTTAGGTGCTGTGTATTATTGGTAACTTTTACCTTGCACATGTGGAATGATATCAATGTTAATTACTTAAACTAATTTAAAAACATATAAGAATTTCGTATACTTAGGAATTTTCTATTTACTAATTTTTGGCGTTTATTTGCAATCGAATCTAAATCTCAAAAATTAAAAGCGTGAACACTAAAACCTTGGGAAAACATTGTCAATCATGTTTGAGTTGTTTCCCTTTGTACATTGTTTTACATTTATGTAGTCTGCGTTGTATCTATTTAATAGGGTTCACGGTTTTAAGCTGATAAAAGTATTTTTATCTACATTTTTCATTTCTTTGAGGTGTTTGTTTTGAACAAGCTTGAGGAATTTGTCAAACTATGTTGAGATTGATTTTGATAGGACATATTCTGTATTGTTTAATTGAAATGTTAATTTTAAATTTCTATAAAAAAAAAAATAAAAAAAAAAAAAAAAAAAAAAAAAAGAAAGAAAATCACCTTACCTTATAGACCTCTTGCAAAAGTAGTGAGCCTTCAACTGACTGTGCTGTGAAAGTTAATAATCTTATGGAAAAATACATTTTACCACAGATTTCCAGATCAGTGAAAAGGGAAAAATAAAGTTTATTAGTCTTTACATAAATATACGTGGCGATGAGTGATTTTAGCTCACCTGACCGAAAGGTCATGTGATCTTATGGCATCGCGCGTGCGTGCGTGCATGCGTGTATGTGCGTGCGTGCGTGCATGCGTGCGTGCGTGCGTGTGTGCCTGTTTGCGTGCGTCAATTACATCTATTTTCGACTTTCCCAAAACTGCTGGACAGATTTCAATGATACTTAGTCAGAAGCTTATATGGGTCGGTGCACTTCAGATTTGTTCATAGCGTTGCAATGGCTACCAAAACTAGGTCAAGGTGACCTAAGGTCCAAAAATCTTAAAAGATCTTCTTCTCTGAAAGCGATGATGGGAGAAAGAATCTGATGTGATATTTGGCTTCTCTTGAGACTTAAGTTTATAGTTTGTTCATTTCGTGAAATTTGGTCGAAAAATGCGTTTTTGCGTTTAATTTTGAAAATTTCGTAAAATGGCTTCAAACTGTTATAACTTGACTATTTGAACAGATAAAGACGTGTTTTTCGGTTTTGACTTTTTTTTATAATGACCTTTAAAATAGGGTCAAGGTAACAAATCAAGGTCATGACCTAATTTGTGATTTATGCAGTTTTAGGCAATTTTCTTCCAAATATAAGAGATATTTGAATTCAAAACATTGTTGAAATGTTCCCACGACAAAATTAAAAAAAGTACCAAGTTTCGTAAGTATATGATAATCTCTGTAGAAAATGTTGCCCCTGAAATGTTATTTTTGCTTATGATTACAAAAATTGTGCATTAGCTTGAAAACTATAAGCTTTTTGCATAGGCATGTATATTAAAATATTTTTAGTATTGAAATGATGATCCTTTTGATATATGGTTCAAGGTCATATGTTCAATGGTCAAGGTCATAGCTGCAGAAGAAGACTGAAATTGTAAATTATCTTGAAAACCATTAACGTTTTGTACAAGCATGTATATTAGAATAATGTACGTATTGATATTATGACCATTTTGATATAGGTTCAGGTTCATATGTTCAAAGATCAAAATCATTATTTGGAAATTATTCATTGTACTATTTAAATCATGCATATAAGCTATTTATAAATGAAATGTTACTAGATATTTCTGATTAATTATTGCCGGATTTCCAAACTTCAGATATTTTGTAAAGTCGTTGTAATTAAGTTTTTTGGACATTTTCTCTGATGAGCGTTAAGGCCCATGGGCCTCTTGTTAAGATAAGAAAGCAATTTGTTTCTTGCCACTAAAATACTATAGTGATATCACTGGAGATTTTTCAAGTACCATGCAGAGCCAAGTGGGGGACTTCAAAATCATTAAAGTTTGTCTTTTTAGTAATGTTCTGTTTGGTCGTTTTCTCATTGTTAGTGTTAAACATTAATTTGAACATATTAAAGTTTGCTTACTACTACCGTCGTACCTAGTTTTATCAATATTTTAAACAGGGGCTTACATTATTTTCAGGTTGTCTTTTGATTTGAATAGAATTTTGCATCTATTACTTACAAATAAATTATATTGCGTATTTGAGATTGACAACCAACAGGTTTGCGTTTTGTTGCTAGTATCATGTAGCGGTGAAGGTAGTATGGTCTGGAGTGAAAAGAAGTAATAATGATTTACGATTTAGACAAGGTTCATTTTATATATTGAGGAGGTCAGTTTTTGTAACATCCCGACCGACAAACATTGTTAAACTAGGACGTGACTGACCATGATTCGAACCTAGGATGCAAAAGGCATTGTGATCCGTTAAAGCGCTTAGACCATTCGACCAACAAGGTTCCTATTTATGTGGACTTTGAAGTTGATTTTACAGTTGTAATTTTATTGTTTTCTATTGTCAAAGGTATGTAGCAGCATGTAGCACCGAACTGACACTAAAAGCAAGTATTTTGAAACTAAAGTCTACAGGTTTTTTTAAAACAAAATCATAGAGGTTTTAATAATTCCATTTATCATGAGTAATTCGTGAAAAATGCAATGGAGAATAGTTTATTAGTTTGTTTTTTAGTATTTAAAATAAATAGTTTAATTAAGTTTGAAATAATAATATTGATAAGTCCTCTCTTTGTTGATGGTTTTGGCATCTCCAATAGAGAGACACATATGCATGCTATTGAATGGAAACTTCAGCTTTGTCTCAGCAAAACACAGAAATTGTCATTAAAACGGTTTTAAAGCTGCATTAAGTTTTCTCAGGGAAAAATTAAAACGGTGTTGATTTACTTAATGATGTTCTTCATGAACAGATTACTTTATGTTCAAGGATAAAAGTTCGAATAAATACAGAAACAACAGTATTTTCCCAGCAAGATGTAGACCTGTGAGATCTAATTATAGAACACAGTTACGTTATAAAAACCGGGGGATGTAAAAACAAATTACAAAACGGTGAAATACGATACATTAAACACAGAATGCCATTTAATTTGTCATTTGTGACTAGGGAAAAATAATATCATTCCATACATTTGAATATTAATGACAGACAATAAATGCAATTCATGTCAGGTTTCCCCTTTGATTCAGTCGAGTCTCTATACATCAGTGCGCTTGCTCTAAGCTTAAAATAATCATTGTTAAAAATGTGTCCCACACGCTTCATAGGATTCCGTTTATTTACAGCTAACAGGAATGCAATTTTAGAAAATGAATGTCATGGATCGTGATTAGAATTTATCAAATTATATATATATATCTATCGCTTTCCGATACGCAAGCGTCAAAATATCGCTCACCATGACTTTAATAGACTTTTGGCGTTTATCTCACCGACAAAAGCATGAAGCGAGACTTGTTAGTAATCAACATACTTCTCCAATCGGCCAAACAAAACCGGTTAGGTACATTGGCAAGTAACTATTTCACTCAACATTGCCATCTCCTGTATGTACGTAACGGTTCATCATAGCGACGCAGTATCTCACATAAAACTCCTGCAACTGAGAGACCGGTTTTGGAAACACTGGGAAAAAAATAGGTTTTTAATTTGACTTGATTTATGCGACGTAACCCAAGGCGTCTGCTCCTTGAACGGTTGCCAAGTTCCTCTGGATTTAAGACGCCGAACAAAATTAGAAATTGTTCTCTCATGTATACCAAATTGTGAGACTGCAGAACGTGCCAAATGCCCCTGCATTTTCGGAGCAATGACCCATTCTATATCGACTAAGATATACATGGGAGAAATATATTTACCTACCTAACTTTGTTTTTGGAAATACAGGTACAGATAAAAAAAAGGATATGAAAAACATAGAAACTACAGAACGCTATGGTCATTTTACAATAGTTCCTATATTTCTTTTCTACTTGTTTTTATTAAAGCAGTGATGTATTTGTTTTTGTGTGTCATTTTGATATAAAATGTACATAATTAGGTTATATATAGGTTGAAAGGAAGTGATATATAGAGTCTTCACAAAAATGAATGCATATGCTATTGTTAAAAATAATGTTCCTTTTTAAAAATTGTTCATGTCTTACGTCATGAATACACTACCTTTACCTGTTATCCCTATAAGTAGCAACGGACTACTTAGAATAATTAATGTATTTGCACATATGGCATCAAAATTTAACAGGTATTTTTCTTATATATTTAGAAAGTTTAAAACATTGCGTTTAGTATCCATCGATCCACTGTTTGTAGTCTTATATGTATTCATCTATGGAACCAATGGCTAAATTTTAAAATGAAATATTGAGTTGTAAGGCCCAAAGGTCTACATACACTACACATGTAAGTGTGATTAAATTATGCATCTTGGGCGATTTTAACTTTTTTCTCATACCTGAACCGATAAGATTAAAA
Organism: Tegillarca granosa; assembly: GCA_029721355.1. NCBI lineage: Eukaryota > Metazoa > Mollusca > Bivalvia > Arcoida > Arcidae > Tegillarca > Tegillarca granosa. The sequence goes on from CM056599.1 coordinate 18,048,578, forward strand.
ACTTGCCCTGAAAACAAATAATCAATACACAAAGGACCAAAGCTATAAAATGACATCATAATTGCTTTGATCCGAACCTTAAGCATAATTATTAACTTAAAATATTAAATATTTCAAAAAGTTTTATTCTCTCATTTTGATGTTACTGTGTTTATAGACCTTCAAATATCAAGAAAATAGGTTCTGAAAAATGCTAAATGCTATTTATGTTAATCAAAAAGTGACCATATTTGAATGCACACTTACGGAAACAACTAGATTCCTAAGGGTAATTTAACTGAATACCATCATGAGTTGTGTTTAATTTAAATGTTTATGGTGATTTTGTTTATAATGAAATAATTTAACAAAAAATACAAAATCGATTATTAAAAGACGGAAAAACACATACATGTATATCGCGACGACTGAAAATCTTTATACGGGAGGAATGTATGTATGTCCTTTCTTGGGCCGTTATATCATGAATTGTTTTAAAACATTAATTAAAACACCGTAAAAAAATTATATCAACAAATGTAGATGTGTCCTTGCTTCATAATTCACTGAAATTACAGATAATTTTTACTTGTGTTGATTTTTTTTATGTACAATTACACTGCAATTCCAAATATATTTTAAAGAAAATGTTAAAATACATGTATACAATACTTTTAAGGGACAAACACACTTTCATTGTTGGTTGGGACACCTATGAAGAGCCACACCAGCGATAAAAGGGTGGCTAGATAATAGATTGTGTCTGTATGGAAACAACCTTTGATGTTTAGTTGACACAATTTATAGATAAAAACGTAGATTTAACAGTAATTGATAGTTTCTTTTGAAGTTGCACACTCCTTTGGCTTAAAAGAAAAGGCAGATAATCGTTTTAAGGTTCAAGATCAATATAATATTACTGGCTTTCGTAACATTTTGTACTAGTGATGATATATAGATTACTCCATTTTATGTAAGGAAAAACAATGAAAATGAAGAAAATCTCTAGCCCTTTTACTTGTTTAATGTTTATAATCGTTTCAAAATTTGCAACCGTCTTATTCTGTGAAGCTGAACATCAATACGCCTCTTTTTAATTATCTAGTCTTAAATCTACGATTTAAAAAACACACACACTGTATGATGCTTGATACTCATATGTACTAGATTTAAACAACAATTTGAGTTGGATTCTAAGCAAGAAATTTCAACTATCTAAAAAGTACAACACAAACCGTATAGCGTTAGGTTGTAGTTGTTTTTTTTAATTGCGATGGCCCACAAGTTGGTTAATTATTTTTTTTAAAGTGTTACATTATTTATGTTTTAGCTTTTATTGTCAAGCATAAAGACCTAAGTAAAACAATATCCGAGATTTTCATCACGCATTTGTTAGTATTTATTAACATTATAACTTTCTTTCTACACAAAAAAGGAAAGTGCTTTTTATATGAAAGACTAATATCCTTACCTATATATTATACAGATTTCAGCCGTTCAATTAAAGGTTAAAAACGAAATTTTGATTATTTTTATCGGTTTCAAATGGGCAGGTTTACGAGTAACCCTATCAGATATTACAAAGTACATTGCTTTTTATCGCTACTGGGTTGATTACATTCCACAGCTTAATGTTTTGTTGTTAGTATTGTGTAGCGCAGTAGACAGTAATTTAAAGTAAAGTGAATAGAAGTGAAGAGAAGCAGGATATCAGAATGCCCAGTGAATAGTTATGATCATCGGAATTGCCAAATTTTATGATACCAGGTTCTGTAAGGCTTGCATTTGAACCCAGGCGATAAAAGGCACTGCGATCCGTGAATGCGCTTTAGACCAATTGGACACCAAGGCCCGAAGTAATGTTGGCCTCGACATTGCGTTTTTCAATCCTTACATTAATTACTTCTTTGTATCTAAACTGTCTATTTCTGCTACGGGGAGAAAGTTACGTCCAAGACATGTATCAGTATGTAGCACCTTCCGGGACGAATTTAATTTGGTGCTGATGTAGAAAGAAAAACAAAATACAAGTCGCCGCATTATGAGTGATTATAAATTAAACCCCTTTGAATTAACAGACGAATATAATATAGTCATAACAGTTGTAATATAATATCATTTTTGGAAATAGTTTTGGCAGGTTTTTTCATATTTGAAATACTTTTGACCTCTGGGTTTAACAATATATTATAACATATTACTTGCATAATCTATAAACAAGTACTTATATAATTTCATCACCATCATTTTTAAATATATATATGATACACATATTGGTTATGATACATTTCGATTTTGTGTGTTAAATATAAAATTATTAGGCAAGTGAAAACAGATTTATACTTGCCTCAACAAAAGGCTTTAAACCTGTTTTAAAGAATATTATTAAGTGTAGTTTTTTTTCTGCGTTTCGTGGTATAGCTAAAATTATGTCTTATTGTTACAAATAATGAATAGTATTTTTTAAAGTATTAAGAGGCAGGTATGACGGGTACGGTGTTAATAGTATTAAGATATGGTTTGTCATTCTGACCTGTACCGCTCAAGTGTTAGCTATGGAGCAGGCGGCGGTTTTAAATAATGTTTATCAGCAAATTCAAGATTCTCAAAATGGAATGTTGGAAAAGTTAGATTGTTTGATGGCAGCTAGATTAAATAATATTCAGTCGCAAATTTAGGAGAACCAGCGTGTTTTAAGTGACACTCAGATTGCTAAGATTGAGCAAATAAACAATGATTCTTACAAGTTCCAGAAGAAAGGCAACCAAGAACAATTTAAGGCGAATTCCAAAGCGAATCAGAAGTTAAAGGAAGCAGATTCACTTCTTAAGGCAGATCGTGCAATTCAAAGTAAGACAACAATAGGTCAGGAAAAGATAGCTGAAGGCTTAAATTCAAAAATAATATATTATCGGAGACCTAAATGCAACAGTTGGTGTTAATAAAGTATCACCATTTTCTGTGCTTTAAGATAAAGTATGTAGTATGTCCAAGCATAAACAGCCTAAAAGTTAAGATATTGTCAGAAAATATTTCAGGAACGATTTTGCTATGTTAGAAAATATTTGTAGTTTACCAGCAAAACCTATACAAATTGCCTTATTTTGAACTTATTTAATAGACAAAAACAGTTCTTATAGTGTTATTAAGTCCACAGCAAATGCTATCAAATGGTCTCATAAACTAAGAGGACTAAGTGATCCTACTCAAAAGCATTATATTACTAGTTTATCGAAATCTGATAAAAGACAGAACAATAAACCCAGGACTAAGAAGGACATTATTTTTTTTGAACCTTAGTGATAAATATAAAGACACTAATGACATTTATGTTATAAGAAATTTAGCTATCCTAGTTTTATGCTTTACACGTTTCCTAAGATAAGATGAAGTAAGTTCTCTTACTTGTAAGTATTTGATTTTTCACGATGATTTTTAACTCTGTTTATTTCTAAAAGTAAAGAAGATCAGTACAGACAAGGGAAACAACTCATTATAAGCAAAGGTAAAAACAAACAGCATGTCCCATTAAAATTTCAACGTTATATTGAAATTATTTACATTTCATTAGAATAATCTTTTTTTGTTGAAGCCTTTTTACATTTTAAAGTCGGTTTAAGCTATTATTCATTAATACAAGCCTCTTAGTAATACTTGAAAAAGTGATACTGTTGAAAGAAGTATCTGGAGATACTATATTGGTAAGCGCTCTTGCTATCTAGTGGTGCTTCTGCTTATCTATTTTATTATATATATATATATATATATATATATATATATATATATATATATATATATATATATATATATATATATAACGCCTTCGTTACGACGGGTAACGTCAATATATATATATATATATATATATATATATATATATTGACGTTACCCGTCGTGACGGGGGCATATATTTTGCTTTTTGTTAAGGTTGTTCATACTATTCATTCACTACCCAATTTATATTCAGTGAATGAAACTCAAAATGTGCTGAAAATACACCAATCAATTTTTGCTCCATTTGATCCCAATCAAAGAAGGGTGGCATTCTTGGATAATATGAAATCAACCAAAAAATGTTACACACTGAAATTTGTCTAGCAAAGTAATATATTTTTATAAAATGATAAAACATTTTCCGTTTTAGCTCAACTGGCAATAGCCCGCTCAGCTTATGGCATGGCTAAACGTGCGTGGGTGCGTGCGTCCGAGCGTAAACTTTAATCTTCTGTTCCGAAACTTCTGGACCAATTTCAACCAATTTTGGTGTGAAAGGTCCCTAGGTGATGCAGATTAAAGTTTGCACAAATCGACTTCCTGCAGCATCCAAAATGGCTGCCGTTACTATAAATAGCAAGAATTGATAAATGGCTGATACACTTTTATTTATCAACCGATTTAGTTCCAATTTGGTATATAGAAAGTAGATGCAGTCATTTAACATATAAACGGGTTTTAGAAACAATTTTTATTGGGTCGCTTTTAGCAGAATATTCAAATAAGGTGCTATATTCAGCCAATTCTTTGAAAATCTTCTCCTCAGACACTACTTGACCCATGGGAACCTTATTTAGTGTGTAATGTCCCTAGGTGATGCAGATTTAAGTATGCACAAATCAACTTCCTGCGGCATCCAAGACTGGCTGCCGTTACTATAAATAGCAAGAATTGATAAATGGCTGATACAAGTTTATTTATCAACTGATTTAGTTCCAATATGGTATATAGAAAGTAGATGCATAGCCATTTAACATATGTTACAGGTTTTTCAGAAACAATTTTTATTGGGTCGCTATTAGCAGAATATTCGAATAAGGTGCTTTATTAAGCCATTTCTTTGAAGATCTTCTCCTCAGAAACTACTGGACCCATTTGAACCTTATTTGGTGTGTAAGGTCCCTAGGTGATGCAGATTAAAGTTTGCACAAACAGTGGCATCCAAAATGGCCGCCGTTATTATAAATAGCAAAAAGTAATGAATGGCCGATACACATTTATATATCATACAATTTGAGCGATAAAGGCCCTTTTTGGCCTCTTGTTTTAATAGTTATCGATTTACTATGACTTAATATTGACATTCATCTACAAAATGGGATGGTTGTCCGTGTCAAGCATTTCCATAGCAACCAATTTTTTGGCAGGTTATTTAATATATTAATTTTATTATTATTTATTGATTACCTAGCCACGTTGGTATAAAAGGTAACGTGAGAGCCGATTCAGCTCTAAGCAGCATAAACTAAGCACTTTCTTTCTTTTTGAGTCCTTATACAAATTCAAAACCATAATCATATCTATAATCAGTGGTAAAATCAATTGAAAAACCAAAAAACATAACCAGTAACATTCTAATTAACCTTGTCTAGGATTTACACCTTTGTCTCAGTATAGTAGACGTGGTACCTTGTCTAGGATTTACACCTTTGTCTCAGTGTAGTAGACGTGGGACCTTGTCTAGGATTTACACCTTTGTCTCAGTGTAGTAGACGTGGGACCTTGTCTAGGATTTACACCTTTGTCTCAGTATAGAAGACGTGAAGCCTTGTCTAGGATTTACACCTTTGTCTCAGTATAATAAACGTAAAAGGTGTTGTCCTCAGACGCTGTAGATTTTGCCATAGTTATTTTATTTATTCCTTTATTTTGAAGGGACGAGCAACCTACTCAATGTGTCCCTTGAAGGGTCAACATTCTATTTAGCACATTTGCTTGATTATGTTGACATTGCTTCTTTAAGGGATACTTTTTTATTCAGCATTATCGATTATTCATTTTTTTAAATGTTCATGGATATAAAATTTTAAACTTTTTAAGGGTAATTATATCGCATAAATCCTTTTAAACTTTGATATTCCAAATGTGCACATTTCGGAAAATCATTCCTCATCATTGACACTAAGGGCCAAAAAGTTTGAGAGATAAAAAACATAAGCGAAAAAGTTGAAAATTAATGTATCTAAAGTTCCAAAACTATATGAATCAAAATCCAGCTTAGGAATGCTTTGCATGATGGAGCAAACGTTAGTTTTAAATAAATTTCAAAAATGAAGATGGCTGAAAATTTTGCTAAATGGTATATTTTCTGACAGCACAAAGTACTGGCTACTGAATTATGGATACCCTCGGGGAGTTTTCTCCAACAGAATTCAAAATTATCAATTTGTTTAATATAATTTTCATAACATATTGTCCAGTCTTTTATTAACAACTTATCTGTGATATAACTGTTTTTTATCAGCTAAGTATAATTTTAAAATCTTATTTAATTCACTTTTATTCAATATTTATATATTTTAATTTTTACCATTTTCTAACCGCGAAAAGCTGCAATAAAGCTACAATAATTCTGATGCGGCTATAAACAAAAATGCACTCACATGTTGTTATTTATTTATTATATATATATATATATATATATATATATATATATATATATATATATATATATATATATATATATATATGTTATTTTCCCAAGTTCAGATATTGTGGTAAGTTTGACTAAAATCGGAACCTATGCATGCCTCACTCCCTATATAAGAGTTTTAATCCATACAGATGATGGCTAAAATTGTAATTTGTTTCCAACAATTTTTGCTTAACATAACTGTGTTAATGTTGAAGAAAATTGTTATTTAAAAGTTAAAACAATTCATTATTTAGGTTTAAATTTATATTTCACATTTTTATGTCAGTGTATATTTTTACAGGTGCCAATCATGTTTACCTTGCATCTTTTTTTACAACTCAACTTTCACTTTACTCTAGGTAAGAATTCAAACTTTTTTTTAATTTAGATTGGTAGAAATTATAGGTCTTTTTCCATGGAATGTGTTATAGGGCTATTGAAGTAAGCAAAATAATTGACTAGAAGTACATTTCTAATCAAATAAAAGTTAAAAATCTATTTGGCTTTGTATTAAGGAATTGGGTCAAACATATTTAAAAATACAAAAGAATTTTTTACACCAAATCCTTAAAGTATAAAAATTACAAGTAAATTTATTAAATTAAAAACATTCCGAAAAAAAACAGAATACAATAAGAATTAGCAAGTTTGAATTTTAGTCTTTAACATATGTCTACAATTCTAAGATGTGGCTATGTATTTTTTTACCATTTTGTAGATACGGATCAAATCTACTAATCTTGACTGAATGACCTTGAGTTCAAAACTTGTGCCTCAAACAAGGAAAGAAAAATTGTGTGAACCAAAATTATTAAGTTGAGTTGAGTAATGGTGTTTAACGTCCCAGTTAAGAATAGTTCATTTATATATAGACGTCACCAGCTTTAGGCGAAAGTGCAGAAATTTTGCCTTTGCGTTGCGCTAATGGAATTATACAGCAGGGTTCTTTATCGTGCCATGCCTGCCATGACACTGGATCTCGTTTATTTTAAGTTCCCATCCGAAAGAACCGTGATTTTCATCCGTAATGCCGAGTGCTTGGCGAAAGAACAGTCACTACCCACTTTCAAGTCTTTGGTCAGAACGGCCGGGGTTCGAACCCACGACCTTCAACTGACGGAGCGAACACTCTACCAACTAAACTACAGTAGTGGTCCAAAATTATTGATTGAAGCCAATGATCTGGAAGGAAATTGAAGAAAGTAGTTTTGTATTTTACTTTTATATAAATGTAATTTCTTAATATAAATAGGAAGTCGCAACAGTCGAGAAGTAAAGATGTTAGCCTTTAATCCAAAGTGTAAGTGAGAAAGGTTTTCACTGTCGTAGGCACTTGCTGGTTGGCTTGGTACTGGTATAATACAATAAGTGGTCTGTGTTATTTATATGCGACTTTAAGGACAAGAGTACTTAAACTCTAAAGTCCGCTATAAATGCTCACAAGTTCATTGCGGATTGAAAACACTTAAACACTTACGCTCCAAGCGAACTTATAAACAATAACTCAAAGATTAATCTTTGAGTTATTGTTTGTCACGAATAGCTAAAATATGATGATATTGCATAAAATAACTTTAGTTGAAAGAAATATACGAAACATTTTATAGCAATTTGTTGGATTTTGTCAATATTTTTGAAAAGCAATTTTTTAGCGAAAGCGATTGCAAATTTGATTGTATATCAATATATGTTTGCTTTGAAGGTTATCCTCACATACAATTTTTAATATCGTCCAATATGTTGGCAGCTGAACAGATGCATTTTATGCGTTTAGATACTCTGCATTTACTTCTTTAACACATTGTTTTACAGTAAATGACAAATTAGTTTGCCCTGAAGCTGAAATAACTTAATAGAATAAGATATACATAAACATTCCTATGCAAACCTGTGCACATTGGATAATTGTGTGAACACTCGACAGGTAAGTCATTTTGCTTGTTAGAGGAAAAATGTTAAATCAGAAAGGTGTAACTCAATTTGTTTTAATAAATCACACACAATTAAAACCATTATAATACAAATACGCATCTATTATAGTAAAAAGTCAGTTTGATTCAACGACCTCTAAAATTTTAGGTGCTTAAAGAGAAACGAATCCAGGCTTAAAAGCTTTTGACATTCTGAGTTTAGCGATTGCTTTCGCTAAAAGAGTTAAAATTAGGTTTTGCGTCCGTATCAGAATCGGGACAGGCACGTGTTGAAAAGAACAAATTTACAGAAAGGGAGATTGCCGAAGCGTAACTTAATTTAAACAAGCATAATGATTTGGTAAAATGTAATCAGATGCAAATAAAAATGACCAATCAATTTTTTTCTGCACATATCTCGATATTGCTGATATTGGCGCGAGTTCGCGGAACCTTTGTATATATTGGAACCCCGATACCTGCACGTAAAATTTAAGTTTTAAATAAATAGGTAAAAAAATAAATAAATACTTATGGAGATAACAATTAAAATCTTGAGATTTGATATGATCAACTATGATGAAATAATCCTACCTCAATCTATCCGGGCTAGTTCTAATTTATTTTCCGGTTTCGAATTTGTGAAGTAACTCTATAAATACGTTTATCATTTAAAAAACCATTAAACAAGTATCTATACCGCGAATGATGCACACGGATAAATTGTATGCAAAGTCTTAAATTTTTCAAACTGATTCAATGAGTAGCTTTATTCTACATAATAAACAGGATTCAAGCAAATCGTCAACTTAAACGTATCGGGACACATGCTAACCACGCCACAACGTAGCATTTTTGACATCTCTGGTTGAAAAATTTACATTATAAATGCATTAACCGTGTTATTTTTGTAACTACATGTTGTTTATGTACATAAGTAGTGTATAATATTTTTTTCATGTGTTTTATTTTATTTTCTATATTCCAGATTATACATAAACATGTTGTACGTTTCCTTCACTTCTAAAATGTTATACATATGCACACAATTGTTTCACTTCCTGCCAAGTGTTACATCCAAACAATAATTAATATTTCCTCGTACGAAATTCAAGATTTCACGTCCGTACGTAGAAGTTTCACAAGCGCACGCTCTATTTTTTCAGCATGGCCTCATCTTGCATATTAGAATTTATATTCCAGAAAAATGTATTTCAGATTTTAGTATTAACAAATCTACTGCTGAATATCGCCTTTGGCGCAGAAATATGTGTTGAAATGGTAACAAAATGAAGTCTCGATCACATTTCGGGCGGAATCAAAAATTCTTATGTTGGGTTTTAGTTTTGTGTTTATTAAAGATTTACGGGCCTACAATTTTATGCGTCATAATTGATGATTGCTGAGACTTTTTCAAGACATTTATATTTTATTCGTCATGATTTATGATTGTTGACAGTTTTTCAAAACATCTTTATTTTATGCGCATGATTTTTGAGTGTTTTTTTCATATTTTTAAGACATCCTTATTTTATTCGTCATGATTTATGATTGTTGACAGTTTTTCAAGACATCTTTATTTTATGCATATGGTTTATGATTGTTGACAGTTTTTCATGACATTTTTATGTTATGCATATGATTTATGATTGTTGACACTTTTTTAAAACATCTTTATTTTATGCGTCATGATTTATGATTGTTGACACTTTTTCAAAACATCTTTATTTTATCCGTATGATTTATGAGTGTTTTTTTCATATTTTAAGACATCTTTATTTTATGCATATGGTTTATGGTTGTTGACAGTTTTTCATGACATCTTTATTTTATCCGTATGATTTATGATTGTTGACACTTTTTCAAAACATCTTTATTTTATGCGTCATGATTTTTGATTGTGGACACTTTTTCAAAACATCTTTATTTTATGCGCATGATTTATGAGTGTTTTTTCATATTTTTAAGACATCCTTATTTTATGCGTCATGATTTATGATTGTTGACAGTTTTTCAAGACATCTTTATTTTATGCGTATGATTTATGATTGTTTTTCATATTTCTAAGACATCTTTATTTTATGCGTCATGATTTATGTTTGTTGAAAGTTTTTCAAGACATCTTTATTTCATGCGTCATGATTTTTGATTGTTGACACTTTTTCAAGACATCTTTATTTTATGCGTATGATTTAAGAGTGTTTTTTCATATTTTTAAGACATCCTTATTTTATGCGTCATGATTTATGTTTGTTGACAGTTTTTCCAGACATCTTTATTTTATGCGTATGATTTATGGTTGTTGACAGTTTTTCAAAACATCTTTATTTTATGCGTATGATTTATGAGTGTTTTCATATTTTTAAGACATCTTTATTTTATGCGTCATGATTTATGTTTGTTGACACTTTTTCAAGACATCTTTATTTTATGCGTCATGATTTATGATTGTTGACAGTTTTTCAAAACATCTTTATTTTATGCGTATGATTTATGAGTGTTTTCATATTTTTAAGACATCTTTATTTTATGCGTCATGATTTATGTTTGTTGACACTTTTTCAAGACATCTTTATTTTATGCGTCATGATTTATGATTGTTGACAGTTTTTCAAGAAATCTTTATTTTATGCAAATGATTTACGATTGTTTTTTATATTTTTAAGACATCTTTATTTTATGCGTCATGATTTATAAGTGTTTTTCATACTTTTAAGATATCTTAATTTTATGCGTCATGATTTATGGTTTTTGAAAGTTTTTTAAGACATCTTTATTTTATGCGTCATGATTTATGATTGTTGACAGTTTTACCAGACACCTTTTATAAAGCAGTGAATATAGACCGTAAAATACTGGCAATAATGAAGACAATTTTGTGTTTCTTTCTAACTAACAAGGTCACCTAAGAATTGCAGTGGGGGTCACAATCTTTTAATTACTTGGACTGTAGGGAGATACGCAGTCGCGTACCACTTGAGAAAGGAAACTGTTTGCAACAAACAAACAGCTAAAAGTGACTTGAATTCTCAAACATCTCGCAAATCGTTTTATCTTAGCGGATTTATGCCTATCTTGATTGTAAAAGGGGTCCTGGCTAATCTGCGTTGATAATATGATCAAAGTGGCTAAAACAAAAAAATGTACATACAATAAACTGAAAGAAAAATATATTTTAAATATCGACAAAGTGTGAAGTCAGTATACTCTCACCTAAAATTGCCAGAAAACAAGTTTACAAGTCTCAACAACCGCGATTGGAGTCCGATATCGGAAGGTAAAAACCAATTACCAAAACCAAGTGAATACTAGAAAACACTTTCCTTTGTCTATAGGTATACGCCAACGTATTAGCACCAGAATATCATAATCTTAAGCACCTTAGGAAACTTTGTGCCATGTGGTGACTTGAAATCTTATCCTTGAACGAAAGTGGGGTTTATAAGTTGGATATCAGAAGTCAGTCAGTGTATTTGCAAGAGTTTCGGACTAAGGCGGTATTTCATTCTACATTTATTAGTTTTTAACTTATATATACTGAACTGATGTCATAAGAATTTAATGGGACACACTCGGTTCTTTAATTGTCATAATTTCAGAATCTTTGTTACTCTTTATGTATAGTTTTTAATCGAAGTTGTCGGATTTATTTCGTGTTATATCTAATAATGAATTTAAGCTTGACGAAGGCCGGGGCTTTTCTCTCCCAGTATTCCGATTTACTTCATCATCCCAGAACTGACTATTTCTATATCAGTAAAAGAATCTAAACTGAGAAGTAAAACACCATTACTCAACTAAACTCTAATTATGACGGGTGTAGCTAGGTAGACATCAGGTGCTTACCCTTCCGGAGCACCCGGCCTCACTTCCTTGATGGAAGTTCACATGTATAACTAATTTTGCCAGTTTTCAAAGTTTTTACTTTGTTTTTGGGGATTGTGATATGGTCAAGGACTGGTACATGTATGTCTGTTTTATTTAACTTAATTATACATTTTTCATTGCTTTCCTTACCTAATCAGCGATAAATGGAAAACATGGACAAGGCAGACGACATTTGTGACGTAGTGATTAAATGTCTTACAGAAGGGAACCAAAAACTGAATGTTGAGGATAGAGAAAACACATGGTCTAACAAAGTAGAATTCATTCTTGGTTTGTTCGGGTACACATCGGGTATAACAGATTTCTGGCGATTTCCTTACCTTACCTGGAGAAACAAGGAGGTAATACATTTTTATTTATGAAGTGTCAAGCAGATAAAATTTTATTATCGATTTAATTAAATCTTTTTAAGAACCATATTTTATCCCCCAAAAACATGTATATTACTTCAAAAGAATAGCATCATATAACCAGTGAAGTGTTGGTATACTGCTTCGTCCTGAAGCGATTATGTCTTGACTTACGTTTATAAGAAGGTTTTAAACTAGCGGACAAGTAAAAAATTAATCATGCTATCCGCATATACAGCTCTTTAGTTTGATTATTTGCTCGCTGTGTCTTCACGATTTCTTACAGTTTTCCAATGCACAAACTAGGATATCGATAATATCTTATATATATATATATATATATATATATATATATATATCAGAAATTAATATACAACTACGATTGCAGTTTAGTAAATTGTTACATTTAGTTCAAACATTAGAATAAACCAACCAAGCCTTAGTACATTGAAGAATGGTCTTGATAGGATGTAGAATAGTGTGTATGTGTGTGTGTGTGTGTGTCAAGCGGATAGTAGAAGAATATATTAAGACCATTATTCTGATCATGTTTACAGTACTGCTCAATGAAACTCGCCAGTGTACCACGTGATCAATACCTCTTAAAGTTTGTGCGGAATGAAATGGATAACGATTACGTCAAATATTCCCGAAAAAAACGTCGTTATCACGGGAAAACGTCACTTTATGCAATTCCATAGCAATAGAAATAATTGTCCCGCACAAACGCTATGAGGTATCACGTGGTACATTTGCGAATCCCATATGCGATGCTAGAAGCATCTTCAAATATATCCCTTCATGAACTTATATTATAGTAATTCATCGTAACTATATGAACATCTTCAAACAAATCGGAGATAGTTATTTATAAGTTTACAGTTTTAACTGATCATCCAAACTTTTTTGTTTAATTATTGCTGTATGTAAGTTTGTTATATAATTAATATTATGGTAGGGTTCTACTTTAAACGTATCCGCTTTATAATTGTTTTAATAAAGAAAGATGTTATTTCGTATCGCTCATTCACTGTATTGGAAATTTTACTTATTTCTTCTACATTCTGTTTTCAGGTGCCTTTGTTGTAGCATTTATCTGTTGTGTGGTGGTGTTTGGTCTGCCATTATATTTTATGGAACTAGTTGTGTCACAGTACTCTGGCAAAAACATTTATGAAATTTGGTCGATTTGCCCTCTTTTTAAAGGTAACAACACTGAAAGGTATTAGAAAAAAAGTTTATAATTTGTTCAGTAATATAAAGCTATAACGTTAATTTTAATTAAACATCTAAAATTTAATATAAATAAATTTTTAATTTTGAATTTTTGTAAAATTTTGTTTTTTGCCAAGAAAACACGAACTTCAAAGAAGTAGCATACTATTGTTTTATTTTTATAAGTTTTCATCATTGGAATTCGCCAGTGTACCACGTGATCAATACCTTTTAACGTTTGTGCGGAATAAAATGGAAAACGTCTACGTCAAAGATTCCCAAAAAAACGTCGTTATTACGGGAAAACGTAACTTTATGCGATTCTGTTGTCAATAGAAATAATTGTCCCGCACAAACGTTATTAGGTATCACGTGATACACTGGCGAATTCCATTAAGCCATTAAGAGGCGTCAAAGTTTAAAAACATATTGGTATTTTATTACAATAAATGTCGAACAAAAATTAAAAAATAACTCTTAATTAAATGGGGTTGAAGATCGATTGTTTCATTTCCTCCTGAAACAGCCAATGATTTAATAATTGCGCAAAAACAACATTTTAAACAGTTATATATTAATGCCACTTTTACAACTTATTTTTCTTTATTGTTTTCAAATACAATAATTAATAGAAACGCCAAATTGCTGTTTCTCTTTTAGTCAATTCAAACGTCAGCAGTTCTACCATTGTCTTTAAGAGGGTTACATTTAACCATTAATTTCTTTTTCTTTTTTTTCGAGAACCATGTCTATGTATATGTTCTAACCGTCTTCGTTTTTCAGTTTATGTAAATAGTTTTAAAAATAAATAAATAAATAAATAAATAAAATCAATAAAGCACATTTCTACGTACATAAGATAGAAGTGATCTTTTTTTTTCGTATTTTTTAAGTATATTTTTCTTTTAATAGTAATTAATTTCTATTTCTGAAGACTCAAAAACTGGAATAAATGATTAAAATCAGGATTTACAATACCCAACCCAACCATGATACACAGTATGGTGTTTATGATAAGAGATTAAAAGACAAACATATTTAGACGGACATTGAGGTAATTGTGTAGTAATGAGGCTAATAGCACAATTTTGTCTTTTTACTATAGGAGTGGGAATAACTATTGGCATTCTCAACATTATATATCTCGGATATGGATCTATTAGCCGCTTCTGGATTGTTGATTACATGGTCACTTCATTTACCGGACGGCCATGGTCCAGCTGTAACAACACATGGAATACCAACTCTTGTATTACCAGCGATATGATGTATTTGACTAGAGGGCCTTATTTAGATGACAATGGAACGTCTAATTATACATTAGATAATGTCTTTGAAGGAAACTCCTTTGTAACATCAGAAGAAGAGTTCTGGCAGTAAGTATCTGCTAATCATTTCATTTTTATTTTGGTCATATCATATTTTTAGTTTATTGGTTGTTTCTGCTTCATGAATACATTCATAATTAACTTATATTTCATTATTTTTAGATATAAGGTACTTGATTTATCAATTGGAATAAACAAAGTAGGAGAATTCCGTTGGAACATTTGTATATATTCTTTGTTATGCAGAATCCTTGTCATAGGTGTTGTTATCAAAAGTGTAAAATCAATCGGCAAGGTATGTATAATATAAGAAAGCAAAGATTGATCTCTACGTACATGTATTATTTTAAACTACAAATTGGATATCTACAGGTAAAGATATCCCCGTTATCTCCATGATATCTTAACACTAATCGTATAAAAGATTTTCGATAAAAAGGAGATATATCTATCATCAACACTGTTTTACTTTAAACCATACGCTAATATGATTTTCATTTTCCATTACAAAATTTGTGTTTGAATACAACTAAGACAAAAAATTTTTTCTTTTTTTATAAACTCCTTTATAGTTCACATTTTTGCTTGTTCATATAATCCTACCGTAAAAAAGTCCATCTTATGATATATGATAAATACATAATGTATTAGACGATTTTATAAATAAATAAAAATGTTTGTTTCTATTATATCATTGTTTGATTTTTTTTAATAAAATAAGGAAAAGGATTCTAATAGTGATACAACTACAACATTTAATACCTCTGTGTTCGTCCAAATTCAGAAAATTTATAATCAGCGACTGAAACATGCGTTATTCTTTTCTTGTTTTGCTTAACAGTGTCATTCTCTAGATATGTGTAATATTTGGTTTCGTTGGCTAGGGCTAAGTACATAATATTTAGCTATATTCCTTTAAAGTAAAAAGGTTTTTAATATCCTTTCAATAACACTATTATAAATTAAAAGAATAAATAGCTGTATTTCTTTTGTCAGGCTCTATACATAATTACAATTTTACCAGTCTTGCTAGTTACTGCAATATTTATACAAACATTACTGCTTCCTGGCGCCGTTGACGGAATTAAAATGTTTCTTGTTCCAAATTTCAGTCAACTCTTAAACATACGGGTAAGATTTTAATTTTCTTAAGTTTATTGATGAGGGGAGGGATTTTTTTCAAATTGTCTTTATCTGAGGTTTCTCCGGGTACTCTGTCGTTTTTTTTTTTTTCGTGAAGACACTAAATCATTATTTTGATACAACGGAATTTTTGATTAAGACTTACAAATGACTCCACAAAACTGCAATCCTGAAAGGCAATTTCACTCAGAGCAACCAAATTGATTGCACTAATTTGTTTATTAAAACTGGTTTCATAAGCAAAGATGTTTTTTAAATCCGTACCATAAAGTCCCAATTGTAACTAAATTTATCAATATCCTAAAATTGTTTTTCTCACATTTACCATTGAATAAACTGAAAGCAAGATGCATGTAGAAGCTCTTCTAAAAAAGAGCTGTACACTAAGACCGACCTAAATAAACAAAGGTAATTGTACAGTCCAACTAGGGTTAATAAAATGAGAAATACTATTCAGTTTATTTTTAAACAGAAAACGAAATAATTTTGTCTCAGTAGATTATTAAATGAATAACTTTTCAGAATCTCATACTGATTAAACATGTAAAAAATATGTTATTTAGGTATGGATAGAGGCAGTTATGATGACATTTTACACGCTTGGACCTGTTTGGGGAGGATTGATAACTGTGGGAAGTCACAGTAGGTTCCATAAGTAACTGTTTACGGTAGGATGAATTCGTTACAGTAAAACATGTTTTAGCCATGATAACTTGTCAATTTGGAACTTAAAACTAACAAGGTCCCGTGTCACGGAAGGCTTGGCACGATAAAGAACCATGCTGTAAAATGCCATCAGCGCAACACACATGAAAAATTTCTGCACTTTCGCCTATAGCTGGCGATGTCTCGATATAAGTAAAATATTATTGACTGGGACGTTAAACACCATTAATCAACTCAACTCCTTCAAGCCTAGTTTAAATTCATTTTCTTCGGTAGTTACAAATAAAACAAAAACACATCTGTCCATGACTAAGTCACAATCCCAAAAACAAAGTAAAAACTTTTAAAACTGGCCAATTTGGTGAACCACCATCAAGGAAATAAGACCAGGTGCTCCAGAAGGGTCGGTACCTCCTGTCTAGCTAGCTACATCCGTCAGGCTTTAAAGTAAATTTTAAAAATGAAAGGAACAATGGACTATGGTAAGTTAAATATATCAAATAAAAGTGTGGATACAGCAACTCTATACTTATCAACAATATTGTGATGACGACCTTGATAAGCCTATGCTTCAATATCCTTGAGTCAAAAATTTCATTGAAAATAGTTTGCTTCGTTAAAGAAAGTCCCCGTAGTGGGAACAAGCTGTATGATAAAGGATCAACTGTAAAACATTATGCACCATACGCATGAGAAGCAGGGATATTACTGCAAAGAAACAGAAAGTTGAAAATAGAAAAATTGAAGTCATCACATAATAAAAACAATCCTTTTTTCAAATGATATAGTGTTTTGAATAAACAAAAAATATATTTATCAGACTTTAATGCCCCCTCAAAAAACATTGCAAGTCAAAAATCTTATTGCTTCGTTTGGGGGACTTCGCAATGACATCACATTTCAATTGTCACTGGTTTATTTATTGTTTTTTATTAATAAGTATTAGTTCATGTCTTTTTTATTTTTTTTTTTTTTTGTATTTGTATACTTATAATTTGATTTTTATTATGTATTATTTATTTATTTATTTGTTGTTATTTTTTGGATAATGATTAATAAATATTAACGCCATTTACTTTCAGAGCTGCAATGATAAGCTGTACAGCAGATGCAGTTAATGCCATATATTGTAGTTTTGTTTTGTTTGCTGTTCTTGGAGTTGCAGCAGCAGGATCAGGAATAGAACTTGAATATATAGTTAAAGCAGGTAACCTTTCAATCACAAATAGCATTCGAGGCAGTATATAGTTGGCTTTACAGACTTTCGGTTTTACGTTGAACCTTGAGCAACGATGTTAACTGCGATGATCTTTTTTTTTTTTTTTTTGAAAGTCACAAAACTAATATATCGGTATTATTTTAAAAGTTACATTATA
This sequence comes from Tegillarca granosa, assembly GCA_029721355.1. NCBI lineage: Eukaryota > Metazoa > Mollusca > Bivalvia > Arcoida > Arcidae > Tegillarca > Tegillarca granosa. The sequence goes on from CM056599.1 coordinate 18,066,842, forward strand.
AGGTATTTTGATGTTGATAGAAATCCTTATGTTGAATCGTAATTTTTTAACATGAACTACAACTGTCTAAATAGATGATTTTTTCAAAGAGTTTTAAAAATGCAAATTCCTACCTGCCTAACTTTGCATTATCTTGTCATATTTTGTTCATTGTTGTGATGTCTGTTGGTCTAGTAGGCTATTCTAGAGCACTTTCCTATCTACCGTTTCCACAAGTATGGACTATTTTGTTTTTTGTTAGCGTATGTGTTGCATTTATGGATGTCCAAGTTAGTATTTTGTGTAAGAAGATTAATTTTTTTTAAAAAACAAGAACGACCGACAAGTAAAATTATGTCACTTTACTTGTTTGTGTTAACTTGCCGCAAAATATATATAATAATAAAACAAACATACCAGTACGTGTCCACATCACAATCCCCAAAACAATGTAAAAACTTTGCAAACTGGCAAAATATGTTATACACGTGAACTTCCCTGATTAGCCTAGGCTTGCAATATCCTTGTGTCAACAATTTAATTGTATGTAATTTGCTTCGTTGCAGAAAGTCCCCATAGTAAGAACAAGCTCTACCGTACCGTATTAACTGTGAAACATATACACCATACGCAGGAGAAGCAGGGATATTACTGCAAAGAAACTGAAAGTTGACAATAGAAAAATTAAAGTCATCACGTTTGTCGTATAGCTTCAGATGTAACCTTTCATGAGTGTCATAATTGAGGTATAAGTCCAAATATTAAGCAGAACATGGAGAATCTGTCGTGTCTTTTATTTCAAGCTCACTTGGATAGATGACATTCACATATTCTCCAAATTTGTGATTATTTAGAGAAAGAACGTCATCTATATAACTGTATGTGTAGTTGAATGATTTAGCGACAGTCTTTTCTCCAGATTTGATAAGGTTCTGTAAAAATTCTGATTCATATGAATAAAGAAACAAATCAGCAAGCAAAGGTGCACAGTTTTTGCCAATTGGTATACCGGTTGTTTGTTGAAAGATAATATTGCCAAACACAACAAATATGTTGTTTATCAAAAACTCTAACATTTTGTTGATGGTATCTTCAGTATATTTTTGTTTGCAGTCTGTATGATGTTTTACAAAATAACCAGAATCCCTGTTGAGCACTAGATATTTATATCTTGGTTTACCGTTTTTGTAAAAGAATGAAAAGTGATTGATTTGTTTTAGACGTTCTTTCAATTTAGCATGAGGGATAGTGGTGTAAAGGGTAGAAAAATCAAAAGTTTTTATACTTTTTACCGAAGATAGAGTATTAGAAAAAAATGGTCAAGTAGTTCTTTAGAATTTTTGAGAATCCACATTTGGTTGATGCCAGATGTAGAATAGACTTTATCTGAATAAGTATGAAGGCCATCTTTGACGACTGTCAAAATTTGTGTTAGAATTACTGATAATGATTTAGTAGTACATTTAGAGGAACCTGCTATATATCTTTCCTTGTATGAATTTTTGTGAAGTTTTGGAATCCAATACAAGTAAGGCAGGTCAAGTTCTTCCTGTTTTAAATTGATACCAAAAGACTCAAGGACTCCCCTATGATTGGAAAGAACTTCATCTTTGGTAAAATTAGTTTTGGTATAAGTCGGATTCTCCGATATACTTTCTAAACCAAGCTCCTTAACAAGACATTCAACATAGAATTTCTTACAAACGAAAATAATGTTATTAGAAGCTTTATCTAAACTTTTAAACAGGAAACATTTTGATAAAACACATCCTTAGTTATCTTAAAGTATTCATCATATCAAATGAACGCGTACTTTGAAACTCGCTTGGACACTGCAATGATTTTTACATTAACAGGGAACAAATGAACTGAAATGACATTTAAGTATATTTTAGTAGATGAATCATATGTAGCCATTACAGATTCATTTTTTTATTTATTTTTTCACTATTATTCTTTATTTATTTAATTTTTTGTGTTAAAAATTATTTATGGACTGAACCTATTCAAATGTAACGTACATTCAGTTAAAAGCCAATTTAATTATATAACTTATTAATAAATGTTTTACCCCTTTTTCACATACAATTCAACAAAAAATTCTTTTAAGCCAAGTTTTTTTTAAATTTTCTCCTCTTAAACAATTGAACCAATTCGAATGATTTATGGCGTTGAAGACTTAATATTGGTGGATAAAGATTCAAATATATCAACTTTTGTTACCATTCTTATTTTTGTTTTATTGTTTTAAGGCTGTCAGTCAGGAAATGCTAATTTCATTTGTACAAGAACTTTTTCCAAGCATTTTTAGATATCGAAGAATTTTGGTTGTTATTGGAACATCAGTTTTAGTGTTTACTATTGGTCTGCCTTTCTGTACACAGGTAAAATACTTTTTACCCATTAGATTGGCTTGAAACAAATATATTTTATCAGTATATTAATATTAAGGTATATCTTTAGTATATTATCTTAATTTTGTTTTATTTAATTCTTCTTAGCTCTTCAAATTAATCTACCCTTTAATGGAAAATTATCAGTATTAATTGATCAATTCTTTATAAGACATACACATAAATGCTTATGGTTTTAATCTTTAAAGCTTGCAAATACTAGTTGTTTATCATTTCCGTCGCCCCTTTGAAATTTAAAGCCATTCGACATGCACATTTAGTTGTGTTATTGGAAAACATATCAAAAACAAAACATACGCTAAATGATATCGACAGAAACTTAAAAAACATAAAAGTCTTAAACATTACAGTTTCACGGAAACTTTTTCTAACTTGGTAGAGTGTGCTTTATATGTAGGAGGTCAAGGTCTCAAACCCCGGTCGGATCTGAGAGTAAAAAAGAAAAAATATAAACAGTGCTTTAATATTTTTACTAAATATATTTTACTGTTATGATTTTCCGTATAGAATTGCCTTTCAGGGGGGTCCGTATATGGTGCATGTCTTGGATTGGTACCACGCAACATTGCCTATACTGATATTTGCTGTGGTGGAATGCGTTACATTTATGTGGATATATGGTAAAAAGACTTTTTCTATGATAAGGCGATAACTAGTACCCGGTGTGTCGTTAGACCGGCTTACAAAATTAGCATAAGCAAGATTCTTATAAATTCGACATAAAAGAGAAAACAGATTATACTTATATAAGCGGATTTAATATACACAAAAATGATAAAAACTAGTTTTAAAGTCAATAAAAAATTGACCAAATATGTACGTTATTTTATCACCCAATTCTATCGTTATCAGATTTAATTTTATGAGTAATGGCTAAGAAATGTATCTTTGCACTATATATCGCAATTTTTAGACTAGCAAGTCTTATAGACAAGATGTTGAAATTTCATCTTAAACATATCTAAATTTTGTTCGAAAATCAATATGTTTCGAAATTTTATTTGAAAAGTTAATTAATTACATTCACTTCTTTTGGAAGACGTTTATAACGTACATTGTAACAAAATTAACATTTATTGATTTAAGCAAGCGATATGTATTGAATAACCCTTTATTTCCCTATTGGAAAACATCAGATGGTTTAAGAACGAGAGACTTTTTTCTTTTTAAGGTGGTGACAAATTAAATGCAACTGTAAGAATGATGATGAATAGAAATATACCCCATCTTATACGCATCTCGGTTGCATTTGTATCGCCGTTTTTATTGGTGGTAAGTTGTTAGATAGATGAGACAGAAAAACATTGAAACTCCATGATTATTTTTGCAGCGGAAACTCTTTAAATAAACATTATAAAGAAAGCTCGACAATCAATGAACAAAATATCTTTTGGTACCGTTTTACTATGTATTACCTTTTAATAGAATTTAACAAAATGTAATACTTCAAATGTTTTTTTTTATTATTCCCTATAATCAAAAAAGTTTAGAAATAAAAAAAATGGTGATTTTAGTGAATTAAAATTTTACACAGCTAAATATAGGTAATGGAACAAGAAAATAAGTTAAGTTATTGTTTTATATTTAGGTTTTGCTTATAAGTAGCATATTGAAGTATAAACAACCCACTTACGGATCCTACAATTATCCCTTTTATGTTGAAATAATTGGATGGTCAATGGTTGTTTTGACAGTACTTCCAGTTCCAATATATATAATTAATCGTTATGTTAAACTGCAGGGTCCGCCAAGAAAGGTAAGCTAGGATTTTTCTTGTAAAAACATTTTCAATGGGTCTATGGAATATCGATTGTCCCTTGTAATAATTGCAACACTGATTTCGTTATTAGCGAATAATTTTTCTACCCTTATTACTAAACAATATATCGTATTTCTTCAAATCACATGTGTTATAGTTAAAAGATAAAGGGGATGTCAATAAATTTTAAAAAAATAAAAACAAAAAATCCCTTTTTGGTTTTATTTTAATTCATTTATTGCTCAATATTGAATCTTAAATAATGTGTCCACCACTTTTTGCAACAAAAAACTTCATTTCTAATATAGCCTTTCAATTAAGCAGTAATGTATGAAAAGCAAAAGTATGAATGCAGTTTAGCTCTTCAGATATCTATACTCTCAAACCATTAACAACACGATGGTGATTGTTCATTTTTTTATATTTCAGAGATTGGAGGATATGATTAAGCCACAAGGTTCTTTTATACTAAAAGACTTTGTTAATGAAAGCTACATTTCCAAAAGCCTAATTGCTCGACTGAAGTTTAATATAACAGGAAAACAAATTTATAAAATGGACAATGTTGAAATGAACTGCGAAACTTCTTGCTTGAATGAATAGTGATTTTTTAAACTAATACTGAAAAAATTAATAATTAGGTCTAGAAAACATCTTAACCATTTAACTGTTTTGAAAATTTTACCAAAAAGGTCCCAATTTTCAGTTACGTTACTTGTTTCAACCAAAGTTTCAGAATATCTTAGCAAGTTTTGACAACGATCATGGTACTCTTCATTTTAAATATTCGGAAAAAATAGTGTGTCTCAAAAACGTTTAAGGTACTAATAAGTAAAAGAATTATCATGAATACAAAAGCATATTGGTGCGATTTTGTGAACATGTAAACATGTTTAAAACAATTGAACACACCTTTTTTTCAATTAATTTTTTAAGCATATATATATATATATATATATATATATATATATATATATATATATATATTTCAATTTCCTTAAATTTTTCGCAATTTTTTTTGATAACGTAAAAAACATAGAATAATCAGATAATTTCACTCTAAATACTCGGATACAACCCTTGATGATATTATACAAGCTAAATCTCTTCCTGAGCTTTAATTAATAATATATGTTGTCTTTTTCATTGATAAACTAATGAAGTGTTTCTTGTTGGTTGGCATTTTGAGAGTAGCAACATCTAAAATTCATTTGAAATAATCAAATTGAACAGGATTAACAATTATTTAAAACTGTTTGTGGATTTAGAGAGTAGAAGAAGAAAAATAACGCTTTATACCTTATTTAATTAAATTTCAAAAGTAATGATGTTCTAGAATGGTAAAGATATTTGGAATGCTTAATGAAAACACATTAACTGCCTCCAGCTTTAATGAAAAATGTGTTTTATGCGGAAACCAAAACAATACGAATAATAAGAAACGCGATAAAAAAGAATTATTTCATTTTAGAGTGGAATCAAGTTATTGATTTAAGCACCTGTCAAGATTCTTTCATTTATGTCAAGCTGGATGAAACCAGAGCACCTTTAGAAAACAACTTACCTTTGGCAGGTAAACAGATAAACTTTCTAGCACAAGGAAGCACACTAAGCCTGGCTACAAATGGAGAGTTTAAACAACCAAAACAACGAAGTTTTAGTGTAATTTGACCTCGGTTATTGTAAAAATATAATTTTTACCACAATAAAATATAATAAGCAATTGAAATCTCATTAAAATAACATTCAATAACATATTCTTTATAGTCAGAAATATGATAAAAGCATAACAAGTTTAAAATATACGTTAAATTTTACAGTAATTTCAAAAACTTTTATTTATATTTATCGTTACTGTGCTAAAGTTTTTATAGTTGATTAGTAATGCTTTAAAAGATGCTCGTGGTATTTTTAAAATCTTTAATTCTGTTTTATTAAACTGAAGAATAACACTTTCTTTGCTTCAAGAGTTTCTCCCAACAGTACAATTTTCTGATTATTATTCTTTTTATCAATTTCTAAAAAATCAAAATGAAGAGAATAATGAGATAAAATATTTATCACAGATAAGCTTAATTAAATGTGCACAAAGAAGCGTTTTTATTCACTTCCAGCTAGTTCTATCCGACCTTTAGAGAACCTGATTCATGATTCTTCAGCACCATATTCATTCTGTAAAAGAGGAAAGATAATATTTTATATAGAAAAAAACTTGTTTCATACATAAAATAAAAATGCAATTTATATAGTAACTTGTAAGAGTAGGAAAAAATGTACAACTAATCTAATTACACAAGTGAACTTTTTGTGTTAGTCGTTTGTGCAACGATAAGAACCACAAACACTCAATATACAAAGCAAGAAAACCAGAAATATGTTTCTGTATAAAAAAGGCGCAAGTTAGGTTACTTAATTTTACCTCTGAAACTATAGAAATGTGATCATATTTGCAACATTTAAAACACTTACTTCATGTTGGTGTTTACGTCTTTTCTTTTCTCTGATTTTATCCTTGACTTTTGATTTACCTTCCTCCACTACTATTGCCATTCTAGCCTGATCTGCTTGATGTTTTCTGATTAAACTGGAAGACTTTACCATTTCATTGTTTCTATATGCTCGACTCTTTTCATGAAAACAACAACATCAATAATAATAATAATTAAAATGGTCTTAAATGCTAACAAGGTTAATATGACATCTTAAAACTATAGATAAAAAACTATTAAGAATATCTGGTCAAAGAGTAATTTTTTCAGAGAAAAAAATCCGGGACTAATGCATATATTATTTGCTAAAATGTTCAGTATTTAATGACGTAATGTCAAACTTCTTAAGAGCATGAAGTATTATAATTTCTATCATTTCAATCATGTAGTTTACTTATAATGATATTTATCTGGTTTGTTTTCGGCAAAATCCTATAACAAAATGGGGTGGACAGCATTTGCAAAAAAAAAAAAAACAATCCTTTAAATCGTTGTTTTATCCACATTCTGACGTATAAAACTATATAAATTAGTCAGTAGTTTAAATTTAGAAAAGTCTCCCAGTTTTAAACTTTTAAACGCTGCAGACTGAGAAGATTGAGTTTTCATATTATGGATAACAAACAAAATCAATTCAAAATCAAAAGACGAAAGTGTGATAAGACCACATTTTAATGCGTTATGGGCTCTATAGTAGATAAGATTTTTGTTAAGAAAGACAAAGAAAATGCTACTAAATGTAACAGAATATTCTAGAATTAAAATTTAAGAAGTTAAATCCTGCTTAAATAGGCATTATAAACAGGCTTTTCTCTTTCTCTCTTACCTGGTTTTCAAATAGAAAAAATAAAAGATGAGAAATAATTGTTCGAAATATCATCCTTCGAAACAGGAAAAAATTCAAGAGCAAGTGCATATTTTATTAGCTAAATTTAGTCATAAGTTTTAAATTTTTACGGACTGTTATTACGTCAACCGTATAGTTCACCTATAATAATTTTTATCTAGTATGTTTACGACAAAATTCTAAAACCCCTAAATAGATGTAACGGGATGGACAACATTCATACGAAAAAAACTATCAGTTATTTATTGTCCATTTGAATACTTCTAAATATAAGGTTATATCAGTAAGTCAGTAGTAAAAATTTAGAAAAGTCTCCGTCAAGTTTCAAACTTCTGTAATTCGTGGCAAACAGAGAATGTCTGTGTTGTAATATTTTGAAAAACAAACTTCAGAAACATAAGACGGAAAAATCAATGATACAACACACAAAGAATTGTTTGGTTTTACAAACATTTATATATATCAAACAATTCTTTAGAACTGACCAAAGCTTTTCTTTGTTCTTCTTCCTTCTCCTCTTGCATTGATTGTTCTTCTTTCTCTTGAATGCGTCTTTTTTCTTCCTCTTCTTCTCGCTTCTTTTTGACTGATTCTTTTCTCTCAAGTATTTGGTTTCGAGAGGATTTGTTTTTCTCATTAATAAGATCTCTCATTTTACTTTTCCCCGAAAAATGTTCTAACATAAGTTTTTGTAATTCTTCTTCCGATAAAGTGTTCTGTTCTTTTTGTTTATAGATCTTTTTCACAAATTCTTTGTCTTCTTCACTCATTTCCTAAGTTAAGATGTGAAAATAGCGTCTTTTTATTATTACATTCAGATAGATTACCCTCTCATCATAATTTACTATACCACTATATGGTGAAAAAGCCCGTAAACATCAATTAGATTTTGATTTTGTTTTAACATAAAATTCAATCTTTACTGAATTGGGCTCGAAATTAGTGTAATGGTTCAGTGTTAAAATGATGTATGTGGTCTAATTTAGGAGATAGGTCAAAACAAAGGTTTGTGGTACTTTTCATAAATTTCTCAAACTCAATCTGTTTGTTTTAGCAGTTACAAGAAAAAATTTAAGTGAAATACGAAATTACCAATTGTAATTTTTTTATGAAGTTGCAATTTGTAATAGTCCCTTTCATCCCCTTAAAAATATTCATGTTCTTTTTTAGAAAAGACAGTTCCATTATACACAACGTCGCTGCTAGGTTATTTAACTTGTCCTTTATAAGACCAAAACATATTTTTATAGCCATATATAATTATATATAGTCAACAAACTAGAAATGTTTAAGATTAAAAGACTTTTTAAATATTTTTTTTATAAACAGTTGACCAATATCAAAGATTTTTTCATAGATCTGAACAAGAGTAACAAGCTGTGAAAACATAGCTTTCATTTACGATGCTTACTATGAAGTGTAAAGACCTATGAATTCCTGTTCATGGCATGAAAATATATAACAAATTCAAGTTAAATTTTGATGTGCCAGGTGTGCATATTTCAGAAATTCATTCCTCATCAGTGACACTAAGACCGAAAAGTTTGATAGATAAAAAAAAAACCATTTCAAGATTTTTCACGGTAAATTAATAAAATCATAATTAGGAAACAATGTCGATCAACGTCACACACTCGGTTTTAACTAGATGCGCTGATGCTACATATGCAGTTTTAAGTTGCTATACATTAAAGTTCATGAAATAAAATGTCAACCTAAATCTCTGTGACGGGAATATTAAAGTTTAGGTCAGCAGGCATCGCAAATTTCTTAGAGATTTGAGTTCCCCATGACAAAGAATTTTTAAGGTTGTATTACTTTAGGTCAATTTGACATTACTATGTTTGCAAACTTGGTAAAGTTTCTACCATTTTTGATAAGACGTTTACAATTTAAACTTTATATAAAGCCTTGTGACCTTGATATGGACCATGGTCAACCGATTTCTTAAATTTGAAACTTTGATATTTCTGTGCTGGTTCAAAATAAAGTTCAAACTATACAAGAGTTTTGCATCATTACAAACAGATGCTGAAAACTGGCTAATTGCCACACCAAAGATTCGAATCTTTAAGCTCTATAAACCAAGCGCTTGAAAAGTCAATTAAAGGTTGATAATAGCACTGATATTTTTAAGCTACTTTATGCCATCTTTAAGCTGCCTTGACGTCATCTTCGCATGGTTTATTGTACTTTGTTCAGATAAGTAATAAGTGAGTTATTTAATAAAATACGCGGTAAGTATAATGTAATTCAAAGTTGATAAATATTATTGTTATTATTATAGATCTAATACTTGACATTGTACTCTTAGGAAATATATAATTTATTTTGTCATGATTAAAGATGATTAAATGCGAATGCTTGGACCATTTTTACACCAAGTATTTGAACATAGTTTTTCTGCTTTCTGTTGTTTCGTTATATTTCGTTGAATTTCCGTTGTGCAGATTCTGTCATTAAATGTTTTGAAATCGCTACATCAGGTTCATTGCCAATCTTTTTTTTTCCTTCTTATAAGCGATAAATTATTTCAAAATATTACTGGTCTTTTGTTCCCTCATGCAAAGCATTCCTTAGCTGGATTAGGATTTATATAATTTTGGAACTTTAGATTAATTATTTTCAACTGTTTGGCTTACGTTTTTTTTTCTATCAAACTTTTCGGTTTTAGTGTCACTGATGAGGAATGAATTTCTGAAATTTCCACATCTGGCACATCAACATTTAACTGGTATCTGTGTTATATATTTACTTCCCCTGAGCGTATACCGCTTCTGGTGGAGAAAAACTCCCCGAGGGTATCCATAACTAAGTAGGCAGTACTATGTGCTATCAGAAAATGTACCATTTAGCAAAATTTTCAGCCGACTTAAATTTGAAATTTAATTAAAACTAATGTTTGTCCTTCATGCACAGCATTTCTTAGCTAGATTTGGATTTATAGAATTTTGGAACTTTAGATTCATTAGTTTTAACTGTTTGGCTTATGTTTTTTATCCATCAAACATTTCAGTCTTAGTGTCACTGATGAGGAATGAATTTCCGAAATGTGCACATCTGGCACATCAAAATTTAACTGGTATTTGTGTTATATATTTACTACCCCTGAACGGGTACCGCTGCTGGTGAAGTTAAACTCCTCGAGGGTATCCATAACTCAGTAGGCAGTACTTTGTGCTGTCAGAAAATGTACCATTTAGCAATTTTTTCAGCCGAGTAAAATTTGAAATTTAATTAAAACTAATGTTTGTTCCCTCATGCAAAGCATTTCTTAGCTAGATTTGGATTTATAGAAGTTTGGAACTTTAGATTCATTAGTTTTAACTGTATGGCTTATGTTTTTTATCCATCAAACTTTTCGTTCTTAGTGTCACTGATGAGGAATGAATTTCCGAAATGTGCACATCTGGCACATCAAAATTTAACTGGTATTTGTGTTATATATTTCCTACTCCTGAATGGGTACCGCTGCTGGTGAAGTAAAACTCCCCGAGGGTATCCATAACTCAGTAGGACAGTACTTTGTGCTGTCAGAAAATGTACCATTTAGCAATTTTTTCAGCCGAGTAAAATTTGTTATTTATTTAAAACTGAGGTTTGTTCCCGCATGCAAAGTATTCCTTAGCTGGATTAGATTTATATAATTTTGGAACTTTAGATTCATTAGTTTTAACTGTTTGGCTTATGTTTTTTATCCATCAAACTTTTCGTTCTTAGTGTCACTGATGAGGAATGAATTTCCGAAATGTGCACATCTGGCACATCAAAATTTAACTGGTATTTGTGTTATATATTTCCTACTCCTGAATGGGTACCGCTGCTGGTGAAGTAAAACTCCCCGAGGGTATCCATAACTCAGTAGACAGTACTTTGTGCTGTCAGAAAATGTACCATTTAGCAATTTTTTCAGCCGAGTAAAATTTGTTATTTATTTAAAACTGAGGTTTGTTCCCGCATGCAAAGTATTCCTCAGCTGGATTAGATTTATATAATTTTGGAACTTTAGATTCATTAGTTTTAACTGTTTGGCTTATGTTTTTTATCCATCAAACTTTTCGTTCTTAGTGTCACTGATGAGGAATGAATTTCGAAATGTACACATCTGGCACATCAAAATTTAACTGGTATTTGTGTTATATATTTCCTACTCCTGAACGGGTACCGCTGCTGGTGAAGTAAAACTCCCCGAGGGTATCCATAATTCAGTAGGCAGTACTTTGTGCTGTCAGAAAATGTACCATTTAGCAATTTTTTCAGCCGAGTAAAATTTGTTATTTATTTAAAACTGAGGTTTGTTCCCGCATGCAAAGTATTCCTCAGCTGGATTAGATTTATATAATTTTGGAACTTTAGATTTATTATTTTTAACTGTTTGGCTTATGTTTTTTATCCATCAAACTTTTCGGTCTTAGTGTCACTGATGAGGAAAGAATTACCGAAATGTGCACATCTGGCGCATCAAAATTTAACTAGTATTTGTGTTATATATTTACAATTTGTTCATTACTTTATTTTTAAGAGTATCTGTATATTTGTTATTATTATTCATTTGAATTTCAAGTATTTAAATCAAAAGCCTAAATTTCAACTACCCATTATACACAAACTGTATTTTTTAATGTTTTAATCTTTAAAACTTTTTTTCTATATTAAAAATGAATTGAATCGTGTTTGAATATTTTAGTTGCAAAATCTAAAAAACTAAGACAAAATTAGCCTTATAAATAGCATTTTGAAACATTTAATGCATGAGCATGGCTCGATCTTTTTAATGTCTATTTTTTGTCTGAATGTATGTACCGTATCTAAATAAAACATCTCATTAAAGTTCTTTATTTTTACTAATGCTTTGATAATGTTAGGATAAAATGCTCAAGGTATATGGTAATGGTGACACATCACAGCGTTTTATAACAAGTACAGATGTACAGATACAAAAATTATCACAGTTTCAAATAATTGCACTGTCACATTCTTCTGTCGATTTATAAATAACAACTTTGCAGTTTAAAAAAAAATTACACATAACATCTACAAAAAAAGTATATTATGAAAAAAAATTGTTGAAACATTTCTTTTACACCAAAATAAGTTTTTATATTGCAACTGGTTTAAAAAAGAACGAAAGATGGTGTTAAACAAGCCTTGTCTTTCATCGAAAACAAGTAACAGTTTGGTCAAGTGTATATCATAACTTGTTGAGAATTAATAGTATTTGGATTCAATACATGGTGAAGAATGAATATTTGGATTTGATATATAGTCTTATCTTTTATTGTCTAGGCTAAAAATTGTCTGATCATGCCGTTTCAGAATTTATTAAGCCTTCATATAAACTTACTCGATTTGTTCCTGTAATTGCTGCTATATCTTCTACCACATTTTCAGTATCAGAATTTTGTTCTGAACTAGCAGTGTTACTGGATTCCTAAAATAATACCATTATGCAGTTAAAGTAAAAAAGCTATATTAAATACTTCATAACATTTTCATTTAAAAATAAACCTTGCACCACGGGCTTACAATTAGGTTTTACAATTTCAAGCATTTAAATCCGTGGAATTCTTGTTTTTATTTGAGTAATTAGTTGAAAAAGCTGTAAAAATCCGCATAACCAATTTAAGTAGAAAGGTGCAAAATGTAACGTTTTTATCCTATTATGTATCTCTAAGGGATCGCTTTGATCTATGGCTTGAGATATATTTATTTCTGTGGAAAAACTGCTAAGTTGTGTTTATTTTCATAAATTTTACTAGAAAATGAGATAATAACGTTGCAGTGTTTTATTTAAACAAAAGCATAAACCCTACACAAGATTCACTTTGAAGTTGACTGTAAAAAATGAAAATGAAAAATAATAAGAAGCAAAACATACATAATTTTAATAAATTCCTCCACGTTTTACAGAGAGTTTGTTCGTTAGGAATTTCAGGAATGTAAAAAATAGTCAAAAATGTACAATTAATGATTAACTAAATATTGTATAAATTCAATATAACACAACATATAATTTTACCTTTTCCTCTCTTAGTTTTTTAAGTTTTAATTGTAGCATTTTCTTTTGCTGTAATCTCCTAGAATCTACGTCTTCTAAAAGTTGTCTTTGTTTTTTTCTGAACTCGGCCAATTTATCCTTGACGTCTTCTTCACTTGAACTATGTTTATTTGATAAACTTCTCCTTAGCCAACCATTTATTTCATTTAGGTTCTAAATGCGAATATATAAATCAACAAGTATTTATTTACATATTAGAATAATGAGCACACAGTTTTGATAATACAAATTACTAAATCTAGTCCACCTATATTCTGCTATGTAAAGTTAGTAAAACTATATCTTTGTTCAGTTAAATTCAAAAATCATTCTTCAATTTCTAGAAATTGTTCAGTTATCTAGCGTTTTACTAATTCCTACATCTGTCTGCGATAATGTTTATTTTCCAAGAAACCCGTTTTCAGTTCCGGAATAGCTCAATACAGTATATAGTAGTTATAATTATTGTGCCTATTTATGAACTTAAGTTATTTAATGAAAATAAATACTGGAGGACCATTTAAATCTTTCTTATTTATTACTACGTAAGACCACATCACGTGTTAACTATAAGTCAAACACAGCATTAATTACTGAAGGTACGTCTATAGTAAAAAACAGCATAACTTACTGAAGGTACGTCTACAGTTGGTCCTTTAGCTACCTCTAATATTTTTTCTTTTCTTTCCGTTTCAAACCTTCCGATGAGTTGTTTTTGACGTCCTACATAATCTTCAATTTTTTCCGATATTTCTTTTTCCCTCTTTTTCTCATTAATTTCTGCGACATCTTTTGTCAAAAACTTCATTAATTCGTCTTCGTTACATTGTAATTCCTAAAATAAATTTTATGTGTTAACTAGAACCTCCATTAGTACCTAGTTAATTATACTGAATGCCAATTCATTTCATTCAATAACATAAAAATTGCATAACACATGGTACGGTGAGTAGCTTTAATCAACAATAAGACAGGTTTTTAGCTCAACTGGCAATAGCCAGCTGAGCATATGGCATGGCGAAGCGTGCGTGCGTGCGTAAACTTTAATCTTCTCCTCTGAAACTATTGGACCAATTTTAACCAAATTCGGTGTGAAAGGTCCCTAGGTGATGCAGATCAAAGTTCGGCATCCAAGATGACCGCCGTTACTATAAATAACAAAAAGTGATAAATGGCTGATACACGTTTATTTATCAACCGATTTAGTTCTAATTTGGTATACAAAAAGTAGATGCAAAGCCATTTAACATATTTGACGATTTTTTCAGAAACATTTTTATTGGGTCGCTTTTAGCAGAATATTCAAATAAGGTGCTATATTTAGCCAATTTTTTGAAAATCTTCTCCTTATAAACTACTGGACCTATTTGAACCTAATTTAGTGTGTAAGGTCCCTAGGTGATGCAGATTAAAGTTTGCACAAATCAACTTCCTGCGGCATCCAAGATGGCCACTATTACTATAAAAAGCAAAAAGTGATAAATGGCTGATACACTTGTATTTATCAACCGATTTAGTTCAAATTTGGTATATAGAAAGTAGATGCATAGCCATTTAACATATGTAACAGGTTTTCAGAAACAATTTTTATTGGGTCGCTATTAGCGGAATATTGAAATAAGGTGCTATATTTACTCAGAAACTACTGGACCCATTTGCACCTAATTTGGTGTGTAAGGTTCCTAGGTGATGCAGATTAAAGTTTGCACAAACTGTGGCATCCAAGATGGCTGCCGTTATTATAAATAGCAAAAAGTAATAAATGGCCGATACACATTTATATATCATACAATTTGGTTCAAATTTGGTATATAGACAGTAGATGTATAGCCATTTTACATACATATTATTTTTGTCTAAAACATTCAAGCTCAACTGGCAATAGCTAGCGGCATGGCTGTCTGAAATTCACATGCAAATAAATTGCCAGTTGAGCGATACAGGCCCTTTTGGGCCTCTTGTTCAACTAGTATTATACTGACTTTGAATGCTTTTCCATTTAGCAAAATTTTCAGTCCTTCTTAATTTTCGAAATTAATTTTAAACTGAGGTTTGTTCTTTCACGCAAATCACTCTTTAGCTGGATTTGGATTCATTTAATTTTAGAACTTTAGATTCACTAACTTTCAACTGTTTGGCTATTTTTCATTTATCAATCTTTTCGACCGCAAGTGTCAATGTTAAGGAAAGATTTTCCGAAATGTGCACATATGGCACATCAAAATATAACAGGTATTAGCGTTATATATTTAACATTAATCTACCAATCAATTTGTTAACATTTCTATTCAAAACTACTTTCCTATTATAAACTTATACTGTTATTAATGAAATCAATGTCTGTGCAGAGTTATAATAAAACTTGCACAAAAATCGCTCTATTAGATATCGTGATCGTTATTTTAGTACTTATGAAGAATGCAAAGAAAATATTTAACCTGCTTTTAAAAAAAGTTTCAACTCCATTTAAAATGTCACTATTTAAAAAAAAACATCATTGTTATTTTTTTTTCTTGGCATTTTATTAATATCACATGTTTCACAAATCTTATATTCAATGCATATTCTGTAAGTGTAACGAAAGCACATGAACCTTATACCGTTTATCTCCAAAACCCGTTATTATATCAAAATCATGTCAGAAACAAATCTGGTTAAAAAATTTGTGGAGGTTCTTTTTTTACCAAACAAGCACTGAATATAGTGAAATTATAAATGACGTTAAAAAACTATAAAGAGTATCTGTTATGATGTTTTGTATTAGATATGATATCATAATATCAAAAGCAAAATCAAAATTTGATGATAAAATAAGAAGTTTACAGTAGTTTGAAATCAACGTTATTAGCCTTCTCTTTGTCCCTAAGTGATGGGATTTGCTATGTGTGACGTCATTAAAATAGTAGAAAAAGTATCTCATATTATGAATACTCATAAATAATCAAAAGTATAATTACTTATGCAATGACAAATGTAGAAGAAAGTAAAGATTCGGAAATGCGTCAGTATACGTTTTTTGATTTAGCATTATTGAGAAAGATTCTGATTAATAAATCGAGTAGAAAAAAGATAGTTTTCAGTTGGATTTAAATTCCACTATCAGATTTTTCTATCGTAAAATATTAAAGAATGTTGATCTACGAGTTTCGATCAGTTTCCTTTTGTGATAGTCAAATTATGTTCCCTAGAGGTTTATGACGGCGTTACTATAGATTCAGCAAAAAATAGGTCCTTTCTTTTTGGATAACAAAAGATGTATTCAAATTCACCAATATTACTTTTATTTTGTGATTGGTTTAAGAACATTTTAGCCGTGTTTTACTTAAAAATATATAACTACAAGCATTATAGCTATTCTTGTAAAATTGCAAAATAATAATAATAATAATAAATAAATAAATAGAAATTAAAAAAACAACTAAATATCAAACACATAGACCCTAGTTATAATTTTTAACCATTTTTAAAATTTTGACGCAGCAACACTTAATATCCTATCAAGAATGAACAAAGTATAATCTAAAACCTTCACAGATACCAAATACCACACTAAATTCTTACTTTTTCGCCTGTTTTAGAAATAAATTATACAGCTTTTTAAACATAGTGACCAGTGTTTTCATTTTTAGCTGCTGTGGCATCTACAAACAAACATGATTTTAAATGATGAAAAATATACCATTGCTATGTCTCAGCCAAATTATTTACTGCTAACAGATCCTATATAAATAAAGAACATGCGCAAGCAAACGATGCGCTTCATTTCAAATAAAACACAAACATACCAGTCCATAATGACATTTGGTCGATAGCTATGAAGAGGAGCCTTTCATTACCATCACTTCAGTGTTTTATTTGATACACAAAACACAAGTCGAGGAATTTTATTACATTCATTTTAATCGAATATATATACTTCAATATATATTATTTTGACATTTGAAATTTTATTTTTCATTCTACCTTAAAAGAGTTCGTGCCTTGTTAAACATTAATTCTCAATGTTAAAATATTGTTAGCAAGCGAAAAAGTAATAAAAAGAAAAATTACTGGTCTCTCAATTCTCTTCAGTAATTATATATTAAATGAATGAGAAATAGATAATCAGTTTACCTTATCAATGGCTTTACAATATTCATCTGTCTTCATAACAGACTGTGGTTGTGCCTGTTCATCAACCGCTGGCTGAATATACAAAATAAAAATTAAAACGAAAGCAAAAGAATTACTGTGAAGTCGGTCTTACAGATAACTCAAAGACCTGTAAGTATCTTCTTCAATATCATGGGTACGTGTTTCATGATTGAAACTTGCATCATCAAGGGAATCTCATATCCTAATAACTGTTGTTTTATTTAACACTGGTAGACTGAAAATTTAACGCAGGGCTTAACCATCCCTTTAACAATAAAAAGAGGTAACGGGGTCCTGTTAACTCCCTGTCTGTGCGCCATTACGATCCCTCGTTACCCAGGAAAAAAATATTTACAGTACATACTTATATTTCTTAAATGTAATGAATAAATATAACAAGAGGCCAATGGGCTAAACGCTCACCTGAGGAAATGCCCAAAAAACTTGCAAAGAACTTTATTACAAAAAGTTTACAAAATTCCTCAAGTTTGGAAATCCAGCCATGATTAATCAGAAATATCTAGTAACATTTCATTTATATAAAGCTTATATGCATGAATTAATAGTACAATGAATAATTTCCAAATAATGATTGTAAGCATTGAACATATGAACTTAAACCTTATATCAAATGGTCGCAATATCAATACCTACAATATTCTAAAATACATGCTTGTACAAAAAGTTAATAGTTTTCAAGATAATTTACAATTTCAGTCTTCTTCAGCAGCTATGACCCTAAACATATGACCTTGACCCAAATATCAGAATGATTGTCATATCAATACCTACAATATTCTTATATACAAGCCTATACAAAAAGATAATAGTTTCAAGAAAACTCACAATTTCAGTACACTTATGCAGTTATGACTTTGACCTTTGAACATATGACCTTGAACCATATATCAATATGATCATCATATCAATACTTACAATATTCCAATATACATGCCTACATAAAAAGTTAACAGTTTTCAAGATAATTCACAATTTCAGTACACGTATGCAGCTATGACCTTGACATTTCAACATATGACCTTTAACCATATATCAGAATGATTATCATATCAATACCTACAATATTCTAATATACATGCCTATACAAAATGCTAATAGTTTTCAAACTAATGCCAATTTTAGTATTTATAAGCCGAAAATAACGTTTCAGGGGCAACAACTCCTACATGGATTACCATATAGTTACAAAAGTTTGTACCTTGTTAAATTTTGTCATGCTGAACATTTTTACAATGATTTGATTTCATATATCTCTTGATATTGTCAAAAAAATTGCCTTAAACTGCATAAATCACAAATAAGGTCATGACCTTGATTTGTGACCTTGACCCTATTTTAAAAGTCATTTCAAGAAAAAGTCCAAACTGAAAACCCCATGTCATTATCTGTTCTAAGAGTCAAGTTTTAACAATTTGAAGCCATTTTACGAATTTTTTAATCAAACGCAAAAAAGCGTAACCCATTTTTGATTGAATTTCACGAAATCAACAAACTGTAGGCTAAAGACCCTAGAGAAGCCAAATATCACATCAGATTTTTTTCTCCAATCATCATTTTCTGAGAAGAAGGTTTCTTTAAGATTTTTGGACCCGTAGGTCACCTTAACCTAGTTTCGGTAGCCATGGAAACCCCATGAATATTGAACAAATCTGTATTGCATCGGCCTATATAGTTTCTGACTAAGTATCATTGAAATCTGTCCAGCAGTTTCGTAGGAGAAGTCGAAAATAGGTGTTAACGACGCACGCACACACGCACGCACGCACATACACACGCCGCTCAATGCCATAAGCTCACATGACCTTTCGTTCAGGTGAGCTAAAAATGAACTTTGATTTTTAATAATACCAAATCGATCAAATAAAAGTTAGGAACATAAGATTAACTTTAAATTTTAACGTACGTTTCATGGTTGTGGACAACAGTCTTTTAGTAGGACTACGTTATTTAGATTAATGCCCGTCGAGAGTCGGGAATTGTTATAATTACTGGTCCCACAATGTGTTTCGTTTTGTATAACGTTTTCTATCGTTTAAGTGTTTTATTTTGTTTTTTAATTTGTTGGCTATTTTGACAAGTAAATGCTTTAGAAAACAACTTTCTTTCTTTTATTGAGTTATAATTCCTACTTAATCTATTTGTCATTTGCACAAGAAAGAATCTATAATTAATTATTTCTGCTTATCTGACTTATTTGCGTTTTGGTCCTTTTGTTGTTGTCAGAGCTTTTTTCTAAAAAAAATCCTTCATATATGATGAAGAAGAAATTATTTGCTACCTTGTTCTGTCTTTGTAACAGTTTTTGTGCTAGCAGGCTTCTTTTCTGTAGTCTGTCAGCATCCATATCTTCTAATAGCTTAATCTGACGCCTCCTGTGTTCCTCAATTTTTCGTCTTGCTGTTTCATCATCAAACGAATCAATGTCTTCTTCGATTGTTTTGATAAATTCAGTATTCAGATCATCAACTAACTAGAAGGAAAAATAATATTTAAATGACAGACACAGATGAACATTCCTCTCATTAATTACATGGTTCATATCAAAGAAAAGAATAGTTATAAGCAAGATTTTATTCTAATCAACTCATTGTGTGTGTGTGTGTGTGTGTGTGTGTGTGTGTGTGTCATAGTAGGTATAGATTCAATATATTTAATGAAACATCGATATGATTCAAGGAAAACCCAACATTTATGCTTTATAATATTTTAACACATTAAAAGATTCTTTAATATTTGTTCTATGCCTTATTTACATGTACATTTGCAATTTTGTATAATTTGTAAATCTGTTCGCAAATGTAAAATAATTAATAAAAATGAACGTAAATTGTTCAACCTAAAAAACATGCTGTGCTTACCTCTTCTTCCAAATTTGTACTACGTAATATATTAGTAACTATATCATTCCTGTCAGAGTCAAGTCTTTTAAATGTGTCGTCAATACGATCTAAATGCTCTTTAATCATATTTCGTCGTTTTTCAGAATCTGTATTCTCAATATCTTTCAACGCTGCTAGAAATTCGTCTGTCTCATTTTGAAGTTCCTAAAAAGGTTATACAATTTAAAAAAAAATTCATTCTGTATCATTACACAGCATTCTACTATAGGAAACATGATACTTTCAAAAACAGAAATTCATTAAATTGGCATGTTTTCCGTTACTAAGGTGGGGTTAATAAAGTTCACAACAAATTGTTGATAGAACAGCTAGTCGACATCAGTCGAAACTTTCCATAGCTGAATTATGTCAGCATTTGTTAATGTTAAAATAAGTAAACTTATTATCAAGATTTGATGTAACAAAGCTGAACTGAAGGAATTCCTTTATGAATCAATTTTAAGACATATTTTATAAATACAAACAATTGCTCCGATAAGAGTAGACTAACATTATCAAAATCTGATGAAAAGTCATCTGTGCTACGTATGATATTCAACAAACTAGCTTCATTTTCTTCATCAGCCTGAAAAAGAAGTTATATTTTGTATATTTTATTTATTTATCATTTATTTATATTTTACCTGTATTGATTTGACCACAATGGAATTATTTAACAAATAAATAAAACTAAAATAAACAAGTGAAGTAATTTGCTTTAATCATTTAAAATTGATAAAAATCTAACACATAATGTATAAAAATTGGGGCCTTAATGAAAAAACAAACTGTGTCACTTCATGTAGAAAAATAATTTTATGTATTTTGAATATTTTAATGATTTAAAATATCGATAAAAAATAACTTTAGTTATAACTACATTAAAACTGGTCGCGAAAATGGACTCATTAACACTTCGTATCACTTATGACTTACAAAGAGGGTGATTGTACTGAAAAAATACTTTTGTGATTTATAAAAAATAACGTTTATTATACTATTTTTCAATATATCGTAGAATTTATATATAAACTTTTCCTATGTCTTATATGCTTAACACATACATTAGATAAAGTGTTTCCGGTGACAAAATAGTGATTCACATACCGATCTTCCTTGTTTGTCGCGCAATTCATTGAGTCTTTTTTGTAGGAGCGTTCGTTGCCGTAGTCTATTCGAATCGACCTCTTTTGCTAAATCCGTTTGATCTTTTCGATGTTTTTCAAGCATTTGTTTGATTGTTTCGTCATCTGTTATGTTGTCCATAATGTTTTCTAAACATTTCACATTCATGTCTTTAAGTTTCTGTAAATATAAATTCTTTTTTCAGTATAACCAATCAAAAATTACAGAAAATATAAAATAACAACTTAGACAAGTTATCAAAATCAAAAGGCAAATTCTCTCATATATGGTCAGAAGACGCATTGCAGTAAAGAGCTTTTAGTAGTGCATACCGAACGTATTCGGAAATTTACTTATTGGTGCCGGTTGAGGCGCTTACTGAAGGACTTTGGCTTTCCCACGTCCGCAGAGAGAACTTAAGTAAATCAGTTTTTATAAACATTAAAAACATAATATTCTATACAAAGTAATAGTATTAAGTACAATATATATACTTACGCGTTCTATTAGATCAGATTCAGTTTTATCAACGGCTTCTTTTCTATTTTCTTCTATTTTAAGCACAGTGTTTCTCTGTTGTTCGAGATAATCATTTAAGTGATTTTTCTTTCTTTCGAATTCTAACATGTCATGTTTTTTTAGTTCTTTTAATTGTTGTATTTCTTTCATCAGTACGTCTTCATCTTTTATTAACTGCTGCAATAATACCATTTAAACATATTTTAAAATCAAAGTGTTAATAATTGTTTTGAACATTGAAAAGCTTTCTGTGATTGATCAAGTTATCAAATTATCAAAATCATTCTGCCTGTCTAACAAGTTATTTTTTATTTTTTTTATTTTATTATTATTATTATAATTATTGTATTTTTTTTTTTTTTTGTAAGTGGCAACCACAAATAGCTTTTAATTTACTCCACCTAGTTATTTGTCATGGGTATTGTTAAATTGACACAGTAGCTTTATACAAAAAAATCATTAAAAGAATTAATGAAAAAGATAGCACTTTTCTGCATATCCCGTGTATAAGTGGATCGATTAGGATATTTTTAACATGAAATTTTTTTTAAACTTTTTTTTAAAAATTACACGTTGCAATTTCTATTGATTAACATCACGTTTTTTCTTCAAGTTAAACGCCATACTAGGAATTGGTCAGAGCATAATAACTTACTTATTTAAAGTAAAGCAATTAGTGGTTTCTAAAATTTGAAACAAAACTTAATTTCGAAAAACCGTTTACAAAAAATAAACCAATAACTTGTGTATGTATGTCCTCTATAAAACCTATGAAAAGCATTTCTGATTCTGCTTTAGGCTTTATGACGCTAGTTAAAAATCACACTAAATTATAACAATTTTTCATTTGCAAAAGAGTTAGTGTTGAGACAGTTATGTCATATTTTTAGAAAAACAAGAAACAGTTAACGCAGTTTCTTTTTTAAAACTCCCTCGATTTGTTATTTCTACTTCCTCGATATTTAACACAAAATGCCTGTCATTAATTGATTTACCTTGACAACCATCTTTCCGTAGTTCTCTGTGTTCTCTATCATATCAAAGTCAGGATCTGTAATTTCTTCTCTTTCCTACAGAATGTTATAATATGATTATTGACAAGAAGGCTGACTCGTCTTCCGATTTGTTGTATTTAATCATTATAATTAAAACTGAAGCGGGATGAAATAAAAAAAATTGATATCCACATTTATTTCATAAATATTTTTTGAGTTAAAAATAATTTTAACCAGTTCAGTTCTAAAAAAAATTGATAAATACAAAGCTGTCTCCTACTTAAAAGTTAAAATGAGAAGTACATTTTATCTCAAATTTAAAAGCCTTAATAACTGACCTCCGAATTTTTAGGCCAACAGTATACCATTTATTACCGAGTAGGCACCAAAACAAGAGAGAGTGGAGTGGAGTAATGGTGTTTTACGCCCCAGTCAAGAATCTTTCACTTATTTCGAGGCGGTCAGTTCTGGAATGGTGGAGGAAACCGGAGTGCCCGGAGAAAACCACCGACCTTCTGCATAAAACGAGAGAGAACATATATTTTTCCTTCTTTTGTTGAAACCTTAAAGGTTTTAACTACTTGTAGTTACTCTACTTTAAACGTTTTTGTTTTAAATATGATTTTAATGATAAACATTACTCGTCCCGAATTACTTACCAGGATTAGGATCAGTGTATTACCTACTATAAGATTTTCAGAGTTTATAGAGCTAAAATGGAATAACATTATAACTTTTCCAGTCATTACATTTACCTAATACTAAGATCGCATGTCATAATAACATGAAATACATTCCATAACATTCAATATGTAATAGAAAAGATTTTAAATAAAGAGTTTTGGTTTAAAATAAATTAAAGCTGCATCAAGTTTACCAAATTTCTGAATTTTTTTTTTGATTTTCTAAAAATATATTTTTTTAAAAGTAGATATCTTCTAACCGCGATCCGTGACATTCATTTTCTAATGTTTTATTTCTTTTAGCTGTAAATAAACGGAATCCTCTGACCGGTTGGTCAGTGTTCTATGATGGTAATTATGAGCTCGGAGCATGCGCACGGATGTACGGAAAAGCCTAGAATCGAAAGTGAAACATGACAGATTGCATTAATTGTCCTTCATTAATATCCAGATGTATTTGAAATGGTGTTATTTTTCCCTTACTAAGTCACAAATGACAAATTCAACGAAGTTCTGTGCTTAATTTATCGTATTTCAACATTTTGAAAGTTGTGTTTAAATGACCCGGGTTTTGATGACGTAACCATGTTCTAATATTAGATCCCAAATGCTGCATCTCGCTGGGTAAATACTGTAGTTTCTTTATTTATTTGAGCTTTTATCGTTGAACCAAATGAAACATTGTTCATTAGGAACATCATTTATTAGATTAGCACCGTTTTATTTTTTTTCTTTGGAAAACTTAATGCAGCTTTAAATTACGAGTTTAAAAAAGCAAAAAACAAAAACAAAAAAATTGTTGATTATAAAGAAATAAATAACCTCTTCTATCGTTTCAAGACGTTTCAATCGTTCCTTGTCAACTTCCTCAACTGTTTCTTTTAATTTCTTCCTGATATGTTTCAATTTTTTCTTAATATTTTTCTTATCTGAAGGATCTTCTATAACTGCCTTCTTTAACTTCTTTTTCGCCTTAATTTCATTTAAAACAAATTTATTATTATTATTATTATTATTCGCATTTTTGATAAATATATTGTACACAAATATTTAACAAAAATACCTTAATTTTGCTGTGTCTTATATGCACAATTTCAAGATTCATTCCTCATCAATGACACCAAGACCGAAAAGTAGACAGATAAAGACACAAAGTACTGTCTACTAAATTATGGATACCTTCGGGAAGTTTAACTCCACCAGCACAAGACTGCTGCAAAACATAACCTTTCTTTTTGCATTTAACATGTGTTTAGTGCTGCTTTTGAAGATAATTGGTAATTTCAGTCAGTTTCTTTATAGTTTAGAATATATATGAGTGCGTGCGTATGTGAGTCAAAATTGTTAGATAAAACGCATTTTTCTGTTTACAAATAATTCGTATATAATACTGAATAAAATTTTGATAAGCATTAAAAAAATAAGTATTGATAATGTTTTCATAACTGTTCTCCATAGAGGAAACATTGTAAAAAACCTTTTACGAAAATAATTTCAAAATAAAATGTGTTCGTGTTTCAAAAGGTGGTTATAAAATTAAAAAAAAGACCAAAGAAAAAATTAACCGACAAAAAACACAGATTATTTTAACTATACAAACAAAAATTGTGAAAGCCAGAATCGTAGCAAAAATTATGTTTTACCTTAAAGAACGTACGTTTAATTTCCAACCAATAATTTTACGATTATTTTAATAATTTAAAAACAAATACATGGTTTGCTTTATTTATAAGTCTTTAGCTAGTGAAGCGAGAAATATCTTTGGCTTTTAATAAAACTTCACAAATCAGCATGGTTATTTATTGTATCCGGTTTATTATTCATCGCAATTCAATACAATCCCTAAATCGATAATTTTTCTCTATAATAAAAATGATAGCAGATCTGCTCAAATTCATCATATAATAGTAAAACTGCTCAAATTCTTCTATGATAAAAAAGCAGAGAAAAAATACAAGAACTTTCAAAGAAGTTATAAATAAAGTTTTTGGCAGCTCAAATGTTTTGTTCTGAATGTAAAACAAAGAAAACTTACCTTTTCAATTTTCTTTTGGAATTCTTTATTGGATTGATCATCAGTTTTATCGGTCTCTTCTTCGCCATTGTCTAACGTGTCTGATGTGTTCTGAAACATTATAAATTTTAATCACGTGCACAATATTGTTTCAAAAAGGGTTCTTATCTCAATTACAATTGGTGTTTTACCATTTAAATTTTAGATATTTATTGAAAACAGTTTTGATGTGTACTTACCAAGTATTTTTAATTATTTGGTCATATTGAATATCATTTTAGAAAAAATAAATAATAAAACAACCGTTACATTTAAACAAACGATAAGCGGCAAAAGACACACTGATAAAAACATGCTGTATTGTTTCATTAGCTTATTTTAATAGGTGAGCTCAGTCATCCTATATGCTATATAATTTTTGTTAAGTAAATATTCGTTAAATAAATTTGTTTTACTTGCTACATGTTGGAAATGTAAAATAACTAGTTTTAATTCTACATAATGTAGTAGTATTAAATTAATGTGTACTTATAAAATAAAGATGGAATAGCTCAAAAAATGTGTCCCACAACACATTTTAGTAATTTCATTGTAGAAGGACTTTAAAAAACTGTTTTTGTATAAAATACGCTTAGTAGAGCCATCCATGTTATCGTCAATATATCTTGTTTATGTTTATCATTTCAATAGTCGACTGTAAGACCTTAATACCTAGCTAGTTTTGTCACAAATAATTTAATAATCGTTTCGCTTTTAGAAACAAGTCATTCATGCGATACAGATATGACTACGTACTTTCATAATTAATGTAATTTTTAGCATATTTTACATATATAACATGAAAGTTTAACTTACGTCAGATGTTTGTGTTGCTGCTATTTCTGCCTCAAGTTGTTTTATTTCATTCTCTCTTTCTGCTTCTAATTTTTCAATCAGTGCCGTTTGTTTGTCTATATAATCCTGCAATTGTTTCTCATGCTCACTCTGGATATCATCAGTTTCTGTTTCAGTACCTTTACTATCTGTTTCAAGCAATCTACCTACATCAATGTTTTCTTCATTTTCTTTCAGTTCCTTTATATTAAATTAAATAAATCCATTAAATTGATTACACAAGGATTACATTGCTGACAATATAGTTATTTTAAATATGACATTAAATACAAAGATAATCACTTGAAATTGTTGACATGATACTCTTTGAGTTCTTTTATATCAAATAAATGCTTTAAATTGATTGAATGAGTCATCTCTTTGTAACAATGATGTAATTTGAAAAATGCTTTGAAATACAATTAAAAAAAATACAATTATTGTCAATGATAAGAGGTTTGAACCAAAATTTGGGAAAACCGAAAAATTACTAGTATATAACATGATCAACAAGTATTGAAAATATGGTAGAGTGCAGATGTTTATCATGTGAAGTCAACCTTCCTAGGCTTCCATTTCTAAAAAAAAAATATAAGGTTTTACTATTTCAGGTCACTGTGACCTTAAGTGTAGGCCAAGGTCAACAGGATGAACAAACTCGATAGACACTTATAAAATAATGCTATATATGGTAATTAAAGATTACTGATCCCACTATCATGACTTAAAACATGGGGAAAAATTTAGGGTAAGGGTTATCAAGCTTTGTCAAGCTTTCAAAACTGCGTTACACTATATGTAAAGGGTCAAGATACAAGGGCTTTTAATTCAAAAGTGTCATGCGTTGATGCAATTTAAACGTTCTTTTGGCATTTTGGTCAAGACATTAAGATTAATTCAAGTCAATGTGACCTTTAAATGAGCAAATGTTAATATACCCAAAAAGATGTGCAAGTTCAGGGTTCGTAGTAATGCAGGTTAATGAAAAGAATATTTTAAAGGTTTCCCAGCTAAATCAATGCGATTTCATGACATTGAAAGAATGACATAGTAAACCACCTAAATAAAATTCAAAGAATGTTCATATATTATGCAATATTTCACGTTTCTACTTCCTAGGCTTTCCATTTTGTGACAAGATGTTTTAGGGATGCAATACTTGAGGGCGTTGTTACATTAAATGGAAGTAAAACTTAACTAGCTTCAAGAATCCGTTAGAGCTTTATCTATTTGCAGTTTCAAGTCCCTTGATTTTTGGAAAATAACAAAATATTTAACAATTCACTTATGTCCCTTTGACCGTTGGCCAAGGTCAACTAGCTTTAAAATATCACTGTAAAGTTATATTTCTATGTGTTAACCTCTTTTGAAAAAAGTCGTTTAGCTGATCAAATTGGAGCACCTGACTTCACTTCCTTTGTTTTTTTTGGGGGGATTGTGACTTAAACATGGACTTGTATGTTTGTGTTTTATTTGAATAGCTTACATTTGGCATTTGTTTTACTAATGAGCAAGCACAAAAACTCTGTCAATGAGAAGAAAACAAGAAAGTACTCTTAAATTTATTGTCATTCAAAAATGAATAAGTACATAAATGATGTAAGTGATAAGTGAAAACATAAGTACCTACTTTAGGGAAATTTTTTTGTTGTTATGTTATTAAACGAATTCCCAGCAATTTTTTAATCATTTGAGACGCGAGCAAGGTTGACTATTTAACTCATAAATCTCTTTATATAAATCTATGAAAAACTTCTATGTTTAGTATTACCTGTCGTTTTCTAGCGCGCACTCGGGGCGACTTTTTGGTAAAGTGATAGATCACCAAGTCCGTCTGTCGCAGACAAGCATATCAATCCTGAAGTCTTTTATTCTGGTGAACTGGTCGATACTGTATCCTCCTAATGCCGAGGGCTAGGAGAAGATTTGAAATAGGATAGGTGTCCTTTTTGAGTAAGAAGAAGTACCGATAAAATAATCAAATAGGTAACATTATTGATATTAAAACTGTTTTTGATAAATAATTTTGAGAAATGGTATTGATGAAATGAATAAAACATTTCGGTTAGCCAGTAATATCCGCCAAATTACATTTAACTGTTATACAAATTAATGAATGTTAAACATATAAACTTGTATTTACCTTCTCCACAGCTTCAGTATATCCCTTAGTATCTGGTATCCGCGAATCTTTTTCTCGTTTACGCCTTGTTTCCTTCAACTAAATATAATCCAATATTTAATTGCAGTCTTTAATGCTTTAAAATGGAATGAAACAATGCTAAAATATGCGTATTTTTATCATAAGGAAAATCAATTCATTGTTCATACTCTATATTCTTTCAATATTTCATAGTTGAATAGATAATTTTATAACAAATTTCATCTTGTGTGTTGTACGAAACGAAAACAGAGCTTTAAAAACCAGTGAGTTATGATGTTTTTATTTAAACTGTAATACATACAATGCATTTAAATCATTGTCATCGATTGATATTACATATATAAGTTTAAAGATTCAAAAACATCATTCTGCTCTTCATAAGTCAGATCATCTAAAATGTTTTTACCAAAAATATTATTCCTAAGGACACTTTGTTTCTCCTAAAGACATTTTTAATGAACATGAACAAAGTAGGCGAGAATAACTTAATGCTGTTTTATTTAAAATATTTCATATTACAAATAAACAAATGTCAACCCAAAACGAAATAGAATAAATAAAGATTTATTTCAAAATTGAACATTTTAGAAAAATACCCAAAGAGCAACATATGCATTACCTTATCGATCATAATTTTTCTCTTTGAAAGGAAACTTTTTTTGAAATTACTAATGATGTTTTCTTGTTCTTGGCCTTGACCCTGTGGCTGATTACGCAAATCCTCCAAAGCTTGAGAATACAGCAACATTAGAAGGATATATTCATCAGCTGAAACTCCCTCTTCTACTATCTGCTGAAACTCATTTTCTAACAACGACTCATAATCTATCAGCTGAAATTCGAATAATGATCTATATTTAAAGTTTGCATAACACACACACACACACACACACACACACACACATACACACACACACACACATATATATTACTCAGAGAAGACAAAAAAGAACAACTGACATGCCAAATTTTACATAAATGTAATGATTAGCTTGCATTATTACTACAACTTTTATACTAAACCTATCTGTTTACTGAACCATTTTAATACTAATAACGCAACTATTCATTATATAATTAGTCTTACCAGTTCTGTTGAATTTTCAGTTCTACTATCTGACTGTGAGCTTGTACTACTCGATAAACTATTTGTTTCTTCTTTAAACGCTACACCTGCTGCTCCCGATGGACCAGTTTGATTGTTTACAACACCTTCTTTCTTCTTGTGGCTTTTCGATTCAGTGTCAGAACTGCTGTCAGAATCACTACTCGCGTTACTTTTTGAACTACTTGATCGACGTCTGCTTTTGACATATTTTGTGGATTGTCCGGTTTTTGAGCTTCTAGATTCAGAGCTGCTAGAAGAAGAACTGTCATCATCGTTATTGTTGATAATGTAATTTTCAACCTTATTTGTTGTAGATACAGAAGGAATAATGAGAATTTTTCCAATGTATTCCCGTCTGTCATCGTGTCCATCAGTCTGTAATAAAGTAATATTGTACTTAATTTTTTTTCATTTATATTTTATTTAATTTTTAAAAAGAAAATATTCTATAACAATTAAAAATGTTTGATTTCAAACATGGCGGGTATAGCTCGTACGACAGAAGATACTCACACTTCCGGAGCATCTGGCCTCTCTTCCCGGGTGAAAGTTCACGTGTTTAATTTATTTTGATAGTTTTCATATCATTCATTTTGCTTTTTATGATTGTGATTTGAACAGGACCGGATGGTTTGTGTTTTATTTAATATTATCTAGATTCAGTAAACTTGATGATATTTATTAGATAAGGAAAAATTTTATGTCAATACATCAAATAATGAATCTTTGGTATGTAAAGAGAGAAACATTAACCATTCTTACTTACCTGTAAACGTTCTGGTCTTAGCTTGATATTTGTTTTTTGTATATAACTTTCAAATAAATCATAAAGCTCTTGTCTGGTTAAGTGTTCATGTCGCAGACTATATAACTCAGATGCAAATTCTCTTTCAAAACGTTCATAAAGCTGAAAAGAACAATTTTATCAGTATTAAAAATCTATATTACATTGTAAATTTATCTAATTACATAACATACACACAGATATATATATATATGTATATATATACCTTTCGACAAAGTTGTGTCCGGAGTTTTTCATTTTAAAACGCCATTAATGAGTATATCGATATATATCAATATATCATTACAATCCATGATATAAAACGGTCTTGAAAGCCAAGAATTTATATATGTATATTCAAAAGGCTCACTTAAAAGATAAACTGTAACAATTTCAGAACCAGTCCCCATTCACCATTTTTAAATTGTAAACACACAGAGAGAGAGAGAGAGAGAGAGAGAGAGAGAGAGAGAGAGAGAGAGAGAGAGAGAGATTTTCAGAAACCCATTTAAATTTAATTTAAACTTGACTATCTAAACTGTTAAATAACTTCATTACTAAAGTATTAATAAATCATGCAATGTCAAAGCAAAAAAATTGTTCTTAAAATGCATTTTAAATAAAACTTCTCCAATTACGTTTACATTTTCCCTATTTGTATATTTACCTTTTTTCCCAAAATAAAATCATTAATTATTTTAGCTCATTGTATGTCAGTAGATATTACTAGTGTATGTATAACCTTCTTTGTCAAAACAAACATTTAAATTCTAACGATATTTGTGTCGAATGTTAACGCTGTGTGTGTGTGTGTGTGTGTGTGTGTGTGTGTGTGTGTGTGTGTGTGTGTTTATAACAGCGACATAAAAACTTAAGAAAATACAGAATAATTTTCTAAAGAAAAAAATTATATATTTGAAGATTTGATAACCACTCAATGTTTATCACCAATAAATGCGTCAAATGCTTCTCAATCTGTGAATACCTTATTTCTTAATTATTCAAACATTAACACTTGTTATATTTATTCTTGTTAAATAAAATGTAACATTGCTTCTGGAAACGAGAACGTGAAACGTTACACGTATGTGCAGGGATATACCAAAAAGTAACTAAGGTTTTAAATCTTACCTTCCAATCTATAGCTTTTCTGTAACGTGCCGAAACTGGTCTTCCTCGATCATCCTATATTAATGTAAAACGTACGAAATTAAATCATAGTGACTCCATAACGATGTATAAATCGTTATTGCCGTTTGGCGTCAGGGAGACAACCAACTAAAAAGAAAGTGTTTGTTTCAGCTCAACGTCACACAGAAAAATGCCCGTTACCGAAACAGAGCGTAACTGTTTATTTCAGTAAAAAAAAGTTCTATTCACAAGGAATATATACTTAGAGAGTTGACTTGAGTAATGATGTTTAACGTCCCAGTCAAGAATATTTCACTTATATCGAGACGTCGCCAGCTATAGGCGAAAGTGCAGAAATTTTGCCTGTGCGTTGCGCTGATGGCATTATACAGCAGGGTTCTTTATCATGCCACGCAGTGACAGGGTACCTCGTTTATTTTAAATTCCCATCCGAAAGAACCGTGGCTTTCATTCGTAATGCCGAATGCTTGGCGAAAGAACAGTCACTACCCACTTTCAAGTCTTGGGTCAGACCCGGCCGGGGTTCGAACCCACTTACGGAGCGAGCACTCTACCAACTGAGCTACCGCAGTGGCCAATTTATACTTAGATATGTTTAAAATATCATAAGCAATTAACACGGATCTTGTTAAAATAAAGAACTATCAAACTTTCAGATTAAGAAATAAATCCTAATAATGTACTCAGAGAATTCTATCTCTACGCAATAGATGTCATATTGATATCAGTATCTCGAACCCAAAAGAATAGAATCCCATCCAAGATCCAAGTGTGGAAAAGTCTGTCGTTTGCTTGCTCAAAGTCGATTGTTTCAATTGACTAATTGGCTTCATCTTTAATTCCAGGACTGACACAACAACAAATGGTGCTAAAAAGACCATCATACGCTACAGTGATGAAAATGTCCGGTCACTTTTCGACTGCTAGAATGACATGTACACTAGAAATAATAATAACGCGTCTTCTTACATGGCGATAACCACGGAGTGATGGAAATTAGCGTCTAGTTTCATCAGATGACACAAATTGACGTAACAGCTTACCTGAAGTACTGTTCTACTGTCTAGATACTGGAAAAACTGAACTCTTAAATCTTGTAATATTTGAAGATAATCATTTGGTTTGTAAACACGACCTACGTGTCTTATATTTATTTTTTGCTCCAAAGGTCCAAGGTAAATATACGGCTAGAAGTAAAAAGGAATTATTATTATTTATTTATTTATTTATTTATTTATTTAATTTTTGCTCAATAACAAATGAATAGCATTTTTTGCACTTGACGTTTAACAACTGCTCCAAGTTACAATGTAAATGATGGCGTTAGTGGTCTGGATTGATAGTGGCGCCACCAATTTTTTCAAAACGAACTTTAACTCACAAATGCGGGCCACGAGTGTTTTTAGTGTTTTAAATTGTGTCCATCTTTAAAGTAGCATTTAGTGAAGTTTTAACAAAATTTTTCAAGATCCTTAAATATGTTTTTTTTTTCTCTTGTATAACACAAAATGATTTAAAATTAGCTAGTAACACAACCACGTGTTTGATAAAACTAACTATGGTGTAAACTTCAGTAATCTTAACAGTACGAACTTTGATAATGTAAATTTGCCGACTATCACAACAACCTACTCGAATTTCATGTAAAGACATATACTGAGATAAACTGACTTACTGTCGTAACTTAAAATCAATGTTTAAATTACCTTTTCATTGACTGTTAAATTTGTTATCCGGATATGTGACGAGTTGGAGACAGCATTAGACGTAGATCGCAACAATAATTGGGCTTTTGGATTCGTAAAGCCCACCATAGCTACCTCCCCGCTTTTACTACAAGCACAACCCATCTGTAAAAATAATGACGGGGATTAAGTACAAATTATGTAAACATCATGCCAAGCAACAACAATCCATAAAACATTGCAATACAAGGTTATTACAAAAACATTTATCTGAGACACAGTTTTGTCCTTGGTCTTTCTATAAGAATATGTGGGCCTCGATGGCAGAATGGTGTAAACGCGCTCTTACGGATCGAACTGCCTCTCGCCGCCTAGATTCGAACTACGCTCGGACAGATCCTAGTTTGAGAAAGTTTGTCCGTTCGATTTTTCCGAGCACTCAAATTTCCTCCATTATCTCAGAACTGATCGTTTCGATATAACTTAAAGAATCTTGAATGTGGTATAAAATATCATTACCCCATTCCACTCGCTTATATCGAGGCGGTCAATTATAAGATGGTGGAGGAAACCGAAGTACCTGTAAAAACACCAGTCTTTGGCAACTTTCTCACACTAGACAAATGGGATTAAAACCTATCTTTAAAATGAACAATGCTACATTTAGAACATTCTATGACGATGACAATATAATGTTTGTGGAATTAAAAGTCAATTTATTAGGTTATGAATATTGCGTGTTATCTTGTATCAGATTTGATTTAAAAATTCCCGCCAGAATGTCACTAAGTTACGACCTAGCTTGACCTTAATCGTATTACGCTTAATCCTATTAGCTTTCATTTAGAAAATAGTATTCAATAAGGCTATTTTATTAAACTTTTGGTGGTAAGACCGAAACGGTGTTAACACATCAATAAAATAAAAAATTGTGATAAAAATATACTGACGGCACAAACGAAAATAATCATATGTTTAAAACCATAGTATATCCAACATTCCACGTGTAAGTTGGTCACGGCCGGTGACTTTTACTGAAGAAACGTAATCGAACTGAACAATAAAAATATATACATGTATATCAAGTAAACGCAAAAAATAATCTGATAAATGAAAATTGGGTAGCAAATAATATTTTTAATTCAAAAAAATTGACTCATACGTCGCGAAATACGATACACAAATACCCATTTAAGGATGAGTGACCAATTAAGTGATAATCCGTGCTTTTAATGTTTGTTTTGTCTAACGGCTTAAGAACAACACTGACTATTTAAATACGCTAAATAAGTATTTTCCCTACTTATTCACCTTTACGAAAACCAACCTGTATAAACATAAAATAAATACTTCATGCATATCGAAGACATAATGTTAAAAATGAATTTAATACCTACAAACACTTACCTTTAAAATAAGAATATTTTTTACTTATTAGCAATCCCTTAATAATGATGAATAAAATGAAATAATTAACAATACCAAAACTTCAGAATGAGACCATTTTAACTATTCTAACCAAAAACGTTATTTTCATGTTGATTAACTGTCATAATTATAAGGTCTACTTTGTTATGGCAACGCCCTAGTAACACCAATCACATCTTACTTCACCGATTATCTTTTTTCATTTGTCAGTGCATTAAATACACTGTTAAACAAATAATAATGTTCAAATTTCCAAAATTGTTTGAATAGGGTTTTCTGAGAATCAGCGGACGGAATGCGCTTTAACTTGTCATAATGCTTACATGTTAAACCTTCTACGTAAAGGACCTTATTATCTGGAAATTATCAAGAGAAGGAAGTCGTGTGCTAGAAGAGAAAATGGGAGACAATATCAAAGTTGCAGTAAGGGTAAGACCCTTTGTATCCTTTAAATATTTTATATTTAAGAAGTACAGTTAGTTTAAGATATTAGTTGTTTGTTTATAAATCAACCAACCGTAGATTTTTAGCCGTCTTGTACATACAATTAGTATCATTTTACATTAGTGTACTTGTGTACAACAATAAGTATATTGATTATTGGCATCTAGCATAGGTTAATCTCTTACAGGTGTAAATACAATATATTAACTAGAACCTGTCCACTTCCAATGCTTATTACGGATCACAGTGCCTCTCACCGCCTGTGTTCGAATCCAACTCGGGACAGATCCTAATGTGAGAAAGTTTGTCCGTTCGCTTGCCAAAGGTCGGTGGTTTTCTCCGGGCACTCCGGTTTCCTCCACCATTCCAGAACTGACCGTCTCGAAATAAGTGAAAGAATCTTGACTGGGGCGTAAAACACCATAACTCCACTCCACTCTTCCAATGCTGGGGTAATCACGACTTGTCGCTTCATCTACATTGGATATAATTATGGATTTAATCTAATTAACTGCTTTATGTACGGTTTTGTATACCTTTTGATATTCGGGGAACTCATTTTGAAAGAACATGACGTAAAATATGAATGGCATATTTAAATCAACTGAATCAAAATGAAATTATTTAGTAATACATGGATTTGCTCCGGATAAAACTCTGCTTTAAACAAGGAGGGTCATTTCTATTTTCAACTCAACTGGTTTTATAGCACGTCAAAGCGTTTATGTGAGTAAGCTTAAATCGGCTAAAACACATTTGAATCCATTTGAGTGGTTAAAGTTTATATTCATAATCTTCCTGTTCTTTTAATGAAGTTTAGGCGAGTCTACAGGAATTACCTCGTCCGTCTAGATCTGTCTGTCCGTTCCTATTCCATGCCCACCCAACAAGTTCCGCATTTATGGGCTGATTTTGACCAAACTTAGACTAAATGTAAA
This sequence comes from Tegillarca granosa, assembly GCA_029721355.1. Classification (NCBI taxonomy): domain Eukaryota; kingdom Metazoa; phylum Mollusca; class Bivalvia; order Arcoida; family Arcidae; genus Tegillarca; species Tegillarca granosa. The sequence continues at coordinate 18,103,313 of CM056599.1, forward strand.
CTAACATGAAATAATGTGTCGCATTCCCAATATAGTTATGTAAAACAAAGGTCAAGGTCATAGGATGTCACATTTTGCCCCTGTTGGGGATGTAAGGGACGGGGTATTTGTCATGCAGAGTTTGCTCTAGTTTGTGAAACTTTTGTGATTATTCATTTATGAAATAAAGTAGTTTGGTGATTGGTTTACGTTTCTTTTTTATTTGTCAACATGAAAAAAAGATAAAACTAGATAAAATGCAGGAAAATGGATAGGCATAAATTCGATGAGTTCGGACCATGTTATAAAAAATGCTAAATTTCACGATACTAATAAGTATAGTGACTAAAACAAACACGTTTACCACATAAATTGTAAAACTAAAATACTTACTGATAGAACTTCACTAGAGTTTAAAAATCATAGATAGTTAAATCAATATATTTGTAGTGGCTTTTATTATTTTTAAATGAAACATCTTTAGCACTAAAATTCATAGAGACTCGATTTCACCACTTTAAAAGGGTTTATAGTTCCTTAAAGATTGTCATCAGAGTAAAAAAGAAACGGATGCAAATAATAAAAATATAATAGAAATGTCAGGACAGAAGACATTCATTACTGATCCATCCGGTAAGGGAGGTAAACGGGACTTTAATTATGATTATTCGTACTGGTCACACGATGGATTCAGATTTAGAGAAAATGGTTATATGGAACCAGCTAACGACAAATATGTAGATCAGGTATGTTATTTCAGTATAACTTTATTTATTTATTTATTTATTTATTTATTTATTTATTTATTTATTTATTTATTTATTTTTTATTTATTTATTTCACACCGTCAATGTCATGAGTAGAGAATTTTGAATACTTTTAAGTTACCCATATATATATATATATAATATTACCAGGTCACAGTCTGGATTATCCCTATCTACTCCCTTGTCATGTATAACTTTAAATATTAAAGTTCTGTTTTGCTATTTCATAGGCGATAATTTAATGAAATTCGTAATTGAAAAAAATAACATTTCTCAAATATGCATTTAAGTTTAATTTATCGTTACCTGTACATATATAGAGTGTAGAGGGTTTTTGACCCGATATATCAAATGTTACTCGTGATTTAGGACAGGGGTTAACGTACCAGTCAAAAATATTTCACTTATTTTGAAAGTCACAAGATAAATTTGGAGTTACTGAAATTTTTACTTTTGCAATCAGGTTTACATGTATATCAACTGGGCAATTTAAACTACGTTTCTGTAGCAATATGTACAGAATGATTAATGAAAAATTAATGCGTTAAGTTTTAAGTTTATATCGCAATTGTCAAAAGCACAATTTTAAATTTTTATAAAATAACATATTTAAAATTCTACAATTTATCATATGAAAAATGTTGAATATTTTATTGTATTTTAAAAAAACATTTTTGCATATGACACAATATTTGCAATCAGCTAAGAGCATTGTGCAGGTAGGATTCTAAGCACGCATAACAACTCAAGTAATGAAAAATCGGTTTTTTAAGTCATTCCAAAGGATTCATGACTTTTTCATACTGGCAAGTGTTTGTCGAAAAATTAGTTACTACCTGTCAGTGCTCGAGCCCCTGTCTACCATATACAGAACAACCAACCTTCCAACTGAGCTACCGTAGTTGTTGCTTTGCAGAGAGGTGGAGATCTTTGAGTTGTTGGTCATCCGTTTAGACAATAAAAATCTAATTGCTAGAAAAGCCTAATATCAGCTCAAGTCACTTTATCAGAAACAATCTATTATTTCACGAACAATACGTCCCATCATTGATGTGACGTCGGAAAAATCCCTGCAGTCACTAGAACTTGTTGGAATTTGTTGTATAACAAGTTTACATTTGGGACAAAATTCAGTTATGAAGGGGGACAAGTTGATAATAACTACAACATGTAACTATATTCGATGTCAAAGGTTTGTTTATTGTTTATTATTTAATTATTATTTTTCTTTTTTCGCTAGGCGAAGGTTTTTACTGATTTGGGAGTGGGAATGATAGAAAACGCATGGTCGGGTTACAACTGTTCTATATTTGCATATGGTCAAACGGGTAGTGGAAAATCCTACTCTATAATGGGTTACGGTGCCAACAAAGGTTTGTGGCAAATATCATTTTATATACTTTTATTTCTCAGATTTATGATTAAGAAAATTTGTTTTTTTTTTTTTTTAAAAAAAAAAAACCATTTATTTTTGAGAGCTTTCCTACTTACTGGACAATTTTCTTTCAGCAGTATAAAATGCCTTTTCATAATTGGATAATGTTCAAGTCAAAATTTTTACTAATTACCCGTAATGGTTTTGTAATACATATTGTCATAAACTAAATTTCATCAATTTTGTTAGGGAAAAAGTTCCAAAGGTAGTTAACCAATCATATCGTTGTCCATTATTCTTAAGTAATAAAGCCAAATCGGTGAGCATGGAAGATGTCAAACTATTAAGGCAATAGAAGACATATCATCATAATGATATTTCTTATAAGCGCTTTTTTAATTTTTTATTTTATTTTATTTTATTTATTAATTTTTTTTTTTGAAAAATTAGCTTGTTATCACAAGAACATGAAAGTAGAACACAGACATCACCTCCTTTAAGCAAGTGATCTATACCAACCAAACCCTCTTTATGTCTCTTCATTTTGTTTTACTTTCAAAGGTGGAAAATAAATAAGAGATTCTCTTTCAAAACAAATAAATTATCCATTATCACAATATTATCATAATCTGTAAGGTAGCTACAAAAACTTCTAAGAATAAATTAAATTTTAATTATTTCTTAACAGAAAATCGATTCTATGAATAAAACACCATAGAATGGTTTAATTATACATGTATGTAAGAAACGAAAGCAAAAATAGTTATGCATTAATTATGGTGCATACATTTAATTTAATTATTCTTCGATGCTAAGCAAAGAAAAAGACAAACGAGTTCATGCATGCAGTGAAAAAAAAACCGAACAGCCTAGGTGTGAATATAACGGCCTTTGCAAACATATTTACAGACCCGAACAGCCTAGGTGTGAATATAACGGCCTTCGCAAATATATTTACAGACCCCAACAGCCTAGGTGTGAATATAACGGCCTTCGCAAATATATTTACAGACCCCAACAGCCTATGTATGAATAAATAAAGACCTTCGCATCATATTTACAGACCCTTTTCAGTATTATTTCCCCTATATGTTTAATGTCTTACTGGGTTATGTGGATTCTGACTTTACAGCACAGTCAAAATGTATGATACACTTCTCAGACTGTCACCTTTTATATCTTAGATGTATTCTATGTATAACATATTATTCTTTCCACCTGTCAACATGTTGCGTGATCAGCTGACGGTTTTTGCTGAATGTTATGGACAGTGCCATGTGCTACTTTTTGAATTTTTATAAAATAATACAATTCAAAAGTAGCACATGATAATTAATTGTCATGTGCTACTTTTGAATTGTATTATTTTATAAAAATTCAAAAGTAGCACATGACAACGATTTTGAAGAAAAACAAAATTAACTTTATTCATTATTTTTCAACTGTTTGGCTTGTGTTTTTTATCTATCAAACTTTTCGGCCCATATTGTTGCTGATGAAGAATGATTTTTCGAAATATGCACATATAGTACATCAAAATTTAGCAGGTATTTGTGTTATTTATTTTAAACAACTTTGTTCCAAGTTGTTGTTATTTCGCAAATCACAATTCCGATATCTACGTCAAAATTTTAAAGTGTGTGTGTGTGTGTGTGTGTGTGTGTGCTCGCTTAATTTTGGCTGCACACCCACCACCTTTAACACATAAAATAGTGCAAAAAGTTGGAAGAGGCATGTGAAAACTTTGTCAAAATTTTAAACAAGATAGGATGGGGTTCCTTTTACTTAAAAGTTTTTTTTTTTTTCAAACCAGTATATTGATCATTCACACAATTTTTATTTCATTACTACAGGGATTGTACCATTAGTAGGAGAGGAACTTTTTAGGGGAATCGATCAAAAGAAACAGGATGGCATATCTTATCAGGTAAAAGAAATATGTTCTCTGTCTTTGTATGTTGACGCTATCCCTCTTTGCTGATCGGAAATATGAAATACAGAAAACAGAAGCTATTTATTCATGTCTCTCCTGATACAGAGATTTAATTTGAAGCTAAAAGATAAAGTACTTCCGGTATAAATTTCACCATTTTTTCGAATTCTACAGCTAAAAAGGACCGAAATAAACTTACAAAGTCGTGGTAATTATAGTATTTTTTCAGTTTATCAAAATAATTTAATTATTGTCGAAGATATAATAATTAAAAAAGAAACCACACTTTTGAGAGAAGACGTACAAAATTCTGATACTTTATAAGATTTTTGAAACTTTTTTATATAAGCTTCATCTGGTTTCATTTGGAAGCACTCTCATGCTCTTTAGCACCAATGCGACCGGAATTCGATTCCCAGCGTCTTATGTGATAAGGTATGAGGTCACCTGCTTGAGCACGTGGGTTTTTCTCCGGGTTCTCCGGTTTTCCTCCCACAATAAGACCTCACGCGCGCTACAATTCGGGCCAACGAGCTAGATTAGAATAAGTTGCACAACTTGTTTCTAAATCGTTGTAAAAGAAATAAAGTTTATATATACGCTCTTTAGGTGAAGTTCAGTATGATAGAGATATATAATGAAGAAGTTAGAGATTTACTTAACAGAAAGGCCACGCCTGCAGGTGGACTACGGATAAGAGAACGAGCACAAACCGGATTTTACGGTATTTTCTTTACTTATTAAGGAATTTCAATGAGTAATGATTGAGATATAGAGTAAAATTTTACAGAAATACAATAAAAAATACTGATAAAACAGGTCCTGCTAAAGATATTATAAATTGTAAACTTTGCACTTAATTAATTCATAATAGCAGTGTGTGTGTGTGTGTGTGTGTGTGTGTGTGTGTGTGTGTGTGTGTGTGTGTGTGTGTGAGAGAGAGAGAGAGAGAGAGAGAGAGAGAGAGAGAGAGAGAGATGCATGAAAAGGAGTGAAGTGGAGTGAAGTGATGGTGTTTACGTCCTAGTAAACATTCTTGCACTTATTTCGGGCGGACAGTTCTGGGCAGGTGGAGAAAACCGGTGTGTCCCGAGAAAATATTCAAACCATCGACAAGTGAACTGATTAACGTTCTCAACTAGAATGTGCCTGAGTGTAATTCAAATCTAGTCGGTGAAAGGCACAGCGATCCGTTAGCGCCATGCATTAAGAAATAAAATAGATAAATATCATACAAATTTGAAAATGATTTTGACTTTAAGAAAGAATAATTGTTGAAACAGTAGGTAATTCACTGACGAATATTTGTGCTGAATAGAATATGAAACGGTACGATTCTTTATTATTATTGCAAAAAAATATCCCTACGATTTGAATTTCTTTGCAGTTGAAAATCTAACCGAAGTTCCCGTTGGCGGATTTGGAGAGATAGACATGCGAATAAAACAAGGAAACAAAGAGAGGACATTGGCAGCTACTAAAATGAATGACATGAGCAGGTACAATCTATTTATAAAATATACATGTAATGCACCTATGGGAGTTTGAAACTGGGTTTATTAATTAAGTTGCATTTTTGAGACAATGGTTATTTGTGTTCAATACCTTCATTAGCAATCTGAAGACTTTTATAAAAATATTGCTAAAAAGTAAAATCAAATTACTGCTTTAAAGTGTAAAGTGTTTTACATTTTAGTAATACAGGTATATTTTGCTTAAATATACATTATGAATTTATGAACTTCAATAACTAACCTTTTATGTTACCATGGTTACAGAGATTATTAATAAACTTGTTGTTAGAAATTAAATTTATGATTTATGACTGACTTTTCAATGATTTTGAAACTACCTCTGTGAAAATAAGAACTTAAGATGTTAATGTTTTAGTTATTCTTGAAATATTTCAATGGATAAAATAATTGTTGATGTTTTGAAGCATTGGGGTTTTTTACATGAAGGCAAGTAATAAGGTCTGGGACTCAAGGTTATGACTATTGAAGAAACAACATTCATATTGCTTTATCTTGAAAATATGTATATATTTGTCAGGTTTAATATTTTCGTGAAATGCCTTTCAAAATTGGGTCAAGATCAAAGTTCAAGGTCATTATTAAGATCTAACAATGCTTGCAAGAAATGAAATTGGCGTCCGTATATTGAGCCGTTGGCGTTACTCTTGTTATTAATAACTAAAGCCAAATACTCATTTTTAGAAGAAATTATAAGGTGTAAATAAATTTTTCAATTACTACGATAGTCTTTTAAAAAGAAAATGTTGTTTGAATCAAGTAACAAGTGTGTAAAAAACTTTATATAACGATTTGTTGTTTTAAATGTGCCTTTTTAACCTTGCATGTTTAAATCAACACTGAATCCTTTGTTCCGATGGACATTTTTGACTATCATCACTAATTTTCATAAAGAATTTTACATATTTATTGATTATTTATTCATAAAACCTAATAAATAATAAATATTTTGAATAATCAAGATAATTAATTATTTATATAAATGACTATGTTTGAATTATTAAAATGAATAATATTTTTTTTTTAAAAAAATCATGTTTTTCTGTCGTCTTCGTTAATCAAGTTTCAAATTTTAATTTTAATTATCTTCATGGTATGTTTACGTGCTTTTCGCGATCAAAATTTTGTTGCGTTTAAACAAGCTGATTAATTTTCCTAGAGTCCTAAGGATAGCTTACCGAGAAACCAAATTATTACTTTTGTTGACTATACTGCGAAAGATTAAAGGATCATTGACCCCCATTTTAATATACACATATTTTTCAAACTTGCATGTTTAAAACATGAAGTAGGTTTACCACACGTATTGTATATTTACCTTTATAGTTTGTTTTGACGATCATTATATTAACAACACCTGTTTTAATCAATAATTTATTGCACTTTTCATTATTTTCCTGGTTTAAGATTTAGTTGTCAGATTCTGACATAAAATGATTTGGCAAATATTCATTTTCAATTTTGTTATATAAATATTGATTCTAGAAAACTCGATATCTTTCATAAAGGCTATAGAATACTGATTGCACACAATATTCGTGAAAACAAAATGCTATGTCATTGTCTACATGCTAAGAAACATACAGGTCCGGATGCCACTTCAACATATCAATCTTGAATATTATCGGTTTTTAGAATTATACGTTACAAGTTTAACTGTCTACATGTACATGCAATGAAGCAAGCTTGTTTAGTACTAAGATACCTTTAATGCTTTGAAAAACGAACAACTGTCTATGTGTTTTAGTCAGTTAATTCAATCTAGGTATTTGTAGTCATTGACTTCGCTTGACAACATTTTACAAAAAGTTGTTTTAAAATAGGCAACACTGTAAAATTGAATATTAAGTATGTAATATAATCTATACGTATTTTCAATTCAACAAATTATTTCATATTCTTTAAAAAGCCTTTGTAGAAGCTATATACTTATTTGAATAAAAATCCTGCATTTCAATACATAGCCTTTTTTCATAACATTATGAATACTACATATTTTGTATATTCACGCCCGAGTTATTCATATTTAAGGCACCAAGGAAAGTAACTCTGCCAAACAGAACAAAATAATCGAACAGTAATAATAATTTTTAAAATAAATATTTATATTCCTATTAAGTCTACGATTGTTTTAACTTATTTAAATATTGTTTTGATTTAGATTATCATTAACTGGTATTTCATTCATTTTTAACTCATCTGACCGAAAAGTCATGTGAGCTTATGACATGGCGCGGCGTGTGTATGTGCGTGTGTGTGTGCGTCGTTATCTTCTCCAAAACAACTGGACAGATTTCAATAATACTTAATCAGAAACATATATGAGCCGGTGAATTCAGATTTGTTCATGGCGTTGCCATGGCTACCAAAACTAGGTCAAGGTGACCTAGGGTCCAAAATTCTTGAAAAATCTTCTTCTTCGAAACCGATGATTGGAGAAAAATCTAATGTGATATTTGGCTTCTCTAGGGTCTAAAGCCTATAGTTTGTTCATTTCATGAAATTTGGACGAAAAATGGGTTACGTGTTTTTGCGTTTAATTTTAAGAATTTCGTAAAATGGCTTTAAATTGTTATAACTTGACTATTTGAACAGATATTGACAGGGGATTTTCAGTTGTGACTTTTTCTTGAAATGACCTTTAAAATAGTGTCATGACCTAATTTGTGATTTATGCAGTTATAGGCAATTTTCTTACGAATATTAAGAGATATATGAATCCAAAACATTGTAAAAATGTTGAGCATGACAAAATTTAACAAGGTACCAACTTTTTTAACTATATAGTAATCCATGTAGGAGTTGTTGCCCCTGAATTTTTGGCTTATAAATACAAAAATTGTGCATTTGTTTGAAAACTATTAGCATTTTGTCTAGGCATGTATATTATAATATTGTAGGTATTGATATGACAATTATTTTGATATATGGTTCAAGGTCATATGTTGAAAGGTCATAGCTGCATTAGTGTACTGAAATTTTGAATTATCTTGAAAACCATTAACTTTTTGTACAAGCATGTATATTTGAATAGTGTAGGTACGTGTATTGATATTACCATCATTTTGATATATGGTTCAAGGTCATATGTTGAAAGTTCAAGCTGTAGAAGAAGACTGAAATTGTTAATAATCTTGAAAATCATTAACGTTTTTATAGGCATGTATATATAATTACAAACTGCGCGTGATGTCCGATTTTATTGTGTTTTGATTGGTCGATGTATTCTGTATCACGTCATTTTTGACACTTTAGTTTCGTATAACTTTGCACTTTTTCCGAACTACTTTCGGTGTTTTCCGCTGTTATGTTTACAATGGCGACACACAAACAGCAAAGTAGGTCAACACTCGCGGCATTTTAAAAAAGACTTGAAATAATTAAACGATTAAAGAACTGAAAAAATATTATCCGTATTTTACGATAATATGTAAAAATTAGTAAATAATAATAATATGCAACTAGTAAAATTAAATGATGACCTTAAATTAGCTGAAAACCAAAATCCGTCTGTAACTTAATGCTGGCTAGCATAGCTGCCTACGGCGAACAAATTCGGCAGTTTTTTGTTAGATGCTTCGTTATTCCTCAAATTAATAGATATGCCATCCGATGATGCCCTTCTATGGTGTAAAACTCCAACTGTTTACTTGCAAGCATGTCGGTTTTCGGCAAACATTTTTTAGTACACGAGGTATCCAATTCGGCACCGACTACGACTTAATTCAACACCACAAAAAAATAAATAAATAAAAAAAAAAAAAAAAAAAAAAAAAAAAAAAGAAAGAATGATAAAATTATAAATAATAAAAAAAATTAAAATTAAATTCGCACGATCTTTGGCTAATTTTTCAGGCCTCATACATATGATTTCATAATTTCAAAAGTTTTCGGGTCTTTTGTAAAATATCGGCATGCATTGTAAATAAAGCATTTAATGAATTATATTGCTTTGCTTTTGCACAAAAAATAAAGAAAAATATATCCATATGGTTTACTCGCACTGATCCCACCGGCCGGTACTAGATGCACACACCGTTCACCGGTGTAATTTGAACGAGAATAGCGACAATATTTTTATGATTAAATGTATATAAGCATACCAGAATAAGCTCGTTAAATGTCCAAATTATAAAAAAAGATCGATTTCAACAGTGAAATAGATTGAAATACCGAGCTTTCAGGAAGAATGCTGTTAGTCAAAAAATAAGAATTTCAAAACCGAACAACGTTGAGACAAATTCCGAAAATCGTAATTTCTCTTTAAGGGGTAATTTACACTAAAATGTGTTTTTTTATTCAAACATACAGTATACAAATACTAGTCTTTTAAAGATTGAATAACTTTAGTACTCAAAAAATAGTTTTTACATGTCATTATGATGGTTAATTTTTAAATTAATAAAAAAAATTTAAATATGGGGTAGGGGAGATAATCCTTTCCATATCTCGAAAACAAGAACCCAAGCATATGGTTTTCGAAGAACGAACTTCCTTTGTGTAGTTTTTGAAAGAAACATATTTTTATGAAATTTAGATCTTTGTAGTAAAAGTTAAATGAAAATAAGGACATTTTTGCACACCCTGCTATAATAGCTTATGCTATTATTATTTAAATGTTATGTATATCACTTAATGGCACGTCTTTTATCCAAATATTGATTAAAGTCATAAAAATAAATTTTGTTTTCATTACATCTATTCATTTTTTTTATTTTAAACATGTAATTAACAGAGATATTTGGCACATTTAAAACAAAATTCACCAATTTGCAGCTACTTAAAGATGTTTATTTACGAATGTATTGACTAAGTAAGATCCGATACAATTACAGCTGAATAAAATGTACAAAGGTTACCGATACACCTAAACACAGATAACCGATGTGAATCAGGTGAAAATGCAAAATTTAAAACCTATCTACTAACATATAGATCGATACACATGTATAGGTACACGTCAAAATATTTTTAAGTCGGCAGTTTTTTAGCAATACGTACAAGGATGTCAACTTTGGTTCTGCATAGAAGACTTGTTAAAAATTGCTTAAAATGAGACAAACAAGATAAAAGCAAAACGTAAATTTATTGTTTTCAGATAATTTTTATTTCTTCTCGTTTATTGCAAACTCCTCGTAAGTAAATTTTGGCTATTTAATTGAAATTAAATTTGAATAAGTTGTAATTTTCAGCTTTTTTAAGTCGTTAATTACTCGTATTGCATGGAGAAATTAATATAACATACATTTATTTTCAGCCGTGCACATACCATTGTTACAGTGGAGTTCAGCCAGTGTAATATCAAAGACAATACAACAAAACAATCCAGAATCAATCTAGTTGATCTGGCTGGAAGGTAATTTTAGTTTTTACAATTCAATTTTGGTTACTGTTTTTTAACATATAGTTGGCGGAAACCCTTTGTGCCTGAAAAAAAATCTTTTTACATAACAAAATCGGTTGGTTTAAATGCCAAGAATATAAGTTGATAATAAAGCGTTAAATATATATTGCTTGGTAATAACTAAATTTTCCCTAATGAAAGAGAGAGAGGAGAGCAATACCACATTTAAGTAAGTCAAAAGCCTTGAACAAAAATGAATAATAATAAATTACAACTCATTAAACAAAAACATACTTTTGGATAACACCAATACTAGTATGTATTTTGTTGTAATAAAATTTCATTGTAAGTTTCTGGGTATGGTACTTAAAATTTTGAATCTCCATAGGCGTAGGAACATTAAAACTGACAAAGATTTAAATCATTTTTCTACAAAGTGTTTTAAAGAGAACATTTACATTTATCATACATCTCAAACTATGGAGTAGATTTTCAGCACCAACCAAAAGGTTTGCTAGCTTAGTAAAATCATTTGTTGGTTTTAATATATGTATGTTATTGTAAACCCTTAAATTTTTATAAGATCGTTTTGATCTACCAAAATTGCAAAATAATAATAATAATAACAATTTGGGTTCTGCTGGAAAAAAATTACAAATTATTACGAAGTTGTTTGCCATCGTAATAAATTGTGTAAATGAAAAAGAATTATAAAAGGCTATATTAAACTAAGATGGGTTAATAAGCATTTTAATTATCTAATCAATGAGTTAATTAACTCAAAACAGTTTTTAAAGATTTATGCTTATTTTTCTGAATTCTTAAAGGTGTCTTACAGAACCATTTGAAGTAGAGAAAATCATTTTGAAAATGTTAAGTAAAAAAGAGAACGTCTGGAAGTTTTAAGGAATATTCGTCTGTTTTAGTAATTTTTTGCATAAAAATGACACAAAGATTATCTTTTGGTGTTACCTAACAGTAAACGCTAGTATTAATTATAATGGTGACTGGCTTTGAATACTTAAATTTATATTCAAAAGGAGACATAAATTCATACAGCCTAAACATTTTTGGACTTATTTCAATCATTCTCTTGTATATTTTCAGTGAACGAGCCGCACAAGCTGGAACTGAAGGTGATCGTTTTAAAGAGGGAACAAAGATCAACCAATCTCTTTCTACATTAGGCAATGTCATAAAGAGTAAGTTTTTGTATTAAAAATTTTGTAATTTTAGTTTAATTTGCATATAGCATAATGTCGGAGTCGAAATGTGTACTATTTCGACACACTGTTACCGATTTTGTCCGAGATTTTTCCACAATAACTACGATGGTACTACAAATGATATCAATTCGTATTACAAAAACTATGTTTGTGACCTTAGGCACTAACACAACACATACGATAGTGATTTTATGTACCTTGTACACAGTGACAACAAGTACCACAACAACTTCGTTGCTGATATAGCGTGTTACTAAAACACTTACGATAGGTATTTATTCAAGGTAATTTAAGGCACCTGTATCACAACATGGCAACTATAAGTGATATAAATGCTATAGGCTATAAAGTAAACAATGTTTTTTTTTCTATTGTATCCATTAATTATTCAGCTCGTTAAATCTGATGTCTGTTTAAGCGAGCGAAAATATAAAGATTAAATTCACACCGAACAGCAAATTAGGCAGCTTTTAGATTTTAAAGGGTCCAACTTAATTAGGTTTTTTTTTTAAGAAAATAAACAAAAAAATAATCGGGCGATTGTCACGACAATGCAATAGGTCTGAATTCTTGCTTCTTAGCTATATAATTAAAAACATTTGTAGAATACATAAGAATTAATACATTCAATTCATTACATCATTTACCAAAGAATGAAATTATTAACTATATGATAAGTTGTATACGGTCTTATTTTAAAATCAAAAGGATGTTAATGTTTTTTTTAAGAATGATATATAATTAACCAAATGGCGGTAAATCCCACCAAAAAGATCGCTTGTATACATCATTGAAATAAAATAAACCTAACTTTGGATGGTGATATAGACACCGATCTGTGCCAATAACTGGTATATACGAGAACATAGAAGAAATTGAGCTTGTTCTAAAAAAGAGGTTTTATATTTTGGGACAGACATTTCTAATTTTTTTAACTATATCAGGCGATAATTGATTTTGCATTAAAAAAACTTTTGTGGTAATTTAATTTAATGACTGGCATATCAAAATGTCTTTGACATAAAATGGCGACAAGGGAACAAATTGCCTTTTTACACTTTGGTTTCTGCCAAATTCATTTTATTGAGTGGAAATTTGCTATATTTCCCTAAACGTATTTCAAAATGATTTTAAATATAACTTTAGGCAAAGGTGATTTTTATTTTGTTTCAACATCAAATCTGCCATTTCCTACAAAACAAATAACTGTATAAAACTTGTTTTTTATTCCACTGATATAAACTTGATTTAATTTTTTAGATTTATGTGACAAAGCTGCAGGAAAGAATGTTGGTCCAGGTAAGTATTAAATGAAACGAAACAAGGTCAGTAAAGAGAATGATCAAGCATGCCTTATACCTGAATTTGATTTAGAGAACTTAATATCTAACAAAAGCAAGGGGTTATATGTAGATCGATCGGTCAGTAAAGAGAATGGTCAAGAATGCCTTATACCTGAATTGGATTAGAGAACTTAATATCTAACAAAAACAAGGGGTTATATGTAGATCTATCTAGTTTTGCCATGAATAACATATATCACGGTCTGTTTTGTCAAAATAATCAGGGAATTATGCATAGTACGAAATTTCACAAAGTCCAAACAAGTGGCAGAAAATGGATCATTGTAAGTCACAATCACTCCTAGAAGCTCGAAACTTTGTCTGTATCCTTTGTTTGTATCATTAACTCATGAAACTCAAGTTTTGCAAAGTTAGTCGACCTTTAGTCAAAATGAAGGCCCCAGTGATTCTTAATAGTTACACTTTTCAAAACCTTTCTGTCAAAAAGTCTTTAAAGAAAAGTATTATATAGAATTAAGGGTATAAAATAGTCCCAAGATTCGAAAGCTGGCGACCTTAACTTTCATTCACGGCCATAGTCAGGAAAAATGTTGAACAAAATTAAATGGCCAGTAAGCTTGAAATCTTAAATATAAAATCTCAACATGAATCTCTATAGTGACATTTAGAAGCTAATTTGATTTGTTTTTATTCAAGGTTACAGCCACTTAAAATATTAAGTTATATATAATATATTTTTATCATCTGGTATTCATGAACCATAATGCTTAAACGTTTGAAATCTGATATGTAATATCGTCTGCTTTTAAGTTTTTAACGCTTATTCAATAAGGTTATAAAAACTTTAATAATAAAACAATTCAAAAAGTGTCATAATCTAAATTACCTAAACGGTTTGACAAATCTTTTTGATTTTACGAGATCTTTCAGGACTTGTATCTTGTTTTGCATGGTGTGAATTTTTATAATAAACAATTAGATGTCTAGTTGTTATATTTCTTTTGCATTTTTTGCCGGAGACTAGAGTTATAAAATTATACTGAAAATCATTATTTCATTCTTAATTGAAATTGTAGTATTTACAACCTAATTTAAGTTCCTAATGAAACTAGCACAGCAAAAGTGTTGGAAATGACATTGAAACGATAAGAAGATTAAAAAACTTTTCTCAATGAAGTACTGTGAAAAATTATGTTTCAGCTGAAAGAGCTTTTGATTAGGTAAAATGCGAAAGAATAGACAGAAAAACCTAGTTACTATGAATGGAAGAAGAAAGAGAAAATATATGGTTCATTAATTTTGTCTTAATATTGTATGTGTTTTGAAAGATTTTATATTTTATTTTTAAGTATCATACAGGGATTCAAAATTAACTATTCTGCTTAAGAACGCCCTTGGAGGAAATAGTAAAACTGTGATGGTATGACTTTTTATTTGTTTTCTCTCCTAGCATTGGCAAAACGGGCTCCTTTACTCTGGCTGTAGCATTACCACGACCATAATAGAGCAAATATAGATAATTATCCAGTTATTGTATAATTAACAAAAAATAACAAATGAACAAGTAGCAATATTTAAAAAACAAATAAAGCATTCTTAACGATATATATATATATATATATATATATATATATATATATATATATATATATATATATATATATATGAAAAAAAGGATTCTAGATGGGTTCTCCCGTTTGCTTTGAAAATTGGATTAATGTCTTTTAATAGGCAAGCCCAATTAAAATCAATATATAATATAAATAATTTCACTTTGGACGAGTGTTTGATCTTATTATTATGAACTTAAAGTTTGTTGGTTTATTGTTCTATATACTGATAATATTAAATATATATATTTCTGCAGTTTATTTTAGCTTTAAATCTCATAAGCATATTTTTAAAAATAAATTTTGTTTCTTTTTAACAATTATAGCTTGCTACAATTATGTTAGCTTTAGATCTTATACAACATATGTTATTTTTAACAATAAATTATGTTACATTTTAACAATTTTAGCTTGCTACAATAAGTCCAGCAGATTATAACTTCGAATCTACACTGTCAACTTTAAGATACGGTAAGCCATTTGCCATTTTCTATAATTATATTTATGATTTCAGAGTTCTTATCTGTTAAAAGGGCCTTTTTGTCGAAAAGACAAAAGCACGATCTTGCATATCTCAGCAGTTCTCTCCGCCTAGGTTTTAATGCTACTCTGAACACATTAACATGCACGAAAAGGTTTGTCAGAAGGTAGGCGGTTTCGCTTAGCACTTGCTATTCTTTCATTTTGCACAGTCTTTATGTAAAATAAAGAATCTTTAAAGGCACAAGACCAGTTTGATTCATCCAGCACTACTGGTCATATCTTTTAGGATAATATGTGTAGTTTTAAGTCAGCAGGTTAATTTTGTACAGATCGTTTTGGTAGAGTTGCTTGGGAAATGTTCAATGCATATTTATTTATTATTAAAAACTATTAAAAAGTTTTTTGTCAAATCTGCATTTCTGTTGAAAGGTTCTAAAAATTCACATTTGTGGCAGAAATTATGTATAGTAGTTAATGTTTTGTTCTCTAATATTTGTAGAACGAAACTGCTGCTGCTACGTGGATTTTACATGTTAAAAAATAAAGCAAATAGTGAATTTTTTGCACACACGTCTAATTCGTCACCAAAAACATCACTTTTGATGTAAATATTGCCATTAAACATATAATATCTTCGTAGCAGCAACAGCTTCCTTTCTAAAAATGTTTTATGGCATGCGATTGCATAGCGATTTCCGATTATGAATAGACTCGAGTAAGTGCAAAATACTCAACTAAAGTCTAGTAATTTGGATTTTCTATGAAAGATTTGCATAATTCACTGTCACAAACACAGTTATTTAAACAGTAAATGGTCATAAATACTTGTTTTAAACAGCTTTTTGCACATAAGTGTTTTTTAAATCGTTACATTGTAGTAAGTATGTGCTATATAAATCAACATTTATGTGAAATTGTCTTGTAATTTGTTATACAATGTTCTAACAATTGCCGAGTAAACTTTTTGTTTCAATGCATTTGATTTCAAGCTTAATTTGAGATTTTCACCTGAGCCATTGAAAAATATTAAAACTGAGCACTTTTTGGCATAAGAATCACGCTAGCATATTATTGCTTCTCTCACTGCTTAGATTTGAATCAATTCTAGCAGTTCCTAGTATACCAACGCTTGTCCATTCACCTGCCAAATGTCGTGCTTTTTCTTGGTTACTCTACCATCCACAAAATAACATCTTCGATATGAACTAAATAATTTTTTCTGGGGCTAGAATTTTTTCAACTCCATTCCAGATAATAGCTATTTTAACTGCAATAAACAGTTGTCATTGTGTTATTAATTATATATAAATCCCTTGTAGCCGACAGAGCCAAATCAATAAGAAATGTTGCTTCGGTAAATGTCAGCAATACAGACGAGTTGATTCAAGGGTTATTGAAAGAAAAAGAAAAATTACTGGAAGAGTTAAAGAATGCAAAAGCTATGAAGTCGCTGTATTCAGAGGAAGGTAATCACGATAGATTGAACTTTAAAATAAGTGTTTTATTTTCTGTACAAATAACAAAATTTTCAACATTTGAATAAAGATCGATGCTTTGGTGAAATTGAGACTGTACGGTAGAAACTTCTTGCATGTTTTTTTTTCAGATCAAACCGCGCCTCTTGCCGCCTTGAATTATAATCAGATAACGCATTATAAAGTTTAATGTATTTAATTACATAATTATTTTTTTAACCTGTAACGCATATGTAGATAAATTAAGTATTATTGTTTTTTAATTTGCTGTATAATACGATTTTTTTTCAAACTAAGAAAATAATTACAAAATTCCTTTTCATTCATGTAATGTTACTAAATACAACAATAAAAATGTTACAGTCTAAGAAATATTTAGAACTTGCTCACAATAGATTCATAAAAATAAAATTCATGTTTTGTTTGAACAAAAGCCTGTTGGCAGAATTCGAGAATAGGATTCTTCATCACGATAAATAAAATTTAAAAAAAACTGTATCCACCGCTATCGGAGTAAAAACGCAAAAAATATATACATCTTAGACCATTACTTGTCAAAAAATATATACCAGCTTTTATGTTAAAACTGATAATTCTAATATTAAATAAAACACCGGGCTGTAATAAATTATATTCTACTTTACTTTTAAACCTCTTTAAGTTTTTGCAATGTTTCCCATCAATACGCTTGTCTGAGTAGTAAATGTTTATTTAAATTGATTTACGGTGATTTTCCGTCTGTTTGCTTTCTTTTCTTCAGCAGTGCGCTTGTTCAGACCTTGTTTGGTAACTTATGTTTTGACCTAAATAGAACGTTGATACCAAAAAATGCAAGTAAATTGCAGAAGAAACGACGCTACTGCTGGAACGTATGCTTTTGACTTTTAGTCACATAATTTAACGTTGATTTTCCAGCATCACATTCATAAGCTAACTACAACTCATTTGATAGTAATGTTTCAAAAATTGCTGTTACAATGATTATCTTACCTTGAAAATTTAAATGCAATTGATAACATCTGGACCAACTGAAAAGCCATTCCAAAGCTGATAGTCAAATAAATTACGATAAAACTTTTTAAAGATAACGATTTTATGGTGGAATTTAATTTATATTTTAGAACTTAACAGGATGCGAGAAGAACAAGAACGAGAAGTATGTGTTATAAAAAAAATAATGAAAGTCTTTTATATTTCACAAAAATAAATATTAAATAATAATTATTATTAAAAGCTTTAAATTGTATTAGCTATTAGTTCATTTTGTATTGATATTTTACGCGTTTTCGTAAATAAATGATTGCCTCTTATTCAGTCAGAGTATAATATCCCCTGGGAACTTTATTTTGTTAAAACTATTGCAAAACATTAAAATTAAAACTCCTAAAAATAAAACAAATATTATTTCTCTTTTCTTTTTTAAAAAGTTAATTCAAAACTGAAAAGTATCGATATCATATTTTTCAGATTGAGAGAATAAGACAGGAAAAAACGAATATAGAAGCTGTTTGGCAACAAAGACTAGAACAGACAAGGAAAGAAATGGAGGTATATTTAAAAAAATATATATTTATAATGTAAAATATTAGCAACGTGATCCGAATATGTATCAGCTTTTATAAATATTAAACATCTTCTAAAATGACCACTTTTATTTGTAAATTCCTTTTTTGTGAATCACAGACTGCTTGTGCAATCACATTTAAACTGATTTTGAAATAGTTAAAGCAACCTTATGCCCTTGACAGTATAAATTCGTGATAGTTTGACAAAATGATAAAGATATTAGAATAGGCACAAAATACACAAAATTAAACGTTCGTTAACAAGCACTTATGTAAAATATAAATTAAATTATATCAAAGTAGAAATTATAAAAGTATACACATTGCGTAAACAATTTTTTTAAAAAAGATTTATAATTATTGGTAGCATACAGAAACCACTTCTGAAAGCGTTCGAAGAATAAAAGAGTAATTAATTTTGTTTTTATTATTATATTTGATATTATTTATTAATTTTTATTTATTTATTTATTTATTTATTTATTTATATGAAAGCATTATGCCGCATGGGCGCGATATGCGTTCATAAAGGGAAGACGACTTTAAAAGAATATTTGCGAAAAATGACACACCTAAAAATGATACACATTTGATTTAAATTTGTACATTCTATTTTGGTATTACATCATAAAACATTAAGAAAAACATTTTATTTTGTTAATATAGGAACGTTTACAAGAGGAACGTAAAGAGAAAATTGAAAAGGAAAAAATTCCACATTTACTTAATCTTAACGAAGATCCATCGCTTACTGGAAAAGTATATCATCCGATTAATCCAGGTAATTAAATAATATATGACACAAATACCAGTTAAATTTTGATGTGCCAGATGTGCACATTTCGGAAATTTATTTCTCATCAGTGACACTAAAACCGATAAGTTTGATAGATAAAAATCATAAACCAATCAATGAAAAATTAATAAATCTAAAGCTCCAAAATTGTATAAATCAAAATCCAGATAAACGAACAAAAAACTTCATAAAAATAAGATAATTTCTGATTTAATCAATATAACAGAAATATGTTTATTTAACAAAATTATCATAAATATTCAAAAGTAAAACGCTTAAGCGTTATTTATTTATTTTATTTTTGGCAATTAGATCTGGATCATGTCTTACTTCGAGGGATTTGCTTCGAATTGAATAAAGAAGTTTAAAAAAGTTTCATTCGTTTGTAATTTTTATTAAAGATGTATCAGTGAACATTGGAAATGCAAGAAGTAAACCTACTCCAGATATAGTATTACATGGACCAAGGTAAATAAATAAATTTAAATAAACTTCAAAATGGAACGCACAAACTTCATGAATGTTTTTAGTTTGAAGAAACTTTGTTAGAAAACTTGTCCTGGAAACTTGAACATATAATTTAAACAGAGCAAAATCTTATATTTACTAGTAAAAGTTTTTCAAAAAGAAAAAAGTCTACATTATATACAATAATACCCTACATTATATATTAAATAACAATTGACAAAATCTGGCAATACAGCCATCTTAAACATTTTCATAAAACTAGATTTGTTCTTAATTAAAGAGTAATAGCACAAAAGATTCTTTTTTCAAAAATTTGATATTTTAAGAAATTTGATTTAAATTTTGCCAAAATACTTGTTACAAGTGAAAATTGAATTTTTATTGCAAAATTAAAAGAAATAGATCAAATTTTTTTCTGTTTTAAAAATATGGTTCCAAATAGAATTTGAAAATAAAAAAGGGGTTTTTTACACTTGTGTTACAGCATCGCAAAACAACATGCCGTTTTACAAAACAAAGGTGGAAAAGTGTTACTAAAACCGGGGGATGGAGACATATTGATCAATGGGCAGAAACTTCTGAACAAAGAGCCAAAAGAATTACAGCACAATGATAGGTAATTTTTAAATCAAAACGTTTTTTGAATTGTGTTCATTATCATTTAACGCAAGCATTCAATCGCTGATTTGTAAGTCGACTATGTTTTTCCTACATCCCACTTGATTAATTTACAGGGTTAAATAACTCTAATGATATTTCACATGCAAGAAAATTAAAATTACGATAAATGTAAAGTCATAATATCACGATAACACGATAACCGAAAGAGAAAAAAATTGTTGACTGAGGAATGCCTCAACTTTTCTAATTGAAAAGGTAAGAAACATTGAACAAACCTGGAAAAAACATAGGATATTTTATTCTAACTTCTTTTCTTTTTTAAATTGTCAAAGCTTACACAAATTGATATAAGCTAATGCACGTGTTTTTGTAGGTTACTTTTTGGAGGAGGTAATCTTGGGTTGTTTGTGTTCAAGCATCCTGAACAAGAACAACAGCTTAAAAAACAGAGAAAAGCTATCTTAGACGTTGATTTTGAATACGCCCAAAGAGAGATTGCGAGATATACCAAAGTCCAAGCTGACGTTAACTCGGGTAAGAATTTCTATAAGTTGCTACAGTGTCATTAATAAATAATTGTATATGGTATAATCTTACATTTCGTTCCCTATTGGATGACTATTAATCGTATTATCGTATCGTTTATTGACAGAACGCTCGCAAAAATTAGGGATACACCCATAAAAAATTTTGTTTGGTTACTTGATCCGTTACTCTCAATTTACTGGCTTAGTATTTTTTCTTATGAGCTGATTTATAGTTTTGCGCCAAAGTTATGAGATTCAGATTCCCAGAAAGTAGACGTGTTATTTTTAACTCAACGGGAACCTTGAGGCCGAGAGGTCTAAAGCTCGCGTTTACGGATCCGAGTGCCTCTAATCATTTATGTTCGTATATTACATATATGTATTTTTGTTATATATTTACTACCCCTGAGCGGGTACTGCCGCTGGTGGAGTAAAACTTTCCGAGGGTATCCATAACTCAGGAGTCAGTACTACGTGCTGTCAGAAAATGTACCACTTAGCAAAATTTTCGCTTCTTAATTTTTGTAATCTATTTAAAACTAAGGTTTGTTCCCTCATGCAAAGCATTGCCTAGCTGGATTTGGATTTACAAATTTTGGAACTTTAGATTCATTAACCTTCAACTTTTTGGCTTATGTTTTTATCTTTCAAACTTTTTAGCCCCTAGTGTCACTGATGAGGAATGATTTTCCGAAATGTGCATATCTGGCACATCAAAATTTAACAGGTATTTGTGTTATATATTTACTACCTCTGAGCGGGTACCGCTGCTGGTGGAGTAAAACTCCCCGAGAGTATCCATAACTCAGTAGGAGTACTTTGTGCTGTCAGAAAATGTACCAAAAATTTCCGAAATGTGCATTTCTGACACATCAAAATTTAACAGGTATTTGTGTTAAATATTTACTTATGTTTGTAACTATTATAATGGTTTTAACTTGTATCATGGTGGCTTTTCTTTACTGTTTATTCTACATCGCATGATTGTGTTTTCAAGGCACAAATGCACTTAAAATGGTTTTAAAATTGTTAATACTTCCGAGATGGCATAATAAAGAAAATCTTTGAATCCATTGTAATCACTGTATTCATCATCCAAGACCATGATTTTCATTTAATACCTAGGACCAAACATGGTCCAAAGCTGTTCGGTAACCGACTAAAAAACGTGTCAGACCTTGGTTAGAATGTGAAAAACATGGCGGGTAATAAGAAAGACTAGCAGCTAATAATTTTTATTTTTGATACTTTGTTTCGCAAGTGTTTTTGCAACTTCGATTAAAATTTAAGTGGCATTTCGAATGCCAATTCTTTCTCATAAATGAATTACAATATTCAAAAGTAAATTTGAAAAATGAACGAAATTGAACTTCTTTTGAAAAATGTACATTTATAATTCTCAACGAAAATTGTTCTTGCAGAGGATATCTTTCTAAAGGAACAAGTGGTTCGTATGGAGCAAACAGTTCGGGAAGCAAACGCAATGGCAGTGGAAATGAAACGACCAATCAGATTCGAAGTTGTACTTGTATCAGCAATGTGTCTAGGAGAATTAAATGATATTTCATACGTATGTAATTAAAAACCATGTTCATTGAGCTTCATAGATTACAGTAAAAAAAAGCTTTTTAAAAAATTAATGTTCACGATTTGATGCATTTACCTTTTTTTTTTTTTTTTTTTTTTAGCAAATTCAGAAAAAAAAGATTAATCAAGTTCAATATCGTAATAAATAAATCAAAGAATATTGTAACTTAAAAATTATACAATTTTTTTCAAACTTATTGATGAGCAATTCTTGTAAATGGAATTCTTAAGCGTATTGCAACAGTCAGTTTGCTATCAGCGCTGTACTGTATAGAAGGAAATTTTTAAGACAAAGTACACATCAAAAGCTGTTAATTTTGTGAATGGAAGATATATGTTTACGTGTCCCTGAAAATGGAATACAACATGATATATGCAAAACCAACAGACTGTTGGTTAATTAAAAATAGCATTAATTATTTTACACCTTTTTCAGAGTACAATCTTTAAAATATATGTAATTGTTATTTGGAAAATAATCTCAATCAGCATTTAATTGTGCAGACTTGTATAAAAATTCGTTTTTACTTCAATTTGAAATTGCTAATAGATTTAGCAATAGAGTTAATAGTTTCTATATAATTTTTCTATATCGTTCATGACAAAATCGTTTTTGACTATTATTAAGAAATATGACAATGATTGTAATGATTTCAAGTAAATTTCCAGCAATACTAATTCTTCTCATTTTGTATAGTCGACAAACTGATGGAAACTTTAAACTATAAATTCGGGAGTTTTCGATTTTTTTTTTTTTTTTTTTTTTTTTTTTTTTTTTTTTTTTTTTTTTTTTTTTTTTTTTTTTTTTTTGGAAACGAATCAGAACTTTTTATTATGTTATACTTATAATAACTTATGTTATGCTCAACCATTGTTTCAAGGTGTTTGTAAAAGCCACAACTAAAAATAATGGAAATGAATACCTATGGACGAGAAATGACTTTCTTGATCGATTTGCAATGATGGGAACTATGTATGGGAAGTTTGAGGAGAACGATCCAACATGGGATACGACAGATGAAGTACGTATTATTTTGCTGTTGAAAAAACTATATGAAAAAAGGAAAGGTGTTTTGTTTTACATTGCAATGCCAGTTTTAAGACTTGATTCTTCAATCAGTCTTTAACAACTATCTTTTAATCAACTCTGTCTTTACCATATATATATATATATATATATATATATATATAATGTACTTAATTTTTCATGAAATAATCAATATTTGATTTGAATGTAGTAAGTTGTTTTTATAGTCATCGGATGCCACAATTATATAATGTAAGAACTGTCAATACTTTTGCTATAATACGTTGTTAATTTGAAATAAGCCAAAGTTTGCTTAGGATATGTCAAAATTGATTTCCAAAGCCACTTTTGTGGCACTGGTAAATGATATAGATCATTGTATTTTTGTGCAATGATCGAATTATTTTAAGTACTTTGATATAAACAAATAACAAGTATTCTTCTTCATTCCACCAAAATGCACTTAAATATTTTACTTGACAATCCAAGGCTGTTAAAGAATAAAACAATAGCATGTCAGTCAAATATCTTAAAGTGAAACTCAAACTTCTCATCTGCGAATTATTAAAATAATTAGGCGTTAGGAACCATATCATCGTACCCAAGACTGAAAAGAATAGTGGCGATTGTAAGAAACATGTAATGAATTGTAAGGACTAACTTCTATTCGTCATTTATTATCGACGGTTTGATTTTTCATGTTGAAATCAGTAATAGTTTTAGTAAAAAAAAAAAACAGTGAAGTGTACAAACTTAATTTAATTGCAGTCTCAGGATCCGTTTTTTGAACCAGCCGATACACCAACGCTCATTGGGGTGGCATTTGTGCCTTTAGAAGGATTAGCTAATATGGTATCATTGGAGGATAAATATCATATTTATGATTATAAAACCAAGCCCGCGGGTGATATTACCGTGGGGATATATCCATGCGATTCAAAGGGAAATGAAACCGATGCTTTAATGGTTGATCAACCTATAGACTTAGTAGGTATATAATGACGATTTTACTGGTGACAAATAGATTTTGGCCATGATCAGCTTAGTGTATAATAGATGGATATTATAAGATGCAGTTAGTATAAATTGATTATTATTTCCAATAGTTTGATGTTTCATCTGGGTAGTGCAGAAATATGTTATCTGTATAAGTCTGATAAAATGGCTTAAATTTCCATTTAAGCCGAACCTGTACAGTAACATGTGTAGCGTAAGTTGAAAACAATTGGGTTAATTAGTTAAAATAATCAAGGTAAATTCTTCTTTTTCTAGTTGAATACTAACTATCCATTTATATTTCGGCTAATGATCCGGGTAAAGTTGAATCCGTTGTACAAAAGAGATTTTATGACTATGGTTTAAATTACTTTCTTAAACATGCCCTAAAGTACCATCAGTACCATTATGAAATATGTCACATTATTCACGTCATCTCATCTTCAGTTTCAGTCTCTATCCAACAGACCACTCATTGTCAGTTATGTTAATAAAACATTGTTGTTGGTGTATAATTGATTGTAATATAAAAGAAAATCCTAGTTTGTTAAAAATTATAAATTGTCATAATGACTGATTATTTTTAAGTCAATAAGTTAACAATAAGTTGATAATGTTAACTTCAACTGTTAATTATAAAATAAGAAACGCGTCATAAATCAAAATCTCTTGACTTTGTACGGATTCTAGATATCACAAAATGGTTGTAAAATTCCAACTACCACATTAAAAGTAAATCTTCAGGCTTAAATGGACTGAATCGACTTTTTGTGTGAAATCAAGTTTTGTTTATTCTAAAGCTTGGTAACGATATGAATTTCAAGATAAAGATTACCACTGCGACAGGACTACCAAAACAGTACAAAAAGGTAAATTGTTCTTCTTTTGTATACAGTTTTGTCAGAATTAGTTACATGTCCTAATAGATTTATCATTAAGTTGAAGTTTTAATATCAAAGAAATATTTCATTTGAGTGTGTAAATTTAAAAAAAAAAAACACCATAAAAAAGTAAAATTAAAATATTTTAAAAAATGATGGGCACCTGCACCCATTTTTTACATTATTTTAGTTCATTAATGACAACGAAAATATTTTTCAATGTTCAAACATTCAATTTACCTTGTCAGGGTGCAACCCGTGACGCAGCAACGTACGTACACTGGTATATTCTCAACATTGAAAGTTTTAAGTTCCGTTGACAATGTTGATCAAAATATCCTAAAAGTGTTTAACGGAATTGTATTGATTCCAAAAAGGTTTGAAATGTTTTGTCTTAACTGTATTGTCTGTTCTTTTTATTTCTCTTTTAAGTCCTGGTGTAAATTCAACTTCTACATGGATGATGAGAGTGTCCGTACAGAAGAAGCTAATGGACGGAATCCTAATTATCAGTTCACCAAGTTATATAATCTACGTAAAGTCACAAAGCATGTTAGTATTTTTGTAACTACATGAAATATTAAAGATTTAACAAAAAATAAAAGATTTACAGTTTTATGAAAAAATGCATATCCTGAGAATGATTTATTTATTTATTTATTTATTTAGCTGGATTTGAATTCTTTTGATTTTGGAACTTTGGATTATCAATTTTTGAATGTTTGGCATATCTTTTTATCTATTAGCATTTGCGGTCTCTAGTGTCACTAATGAGGAATACATTTCCGACATGTGCAAATATGGCACA
This sequence comes from Tegillarca granosa, assembly GCA_029721355.1. Taxonomy (NCBI): domain Eukaryota; kingdom Metazoa; phylum Mollusca; class Bivalvia; order Arcoida; family Arcidae; genus Tegillarca; species Tegillarca granosa. Next base: position 18,129,617 of record CM056599.1, read on the forward strand.
TCTAAATTAACTCGGGTAGTTTTGTTAAACATTTATTGGATATTCATATTTTAGTACATTAAAGGATACATGTCATGATATTTGCATTTCAATCTATCATGTGGTCACTTGTTAAACAAAACATTTTTGGTTGAGAATTAAGATAGAGAAACGTTCTTTAATTATTTATCATCACGTTTTGGTACCATGTATTTTATATCAATAGGAGGTACCAAGCAAATAGCTGCTAATTTTAAATATTAAACTTATCTCATTAATACTTGTTAAAGTATATCAATTTTATTTTTTGTATTTAACAGTTTATAGAACACCTTGAGCATTCTCAACTGGCCATTCAAATATTTGGTCGACAAGACGCATCCAAAGTATCCACCTTGAACTTTGACACACCTGAAATGGAATTTAATAGATTGCTTGTGAGTAATTCGTACATTGTTAGCATGTTATTTTGCTTCCAATTTATTGCTTTTAAATTGTCTCATTTGTCTGTTATCTATGTTTTGGAAAATTATATTTTCTGAAGGGAGTGTTGCTATTAGATGTATGTTTGTCTCTTGTCTGAACATGTGATATCTAAATAAAAATCTTTTGGTAAACCTTTCGATGTACTTCACAAGATGCATATTAAAATAATATTGAATTAATATTGAATTTATATTCGTAATATAGCCAAATATATTATAAAAAATAAAAAAGATATTAATGTTCAAATGCAGACTCAATATTAGTATATAAAGTATTTCACGCACCATTTCCTCAGAAAACATCAAACAATTTTTTTCTAATTATATAGTAGAAAGTTCTGTCCAACTTTTGGGCATTTTAATGTTAAAAATTAGGCAAGTCATGAATAAATAAATCAAACACAAACATACCTCGGTTTCTGTTCAAATTACAATTCCAAAAGAAAAGTAAAAATTTGAAAAATGGTTTAAAAATGAATTTCCACCAGGGAATTTAGGCCAGGTGCTTCAGAAGGATAAACATCTGCAGTCTAACGAGTTTTACAATTAAAGCTCTGGGATCATAGTACATTTGTATATTCATAAAATTTAACAGATAGCTATTTAAGTTCCAAAATGTTGGGATACAATTTCGATCTTAAATGATAAATAAAGTTTTATAGGAACATTATGTTGGACATAAAAATCGATAGTTGATTTAAGTTTAGAAACAACATTTCGATACCTTTAACGAATTCATTAAAAGAATTATTGTTTTCTATTTCTAAGTTGTGATTGATAATTTTTTCCTTATAATTCTTCAGAAATTTATCGTTTTAAAACCTTTGTCAAGTGAACCCTATTATTGATGATATTTATGCTTATTTACAGAATGAAAAAGATTCAAAAATAGAAGAACTAAGAGGCAAGATAGAAGACAGAGACATAAAACTGGTATGTATTAAAATTACCTTTAAGATTATTGAAAAGGCGACTGAAGTGTAATTTTTTTTTTAAAAAAATCTTGCATGCAGCATAAGTTTTAACATGCTATATGTACATCATAAGGTTATAGAGTTTTTAAAGTTTGGTTAGGACGATGACAACAATGGTAACCCGTCTTGATAGTCAAAGTAAGGTTCAATGTGACAAATGTAGTTTAACACCTGATGGTTTCGCAATTTATATTTTTAGATTTCAAAAATTGAGCTAGTAATCCAAACAAACATTATTATGCATATTTAATTTTTTAAGTATGTTATGCATTTTAATTAAGATACAATTCTTTAAAAATGCAAATTAACTTAATTTAGATATAAATCACTGAAAATATAACCCACTTGCCAAAACTAAAGTTTGAAATATTTAAATATTTAAATGTTGAAAACAAGGTTTATTGAAGTTTATTCCATTGACTTTAGATTAGTGAATTATTTGAACTTTTGTTTATATATATATACATATATATATATAAAGAAAAATGAGAAGTAGAAATTCATAAAATTCGCTTAGTAATTTATCCAATATAATGTCAATAATTTACCGTATATATTTGTTCAGAATTAGATATAATCTGAAAAATAAATTTGAGTATTTTAAATCTAATTGATTTTCTTTTTTAGAAAATATCAAATCATTTTTTAAACTAAATGAATCACATTTGCAAATTACCAGTAATATATGATTTTTTGCTAATACAAAACCAATAAAAATACAAATCAGAAGACTAAGGCAGTGAATTTTATAAAATAATCAGATTTAACTGATTTAAACTACAAAATAATAAAGTAGTCTTAAACCTTTTTATGTAAGTATACTTAAAGAAAAATCATGTCAAATAAATTGTTTTGACACCAGTGACTAGTCGTTTTACTAGCACATGATCACAAATTGACGTCTAATGTTTTTTTTTATTGTCTGTCTGTAACTTTCAAGTTTTATGTTAAAATTAACTGATGTCATAAAATTGATTTTTCAGAACAAGATTGCAGATCTCCTAAAGGGGAGAAAAGATGAATTGGTAAGGATATATATTTTACTCTTAACATAACATGGAAGTAAAGAATTATTCTCAATATGTCTTAAGTAGAGACTATGAGTGGTTTTAAAGGAAGGAACGGTGATATAATTAGCTTTTAACCGGCAGCTATGGGTTCGACTTTAAAGGGATTTTGAATGTATATTATTACTTTACTTAAATTTTACACATAGTCGACTAGCAATAACTTGTTAATGGTTATCCATAATACCAATTGGTAAGAAAGGTATCCGTGTGACAATCTACAAAACTAGAACATATGATAGGCATTTTAAAAAGTTTTACATTCATTTAACTTTTTTGCAGTCGGTGAATATAATGAAGATCGTGGGCGTTGAAAATTGATTAACGACAGTGACAAACAATGTAAATCAAAACCAAAGTAAATTGTTAGTGTAGTGACAATGTGTATATCACAAGAAGCTATGTATGTTGGTGTATATAATTAATGTTTGTGTGTTTAATTTCTTCTCTTGAGGATTTAAAAAAAAACTGGAAAAAAAAACTAATTTGCTTCAATAATTCCATGATTTAGAACAGTCAACATTCTACAAATTCATCGATTAAGAATGAACAGTTTCAAGGTGATAGCTGTATATATTGTTTTTGTGCTTTTATGTTCTTTGAATGATTGAAAAAAAGATGGGTTTATTTGATATGGTTAAATAAAATACAATGAACGCTGTATCAGGACCAAAATATTATTATAAAGTAATAAAAGCAGATCTCGGGCTTTTTATATTTAGATATTCGGTTATAATCTGTGAACCAAGTGTGATTTTTAAAGATAAAGATTATAAATATAACTTGTTTTGCAATCATTCACTAAAGTGAATTTGTTGAAGCTGGAAATCGAATCACAATGATGATAATGTTTTCAATCAAAACCAAAATGTAATGTCAGTGTAGTAACAATATACGTGTGTGTGTGTGTGTGTGTGTGTGTGTGTGTGTGTGTGTTAAAAATGTATGCTATGTTTTTCCTGTGAGAAATTTAAACATCAGACACACAAATATGCTTTATTTTTATGTTATAGACGTGAGAGAAGTCTTAAGCATTTTTCCAATTAACTAAGTTTCAACAAAAAGAGATATATGTGTTGTTGCTGATTTTTTTGCTTTTATGTTCTTTATCGGAAGTGAAAAGATACGTCAGTCACAATGACTTTATTGCATATAATTAAATAATTAAAATGAAATGCAATATCAAAATAAATTCTGTATCAGAAACCACAAACAAAAATTAAAAATTTAACAACGTACTTAAAGCATATCTTATGGTTTTTTATCTTTGTACATTTATTCCAGTTAAGACCAGTCAGTGGGTCCCGTATGTTTTGTTTTGTCGTTTATGGCTGGCCCTGTTGATAACTTGCAATGTGTTATATCCTTGGACATGTCTGCAGATGCCTAGTTTATTTGTACGTGTTTGTCAGTTACAAAAAATTAATACCTACCATTTTAAACAATTAAACAAGAGGGCCATGAAGGCCCTGGACGCTCACCTGGCAATAATTTACATGTAGATCAATTTTGGGGTATGAACGATAAACAAAAATGTTTTACTATCATTTGACTTGGTGACCTTTTTATTGACCCAACATGGCCCATATACAAACTAAGCTAGCTTATGTCAAGAGGATAATTCTGAGCAAGTTTGATTAAGATTGGACTAAAATTATGATTTCAACCCTGTTAACTAGGTTTTTTCTATAATTTGACCTAGTGACCTAGTTATTGACCCAACACAATCTATATACGATCTTGATATAGCTTTTGTAAAGAAGAGCATTCCGAGTACGTTTGATAAAAATAGGACTAATATTGACACCTCAATAGCGTGAACAAAGTTTTTCTATATTTTGACCTAGTAATCTACTTATTGATCTAACACTGCCCATATACAACATATACAATCTTGATATAGCTTTATTGAAACAATGGTGCCCATATATCAACTTAAGCTAGCTTTAGTCAAGAGGATCATTCTGAGCACAAGATTGGATTGAAATTTGCACCGCAAAAGTGTTTAGAGTGTTTTTATATAATTGACCTATTCATCTAGTTACTGACCAGAACTTTTATCAGGGGAATCATTCTGAGCAAATTTGATGAAAATTGGACAAAAATTGTGACTTCAAGGAAGTTAACCATGTTTTCCTATACTTTGACCTGATGAACTACTTGTTGACCCAGCATGGCCCATATAAAAATTTGACGCAAGTCTTGTCAAGAGAATCATTCTGAGCAAGTTTGATGAACATTCGACTAAAATTGTGGCCTTAAGGATGTTAACAAGGTTTTCCTTTGATTTGACCTAATGACCTACTTACTGACCCAACAAGGTCAATATAAGAACCTGGCCTAGCTCTTGTCAAGAGAATCTGAATCTTGTTCTGCGAAAGTTTGATTAAGATTGGACTAAAATTGTGGCCTGAAGAATGTTAACAAGGTTTTTCTATAATTTGACCTAGTGAACTAGTTATTGATCAAACAAAACTTTTAGAACGGTTGAACTTTCCACTGTGTACGGTGTAAATCTGCGACAAATACGAGCAACAAACGTTCTATGTCCTTTATCATCCGTTAAACATCCGCTGTATCCTCTCTGCATGCTCTGGGCATCTCACATCCGCTGCAGCTGGAAACAGAAAGAGGTAAGGATAGGATACATGGAACGAATATACTTAACTAGTAGCAACGAAATAAAAAGGATGCGAGCGTATGCATCTCGTATACATGTATAAAGTATTCAAAACGGACAAAGCGTTTGTATCTGGGATGTATCTCGTATACTTATGATGTCTGGAGGTGTCATTCATTTTTAACTGGTAAGCTTCCGATGAACATACGTCCGTTCTTTTTTACAAACTTTCGCCAATTTTGAAGCGTATGAAAACGGATGGAACCATCCCCGAAATTTTGCTTGTTCACTGTGTCCTTTTTGCATACGTTTTGTGTCCATCGGCCAGTGGAACCGGGCCTTTCGGTATTTTATGAGACAGTATGTAGGTTGAGAAAGAAATTTCTGACTGGCACATAGTCCGTCAAGGATGCAGCAAAATCTAGCCAACCTGTGACTGAAACAGGCATGGCAAATGTCTCAAAATTCAGAAATTTATTGAAAGTGATGGCAGGTATACAATTCGTGATATTGCCAAAGTTGTTGGCATATCGCTATCTTGGGTGCATGTCATTTTGAGGCGTATTTTGAAAGTACAAAAGATTTCTGCAAGATGGATCTCGAATATATTGACAGATGACCATAAATTGTACGAGTACAAACCGCTAAGCAATTGCTCAAAATGTTTTCAAAGTTCAATCAAAGACAATTTGCAAACATTGTTACAGGTGAGGAAACATTGGTTCACTATTTCGAACCAGTTACAAAAAAATTTTAAATACAATATGGTTGACTAAACATGAAAGAAGGTCTGTTGTCAAAAGAATCATTAGCACAAAGAAGATTCTTTATTGCATATTCTTCTCATGTGATGGTATAGCCGTACAAATTCCGGTGTCGAAGGGCAAAAGTGTTACAGGTAGTACCGAGGTGTTATACTGAAAAAGCTCAAGAAATATTATCATTAACGACGCCATGTGTCAGGATTTATGCATGTTCTACTTCATGATAATGCTCCATCACATACATCTGAGCTTGTAAAGCAATTTTTGAAGTCAGAGAAGATAACCGTCTTGCCAGACTAACCATACATTCTCAATCTTGCCCCATGAGACTTATTCCAAAACTTAAAAAGTTTTTGTCTGGAAGTCGTTACAAGTCCCAACAAGCCCTTGGTTCAGCTATCGGTCAGTTCCTCGGAGGTCTACCTAAATCAGCGTACCGTCAGAAATTAATTCAGAGATTAAAAATATGTATTTCAAACTGCGGAGAATACTTTCAAGAAATGTACTGTTCATTTCACTATTTGAGTCGAATACTTTTGAGATATCGTACAATACACATTACATGTCGAACAAACCCTCTTACTAAGGCATAAAGTGAATTTTATTTGTGAAATGCATTCGGGCTGTTGATCTGTGAGAACACCATCCATTAAATTACTAGAACCTGCTCTTCGACATTCAACCTGATATAATAATGTTAACCGCGATAACATACATATGTTGAGCAATAAACTGATTTTGAATTTGAATTCATGAAATTTCCTTGGATGGATAAATTTTGTACCACAATCAAGATTGTTTTCACTTACAATGAATCAGTCAATTTTAAACAAGAGGCCCAACGGACCTGATACCAAGATTTTGATCGATTTTTTGCACCCCCAGGTCACTGTGGCCCAAATTTTGGTAGCCATGGCAATGTCATGAGCAAATCTAAATTGCACCGACCAAGACGTGCTTCTGACCAAGTCTGTTGAAAGTACTTTCAGAGGAGAAGTCAAAAATGTATGCTGACGCCACACGTACACGCACAAACACATGCTGTGCCAAGCCATAAGCTCACGACTTTAGTAGATGAGCTTAAAATAATAATTAACAAAAACACTGACATTGATGAACTTTGATGAGTATACTTAACTACTAAACTACAAAGGCCCCTGCTACAATTTTGATTCAAACCCTGGTTTACTTGTGATGTAGGCAAATTTTCTACAAAATTTCCTTATTTGGTTTAAATAATAACTAAATAAATATCAAACACCTAGATAATAGTATCTTATAAGATTTTTTTTTTGTCAGTAATTATCAAGTTGTGATATTTGAGTATTTGGTATCAAGCAGAATTTAATGGACAGAATGACAATTGTTATGAAAGTTGGTCAGTTCTTGGGTCTTTGAGGACCCTAAAGTTCCTGGGAAAAAATCTACCTTCAGCAAGAGAACTGAAAAACTCTTGCTATCATCAGTAGATCTGTATTTAAGATTTATTTGATTTATAAATATAATAATGGTGGTCTTCTTTGATGTCTGGTTTTGCTGCCAAAGCCTCTTTTTATGAATTTTTCTGAATAAGCCATTAATCAATCTGCAATACCTAGAGGCTTTCAACCTCAGATTCGGCCTAGGCTCCAATTGAACCATTACTTTTTTAAGGGAAGATTTTATAGAACCATATAAAATTAGCATATTATAAGTAATTTTTAATATTAAGGCAATGGCAAAAGGTCCATGATAATTGTAGCCATTCTTTGTTTTTAAATTATAGAAAATAGTAAAGCCATTTTGGTTTTGGATGGAAATTAAATTTTATATCTACATCAATCTTTCCACTGCCAACTGACAATAAGTTCACACAAAATAACAAGAATCCCATGGATTTAAATGTCTATCCTGGTTAGTTTTTGATCCAGTAGAAAATACATTACTTCAACATTAACTTTCACATTTTGACACGCAGTTGCCGCCAAAGATGACACCTGAAAAGTAACACCTAAGTCCCATATTATGGCAATGCCAAGCTTGACAAAAAGCAAGTCTTTAGGTATTGCTGAAAAAAACTCTGTGCATAACCATATGTGTATACAGGTGACCATGACTGTCAAAAATTTACGTCTTTAGTACATTAATACACCTGTATGCTTGGTCAATGATTAACAACTGCAGATTTTTTTAGTCCCCTACCGGCGAAAGCCGAAGGGGACTATAGGTTTGCACTCTGTCTGTCCGTCCGTCAGTCTGTCCGTCCGTCTGTCACACCTCAGTTTTCCACACTTTTTTCTAAATGCTTTAAGATAATGAACTGATTTTTGGTATATGAGTCTACCATGATGAGTTACAGTTCAAGTTAACGTTTCGTTTACATCTGCTAATTTTTACCGGAGTTATGACCCTTTGATCTTTGAAAATTCACAGAAATTTTAGTTTTCCGCACTTTTTTCTACACGCTTTTAGATAATGAACTGATTATTGGTATACAAGTCTACCATGATGAGTTACAGATCAAGTTTACGTTTCGTTTCAATCTGCTAATTTTTACCGGAGTTATGACCCTTTGATCTTTGAAAATTCACAGAAATTTTAGTTTTCCGCACTTTTTTTCTACACGCTTTTAGATAATGAACTGATTTTTGATATATGAGTTAACCATGATGAGTCACAGATCAAGTTTACGTTTCGTTTCAATCTGCTAATTTTTACCGGAGTTATGGCCCTTTGATCTTTGAAAATTCACAGAAATTTTAGTTTTCAGCAATTTTTTTTCTACACGCTTGCAGTAATGAAACTTATGTTTTGTATGTGACTCTACCATGATGAGTTGCAGATCAAGTTAGCTTTTCATTCTTGTCTGCAATTTTTTACGGGAGTTTTGGCCCTTTGAACTTTGAAAATTCACTGAAATTTCAGTTTTTCGCACTTTTTTTCTAAATAGTTTTAGATAATGAACTGATTTTTGATATATGAGTCTACCATGATGAGTTACAAATTAAGTTCATGTTTCGTTTCCATCTGCTAATTTTAACTGGAGTTATGGCCCTTTGATCTTTGAAAATTCACAGAAATTTTTTTTCTACATGCTTGTAGAAATGGAACTAATGTTTTGTATGTGACTCTACCATGATGAGATACAGATCAAGTTTATGTTTCGTTTTCATCTGCCATCTTGGACAACATGTATAATTTATAACTATAAATCTTTGTACCATATAATAAGGTACATTTTACCTAAAACTTTGGGATTAGTGAAATATGCGACTGGTAGGGGACTATGTATTGTTTTGCAATACTCTCAGAATGCTTGTTAACCTGGTTGTAATCAATGTGATGAACAGTTCTTACATTTTTAAAATTTTTTTTTTTACATTTTTCTCGGTCAAATGCTGATTTTTCGCTTTTTTACTTGTCTTCAGCTTGTTTATTTCAATAACTACAAAAATAAACGTTTTCGAGACAAACACTGGTAATATCTAAAAATAATAACTTCATTTTGACAAACAATCAATTTTTATTTCATTAAAATTCGCTCATGTAGTCAAAAAACAATATCTTGTTTGGCAAACTGGAAACATATTGATAAAATTATAAATAGAAATTAGAAAAGTAGATAGTTTTAATAAATAATCATTACATACACCATATTTCATGAAGAAATTTTACCATGAAAAATGATTATAATTAATATGCAAGTACAATTTTTTCTTAAAAAAAATGATGGAGTTTTTGAAATTCAACACAAGACTGAAATTCTGACATTTTGTGTGCCTTGGCAGGACAAGATTTAAAAAGAGTCAAATTCCCAAGTTTACAACATGTATAAAGTTAAAAAATTACAAAACATTGCATAAATTTTAATATTTTATTAAACATTTTAACAAACAATGATTTTGTTGATATCAGTTTTTTTTTTTTTTTTTTTTTTTTTTTTTTTAAATGTTGATACAAATATTTAGAATTATTCAATATATATAACATCATTAAAATAAATATATTGCATAAACAATGCAAAGATGCAACAGACTAGCAAATATATGTTCACTTTAAATCATGGGAAATAACTCTGACACATGTTAAATTCATTACAACAGCACATCTTTTATTAAAGCAAATCTGATGATTTTCAAGAGTGTTGATAGTATTCATAGTAACTGTGATTTTCAGTACTTCACCCAGAAACCTCCTGCACTGAATTTTTTTTCAACTGTCAAGTGGGTTCAGATAAAATCAAAACATACATAGGGATGTCTTGCCACTGAATAAGCTCAAATAAAATAAATTTAGTTTACACATGAACTAATGATTCATCTTTTGTCAATTATTCACATTTAATACAGATTGTAATTGATAATAATGTAGTTTGCCAGCAAACCACTCAAAACTCCATTTAACATTTACATAACAAATTCTCCAATTAATGTTCTTCATATGGGAAAAACTGATTACCAAAAGAAATAATTGTTCTAAATTGTTATTTACCAAACAATTTCTTTCTTTATATATATATATATATATATATATATATATAATATATATATATATATATATATATATATATATTTAAAACAGATATAACATAAATGTAATATAAAACACTTATTGGCAATCACAATTTAATTTAAAATCAATTTCTTCAACGTATTAATTGAAAGTTTCAAGGTAAGTTTCCAACATTTTTTCTGTTACCAAGAGTTATTTCCCTTCACATCTTTACTTTTAAACTGCCAAATAGCCTGTTGAGAAAAAAAGAGAAAATTTCAGCATAAAAAATAGAAGTTTTTCAAATATGAAGCACTGTAAATTTGTATTGGGCAAATATTATCTAACATAAAAATGCAAAGTTCTGATTGCTGTGTAGCAAATAAATGAGATCACTAAAAAAATATGAAATAAAATCATAAAATCTTTATTTCTATGAAAGTCAATAAATGATAAATAAATTGTGTACCACCAAAAAGATGGAATGACAATTTTAATTAGAATATTTATATAATTATCAGAGAATGACTAAGATTATGTAATAAGACCACAAAATCCCACACACATTCAACACATTCGGTGAATTGGGGCAACAAATTTTTTCTTGAAAAATTCTATTTTTGATGTTAAATTGCTATCCATCTACTTCTTTCATATCAAATTAGAACTAAATCCATTAATAAATATCTTTCGCTAAAAGGGGGGGGGGACATTAATATGGGTTTGTCTGTCTGTGTCCATCAGTCATGATTGGTTTCCATGCAATAACTTCAGTTACAATTAAAGGTTTTTAATGAAACTTGGCACAGAGGTAGCTTATGACAAGAGCTTGCTTGGGAATGATTTTCAGGTCACTAGGCCAAAGGTCAAGGTCACTGTGACTATAAATAGAAAATTCGTTATTGGTCATTTACAGGTGAACTGTTCAAGTTTTTTCAATAAAACTTGGCACAGAGGTAGCTTATGACAAGAGCTCGCTTGGGAATGATTTTTGGGTCACTAGGCCAAAGGTCAAAGTCACTGTGACTATAAATAGAAAATCGATTTCTAGTCATTTAAAAGTTAACCATTCAAGATTTTTGTCCCCAGCTCTCACCGAAAGAGAGACAAACAATTGATATACCATAGTTCCAATTTCCCTCTTTGCATTTTATGCTAGGACTGTCCATATTACCCCTCATATATCATTACAATTACAGAAGTCTATTTCATTTGAAAGCGGGGGACATAAAATTCTATAAATTTGCTTGTTAATTTAAAGTTACAGCAGCTATGTTGGATTTTAAATAAAGTTTTTTTTACGAAAAAGTTTATCTCAAAATTAATTGAAATACAAATCTAATTCGATAATCAAATCAAATCATGGTAATGCCAAATCGTATTGACAATACTGCATAATAATTTGTGTCACAGGGTGTAAAAAGATTCAATATTAAAAGATTGTTTAACTTCTTTTTCTTCTAAACAACTAAATCAAGCGTAATTTATAGAAAACTTTTATAAGAAACATCTATAGTTAATATCAGATTCTAAATCAGAGAGCAATAATACACAGCAATGTTTGTGTTTTTTCACAACTCTACATTTGGAAATAATAATAAGTTGAGTTGAATATTGTTGTTTAATGTCCCAGTCAAAAATATTTCACTTATATCGAGAAGTCACCAGCTATAGGTGAAAGTGCAGAAATTTTGCCTGTGCTTTTTGCTGATGGCATTATACAGCAGGGTTCTTTATCGTGCCATGCCTACCATGATATAGAATCTTATTTTTTTAAGTTCCCATTTGAAAGCACCATGACTTTTATTTCACAATGCTGAGTGCTTGACGAAAGAACAGTCACTACCCACTTTCAAGTCTTGGGTCAGACCCGGTCAGGGTTCAAACCCATGACCTCCCAGAAATAATAATGAGCATAACACAAACATAATGAAGACCAGAGTATTGTAAATTTCATTGCCTTATTCAGAAAACTTAGTTGTAAATACACACAGACATTTGACTCATAAACAAAAGATGGTACTCACTTCAAATGTAAATGATTCTTTTGGCATACCAGTTCTTTTGACAGCTTGTTCTAAAACTTCATCAACAATAAGATCCTGACTAGTTCCTCTAATATCAATCATTTCACAATCTCCACTTGCATAATGACATGAAATAGACTAAAGTTTAAAACAAACATTAATTTTATACTTGTTATATCAAAGGAATTATATACAGGTGCTCACTTCATATGTAGTTACAAAGAACATGCATTCTGTGATTACTACTTGGATTAAACATACTTACATATATAGAGTGCTGTTAGGGATAAAGAATGATCCCTCTTTTTGAAGTGCTTCTAAGAGACTAATGAAATATAAATGTCAGCAGAACAAGAAACAAGAAATATACTGTCACAAATAAACAAATAATGGCAAATGATTACATTTTAAACAAAAGAGCCTTTATGCAAAACAGTTATAAAACATTGATTTCTTGATAAAACTCAACAAAACTTGGTGTCTCAAATTTTGTTAATACTAAAATCTTTTGACTAGAAGTTCATATTTTGGCATTCGTTTACTGAAACAATCCCAAGGTTTGTTGAAAGATTATTCCTGTTAATATTTCTAGTTATAATAATAAATATATTCAAACCTTTCTGAAACCATCAGTCCTGTTCATACCAGATCCATGGATAAGAATTGGATGGAAAAACACTGTGTCACCCTCCTCCATTTCCAGGTGAACTTTATTGGCATTTGGATCAAAATCACGAATGCCATGATACATCTTATTTACACCACCCTAGAAAATGCATTAATACTAATTCAGTACTGATATATTATTAGTATGTATACTTCCTTATCTACAAACAAAACAATTATGGCTGTGTATTAATATTGGCACTTTTGGCACCAATGTTAATACACTTCAACATTAATTTTAGCTCTACTGTCTGAGGAGAAACAATGACAGTGCTAATTATGCCTAATATTAATACATGCTAAATGTTTGAGACCCTAGGAGCACGAAATATAATAGATGCTAATATAAATACTTATACAGTATAATCTAACTTATATAGTATTATCTAAAGCTGCTTCAAGTTTTTCAATTTTCTGAATTTTTTTTGATTTTCTAAAAATATATGTTTTAAAAAATAGATAACTTCTAATCATGATCCGTGAGATTAATTTTCTAAAATTACATTCCTTTAAGCTGTAAATAAATGGAATCCTCTAACCGGTTGGTCAATGTTTAACGTTTATTGTGAACTTTGAGCATGGGCATGGATACAGAAATTCCAACGAATCAAAGGTGAAACCTGACAAATTGTATTTATTGTCTGTTATTAATATCCAGATGTATTCACAATGATGTTATTAATCCCTTACTAAGTCACAAATGACAAATTCAATGAAGTTCTGTGTTTAATTTAATCATATTTTACCTTTGTAAGTTGTGTTTAAATGACCCGATTTTTTTTAAAGACGTAACCATGTTCTAAAATTAGATCCCACATGCTACATCTCGCTGTTATTTCTGTATTTATTCCGAGCTTTTATCATTGAACCAAATGTAACACTGTTCATTAAGAACAGCAATAATTAGATCAGCACTGTTGTAATTTTTTCCTTGGAAAACTTAATGCAGCTTAAGGGAAGTAATCATTTTTTCTATTAACAAGCTAACAAAACTCTTTTTAGAACAAAATCTGGGTGTTTTTTTCTAGAGTTAATAGACTTCTAAAAAGTTGTGATTTTTGAAAATACAATCTTTATATTTTTTATAACAACACTGGGTTTATACGTAACAAAAGCCATATGGGCTCATTTTGGTAAGAACAAAATACATGTGTATATATGTAAAATTATTAATTTAGACAAAACAATGCCTAATTTAATATAAATATTCATAATTATTGCATCAAGTATAAGTAATAAATCAATGGCTGCCATAATAAATCAACTGTCCAAGTTTGACTTCAATGCATATTTTTCAAAAAGCATGAAAACCACAACTGGGATAAAAGTTTATTCAAAGTAACAGCAGCCATCTTGAGATGCATGACAGAGGCTATCTAGCAATTCCAAACTACCTACTTCCATAACAAATTCAACTGACCAAGTTAGAGCACTACTGGATGTACAATTTCTTTTGAAAAAAAGAAACCAATTCCAGAAGAAAATATGCATAAACACACATTGACAATAATACATGTATCACTATATCTCATCAATGCAGATGGAAGTCAGATAAAAAATAACATTAACTGATACAGGAAACACAAGAAATAACAAAAAGACAGCCTAAAAGACTGAGATGAGTTTAAGCTTTAAGCAATAGCAATACAATGAAAATCTCACTTTCTATCTATGGCTTGAATTTTGATGACTGGAATTCAAACTTGAGTGTTCAAAGTTCTATGTCTTATTTGGTAAGTATTCATATCTAAACTTTTCTATTTAAGATGATTATCAATAAGTCAGATGAGATACATGCAAAATGCATATTTTTCAGTTTTTAAATGTTGCCTGGCTAATTATTCTATATTTACCTTCCAATCAGGATAATCATGTTGTAGAAGTGTCCCTTTGTGTGTTCCCGGTAACACAACAAGACACCCGTTCTCCCGATTTATTTTCTGCATGGCGGTCCAGGAACAGACAATTCTATCTGCTGGCCTCATTGGAAAGTAGTGAAGATCCTGATGTAATGGATGACGAGATGACATCTTTCCTGAAATCAAAGGGATAAATAAATAAATGAAGACTTTTTAATCGAAAGTAAAAATTCAAAATATTATTTAAATTTAATACATTTAATATGGATATAGGGTTTTTGCTTTGTTTGTTTTATACTAACAGTTATATGCATTAAATTCTAAAATGATATTTTAAAATTTTTTAATAATACTCACAAAAAAAATTTTCAATAGCCAACTAGTTAAGTTTTAAATGACTAGGTCCTTATAAAAGTGCACTGAGTGCAAATAAGTTTCAACAATATATTATAGTACCTAAATTACTAAAGAGGAAATAACAACTAAAGTACATGTACATCAATTGTGGAAAACAGTAAAATCACAACTGAGTATGTAAACTACACTTCAAAATTAGTGTAAAGAGATGGTTATTTTCTACTACCTACATTGAGATTGTTAAACTTGTTAAAATCAATCTGTGTGTTGTTTGAATGAATTGTGGAAAAAGTTATAGAAAATGTTTGGAAATATCAGAACACATTACAAACATTTTAGTTTTCTTCACCATGGACTGAATACCACCTCTGTAGCTCTGTGGTGAGTGGTAGGGTAATGGGTTGGAACCCTTGCTGGGTCATACAGAAGACTTTAAAATCTGAGATAGTGCTTCCTCTCCTGATGCTCAGCATTAAGCAAACAGAGAATCAACTGGTTCAGCCAGTGCCATGATAAAGTGACCAGAAAGTAGTATGCTTGTCTGGGGCATACTGACTCAGTGAGCTAGCACCTTATAAATAAGTCTTCCTGAGCGTGCATAGTACAAGACAGACCATAATATACACTTGCATATCTCATGTACTGACAAACTTATTCTTTGAGTAATCCTTAGAGATAAATAAACTTGCTCTTGTCATAAATAGCTGAAAAATTGCTGATGGTGAATTAAACAAGAGGCCCATGGGCCTTAACGCTCACCTGAGGATATGGCCAACCTGAGTATATATCTCATAACAGAATGATTACCATATCAATTCTTACAATATTCTAATATACATGCCAATACAAAAAGTTAATAGTTTCCAAGATAATTAACAATTTCAGTCTTTTTATGCACCTATGACCTTGACCTTTGAATGTATGACCTTGAGCCATATATCAAAATGTTCGTCATGTCAATACCTACAATATTCTAAAATACATGTCTATACAAAAAGTTTATAGTTTTCAAGCTAATGCACAATTTTAGTTTTCATTGGCAGAAAAATAACATTTCAGGGGCAACAACTCCTACATGTATTATCATACAGTTACGAAACTTTGTACCTCTTTACATTTTGTCATGCTGAACATTTTAACAATGTTTTGATATTATATATCTCTTAAAATTTTGAAGAAAATAGCCTAAAACTGCACAAATTACAAACTAGGTCATGACCTTGAACTTTGACCTTGACCCCATTTTGAAGGTTATTTCAAGAAAAAGTCAAAACTGAAAATCCCATGTCAATATCTATTCATATAGTCAAGTTATAACAATTTGAAGCTATTTTACGAAATTTTTAAAATTAAACGCAAAAACGCGTAACCTAATTTTTTACCAAATTTCACGAAATGAACAATTTATAAGCTTAAGACCCTAGAGAAGCCAAATATCACATCAGATTTTTTCTACCATCTTCGCTTTCGGAGAAGAAGATTTTTTAAGTTTTTTTTAACCATAGGTCACCTTGACCTAGTTTTGGGAGCTAGGACAACGTCATGAACAAATCTGAATTGCACTGGCCCATATATGCATCTGACCAAGTTTCATTGATATCCACCTTGTAGTTTCAGAAAAGAAGTCGAAAATGTAAAAGTTTATGCCGCGGACGACGACGACAACGACGACGACGACGACAGACAAATTTTGATCAGAAAAGCTCACTTGAGCCTTCGGCTCAGGTGAGCTAATAAAAAAAATAATAAAATAACAACCGACCAACTACCCTAGAATGAGATCAGTTAGTTGGATAGAAACATGCCCTTGTAGGCAATCTGACAGCAAAATCTTCTATCATATTCATTAAAATTAAGACATTACATCTTTTTTTACAAGCCACATAATCTTAGATTACTTAGTGATTATATAATGCTGTATTATGCTTTTATTTAAAGCTGCATTAAGTTTACCAAATTTCTGAATTTTTTTTGATTTTCTAAAAATATATTTTTTAAAAAAGTAGATATCTTCTAACCACGATCGGTGACATTCATTTTCTAAAATTTCATTTCTTTTAGCTGTAAATAAACGGAATCCTCTGACCGGTTGGTCAGTGTTCTACGATGGTAATTATGAGCTTGGAGCATGCGCACGGATATATGGAAAAGCCTAGAATCAAAGGGGAACATGACAGATTGCATTAATTGTCCTTCATTAAAATCCAGATGTATTTGAAATGGTGTTATTTTTCCCTTAATAAGTCACAAATGACAAATTCAACGAAGTTCTGTGTTTGATTTATCGTATTTCAACATTTTGAAAGTTGTGTTTAAATGACCTGGGTTTTGATGACGTAACGATGTTCTAATATTAGATCCCAAATGCTGCATCTCGCTGGGTAAATACTGTAATTTCTGTATTTATTCGAGCTTTTATCGTTGAACCAAATGTTACATTGTTCATTAGGAACATCATTTATTAGATTAGCACCGTTTTATTTTTTTTCTTTGGAAAACTTAATGCAGCTTTAACTGTTAAGAACCAATATAAAATAAACAATTTTTTCTGATTTTATTGCAGAAGTGTGTGTGGATAAGCTGTGTGAAGTATTACCTGTATCTGGTGGTTTATTTATCAACATTGTGTGTATAGCTTTAATATTAGGTCCAGTAAAACACTCCACATAGTCCACTATCTACAAAAAAAAACAAAACTAGAAATATAAATTTTACACAATTTAAAAGCAAAATACTGTTTAAGTATTTATTTTGGCTGTGTATTAATATTGGCGCTTTTGGCATCAAATTAATTTCCCCCAATATTAATAAAAGTCAACATTAATTTTAGCTCACCTGTCTAACGGGAGACAACAACAGTACCAATATTAATACACGCTAAATATTTGAAAACCTTGGGAGTGCCAAATATAATACACGCTTATATAAATACTCATACAGTATATGCTACTTGTTTTTCAACAAGAAATATTTATACATCATGTTTAAAACACCACAGATGCCAAATATCAAGTCAGTTTGTGTCTCCAAGACTTGTTTTCAAGAAAAATAAGCCAATCCATATGAAACCTCCCACATAAACCATTCCTTGATAGGGGAGGGGGTGGATGGTTGGCTGGTTATAAAAACAGTTGTAATTGGTTCAAGCTTGTAAGATCCAAGTTTTATCTGACTTATAAGGAGACAGTTTTACCTCTGGTAAGGTACAGTACTCAAACATAACAGGATCATACTGGAAGTCCTGAATCTTTGTTATGGCCTTCTGTCCTGGAACATATTCAGATTTAGCAATAGCCACATCTTTCATTATGATCACACCAGGCACTTCAACTTCCTTCTTACATATCTTTTCAAATCTTTCTCTAAAATGATCATAAATACAATCTATACGAAACAAAGTTACAATTTTTTCATAGACAAGAATATGTTTCTCCATCATGTCACAAAAATTTTTTTATAAGGCCTCACTTAAAAATTCTTTGTTTGCCATTTTCTGACCCATGCTATCTACAGTGGGTAGGTAGGAAGGAAAAAAATTTTTTTTTTTTTTTGAAAACTTAATCTATTACACTTTTGAAAAGTTTAAATTGGTTTCATATGTCTCTTGTAAAACACATTTTACAAATTTTATGCTAATTAAAGTCTTATTTGTTCCTCCTTGTGTTTTCTCCCATGCAGAAACACAGCTGAATTTCCTTACTACCATACAAATCTGCTGACAGGTTGTCTGGCTTACCAGGGTTATTGCCCTTTAATACTGTTTCTTATGTTGTATTAGAAGGGAAAAAAATGGATGGCAATAAAAAATTTTTAGGGGCATTTCAAGCGGGTCAGGCAGTCAACGGCAAACAAAATTAATTTTATTTTAGGCTCAATTAAAACTTATTCCGTTTGAAACTAAAAAACATAGTACAATTTTATCTTTTGTAATAAAAAATCACTTTAAATCTACTTGAAAAATCTCTGCTTAGAATTTTGTTCGTTTTCTTATTAATTTAATCTTTTGTTACGTATATTTTACATTATCTTCACAGAAAATACAAACAACTGACCAAACCCATACCCAGTCCGATTTTCCTCTGTTCCTAACACACTTTATGCCTGACGGCTGTGTAGGGTCAAAACAATTTCTATATCAAAAATGCCAAATTTTCCGATACCAACTTCAGATTATAAATATAAGTAGAAATATAGAAAATTTACTAAGCTCAATCAAAAGGTCAATTATTTGTCTTCCAAAATATTGAAATATTTCAGGCTGTTATCGCCGCTTGTTTGAGATTCAGATTAGTTTCTTTGGTGTTGATGTCTGAAGACATTGTCTTCCATTTCCAAAAAAAGACTTGTTGGCCTTGCAAAACTTTCACATTCAAATATTTTGGAAGATAAATCACACAAATGTCGATCAAGGTTTGTAAGTCTATAGGCTCTTCAAAAATTGGAAAATAAGAAATTGTAAAATGTTTTGATAAGGCATATGATACAATGCATTAGATGTTACACAGTATACAGAAAACTGATGGCTAACCTGTATCTATCTAGTTTATCTTTACTGACAAGTTTTCTTATCACAAGAAAGCCATTTTCTTCATAAAACTTGCGTTGTTCATAAGTTAACAATGGTGAATCCAATGTATATTTAAATCTGTCTGTTTGTGCTTGAATATTTGAAGCTGATGTAGCTGCCACAGCTGATGGTATCTAAACATTTGTTAAAGGATTAAACCAATAAAATAAAATATTAAACAACAATAGCATTATAAACTCAATGTGATCAGATGTCAAAAAATCCATGCAATTTGATCAAACAGCAAGTGCCAAGGGCAGGCAGGCACAGCAGTTCCTCTGTTCATCAATGAGCCAACTTGATTCATTGATATCACCTTCCTCAAAGGGAAGGCTACCTTCTGCACCAGCTTTTGACTGCCAAAAAAAAGGTCATGGCACTCTACCCAAGGAAAGTACACATACCAATAGCAATCAAACTACTGGCAGGTCTTTTTGGATCAAAAATTGCACAGTAGTTCTCAACTAGCAACCTTTTGAATATTCAAGGAATCGCTAACATTATTTCTTATTTATTAATGTGCTGAAACTAACCACTTTTTTAAGTTATGTCAATATTCTCAATTTTGAAATTTTAAAATTTTGAAATTTTACTGTTTTTGATTCAACAGAGATTTTTCGATTACAGAATTTTAATATATATGTATACTCAAGACTTCTAACTTTGTGGTAAGATCAAATTTGTGGCATTTTATTGGACAGCAATGGTATAGAGTTGTATAAATTAATTAATCTTATAGAGTGGTTGCTATCTAAGTTTTTAAGTTCAAATCTTTTAAATCTCTTAAACTTATGGTAAAGGACTCGCTTTCCCTCGGCTAAGACATTTGAAGAGTGTCATCAGTGGTTCTTGTTATAGGATAGATAGGGCCCTATCATCTAAAGGTAACAAGGGCCACTTATGACAAAACTAATCTGGTCTATCCAGGGGGGGGGGGGGTATATTGTCATCCTATAAAGCAACCACGTGAAAATCTCAATGAAAACAGTTGTAGCAGTAACAGAAATGTGCTAATAGGTGGTGTAGAAGCTGTGTATTCCAAAGAGACCAAATTTCATGGAAATAATCAAGTTCGTGGTATTTTTATACAGGATATTATAACTTATAGGAAGAACCACAAACTTTGTTAATATGAACATATATAGAGTAATTACTGTCAGACTAGATCTATTAACAGTTTTAAACTACATCTTCACTTTATTGGTAACTTGGACCCCCTGTGATAAAAGTTTTTTTTTGTTGTTGGACTAAAGTATTTACTACTCTTCGGTATATAAAAGGATACAATACAGGGTTTGTGTGTCGAAAGGTGTCCAAAAACGGTTCGTAGTCTTTCTGCCATCTCAAAATTTACTGTGACAAGTTGTTGTTATTAAATCGTTAACTTCAGCAGGTCATCTTGCTCTCTTTTCTTCTTTCTCTCTCTCTCTGTAGTTTCCTCTAATATCTAGAGCACTGCGAATAGTGTTGTTCATTCCAATGTTAAGGTGCGAGATTTATCATTAACTATGAATAAAATTCGCGACTGATTGCAATGGTATGCGGTTACTGATAAGTTCTATCACCTTTATCAACAGGTAAACAGGTCACTGATGATTATATTGTCTATTGTGATCCCTACTTATTAAAATTAAAGTGATAATTAGTACCGTCTGTGATAAGATTAATATACATTTATCAACGGGTAGCATTAAACATCTTTTAATAATAAATGTCTTCATAATGGAATCTGTCAGATAAAAACATTAAAATTTATTAAAACGTTTAACATAAAGTGCTTTACAAAAGTTTAACCACACTCATTATTTCAATGTATCAGGGAAAAGTATGAAAAAATATTGAAAAAATAGATTTTTGGGGGGTTAAATATCACTCAAAAATGGAAGAAAATGTGAGAAAAATAAACAAAATAGACGATTATTGATATGAACGTAGCGAAAAAAGAGGTAGATCGATTGGTTCGCCGGGTACCCGGTACCAGGATAATGGACTGAGAGAGTTGTCTGCGGCATACTAACTCTGTGAGCTAGCACCAAACCAAAAAGTCGCCCTATGTGTGCATTAGTACACGACCATAATTCACACTCGTACATCATGCTCATGCACGCACTTGTTTATAGATTAATCCATAGTGATTTATAATAATCTTGCTGAATATCTGAAAAATTATTGATGCGACGTAAAACAATATTACAACAAAAACAACAAAGTCTCCTGCGGGATCCAAGTTTTAAAAAAAGAGAATGAAAAATCCCACTGATCGGAGACACCTTCCATTCACGTATTTATAATCAGTTCTAAAATCTCCAATAAATTTGGCCAAAGTTTTCTGGGGTGTTTCTATTGCAACTCCATTGATTTTGTGTGAGCCTCTGGTCCTGGCTTAACTTAAATCAGGCAAAGTTGGAATACTGATAATTTAGTTTTATTACACATGTTTATTTGTAATTCAACTTGAAAATATCGAGATTGTCAAAATTTTCTAAATTTAAGTTAAGAAAAAATTAGTTAAGGACTGATTGTGAAACCGGATCCTGCACTTGAAAGTAACAAATGTTAAAAGTCATTGCATAAACCATAGCTTAGTTTGTCGTCATTACGAAGCAACAGTTTATTTTCTATCAAAAATTACACTGATTTCTCCGCAAAAACAAGGCTTCAGTATAAGATCCAAGCAACGTGACTGGCGTTTTTAAGTTTCCCGCTGTTTTCTTTGACCTAATTAATGTTCAATATTGACACCACGTGGTTGTAAGTAACCATAGCGTCAATGGCCTCACTTTGTAGGTCACATGATAAACAAAATATTCACAACGTGAGAAATTGGCAAGGTGCCCTGAAGGTGATGACAAGATGATGGGACAAAAAAGATAATATGACAACTAAACACGGAAGTCATTTGACAAGCACACTACCAGCAGTGCTGAAAGAGTACCTTCCCGAATATGAACCGAAACAGACTGTGTAAGTTAATCTGTGTTGTTTACATTGGATATATGACACAAGCGCCAGATAAATTATCATCTAAATTTTTGAATGAAATGATAAAGAAATGTGCATTTCCTTAAAATGGCAATAGGTTTCGGGAGTCTTATGGACATAATTGCGTTTTTTCATTCATAATTTATTATGGTTAAAAATAAGTAAACAAATTATTTGTATAAAGTCCTATAGGCTAATGTATGAAAATGGAGAAGTTGTTTTATTTTTTGGACAGGTGACATCCGACTTTTACCCATGCTGAAATAGCTAAGAGAAAATTAACCAAATTCTTTAAAATATAAGATTGCCTATAAATAATATGTTTATATTTCCCTTCAGTGACACTTCTTGAGTTCACATGCACTGACATTAGAGATCCTTTTACGAAAAAGAATATTACAAAAAATATCAACACTATTGTATGATGTCGCCATTGGGAGTTGAGATTATTACCTAATAAGTGTTGATAGAGTCTTAGACCTGACATCACAGGCCCGGCAGATGTCGAATGCTTTTCAATCAGCGTTTAAAGTTATTTTTTGAAACAGCAGTTTTATAAGTTTTTATCCAACTATTCAAACCTGTTACTGTTTTTTTTTTAATATCACACAAAAATGATGCAGGAAGTGCTTTGTCACTCAGTTTCTATTTTATATCTCCTAAATGAAAAAAAAATCTGTATAGATATTTGGAAATCAAACCAAAATGTATATGTTTATATGTAAGATAACATTTTCTCCAAAAATTAGTTTTTACCTGTGGAATATTCTATTTTCCCACAATATTTATTTTATTCTTATGCATCAAAAATTTCCTCTGTTATATGCTTCTAAATACCAATGAGTACCAATGTTAAATTTTTTAACTTTTTTCCAATATGCAGTGGGCTGGGTAGCTCAGTTGGTAGAGCACTGGCCTATAGTGTGGAGGTTTCAGATTAATCCCCGGTCTGACCCTGCATTTTTCTCCTTCCTGTTACAGTTTAGTGGCCAGTGTGGCCCTCAAAGTGGTAGACTGGCAATTGCAGGCCATATAAAGTCCATCCGAGGGAATTTAGGTTGAGATTCCCCATAGAACCAAGGGAAATTAAAAAATAACGAGGAAGAGTGTAGTGGTCTAGGTAACTCAGTTGGTAGAACACTTGCCTATAGTGCAGGAGGTCCTGGGTTTTGATCCCCAGTCCAATCCTGCATTTTTCTCCTTCCTGTTACAAATATACAAATAGTTACTGCAGTTTTATATTAACAGACAATAAAGCATATAAGGGGTAGCCTAGTTAGTACCAGGTATGTGATGTTCATTGTATTATCTTTAATTTCCCTTACACCTGTAACAGGAGGGAGAAAAAATGCAGGGTTGGACTGGGGATCGAACCCGGGACCTCCCACACTATAGGCGAGTGCTCTGCCACTCAGCTACCCAGACTGCTACACACCATGCATTAAGCATGTCATGACTAGATAGAGAACAAGTATGTAAAAACATATTAAGAAAGAATGTTGCTGCAGAGTCAAGAGAAATGTAACCCTATGCTACACATTTTAGAGTGATCACAACTTAACAAGAATCTCCAAAAATTTCCATTTTGCAAACAGTGCAAATCCCCCATTTTTGTATAAAACACCATGCATCCACATCCTAGCACTGGCAGAAGCATCTCCGATAAATGACCTAAGCAAAAAAAAAAATAAAATAAAAAAAAAAAAAAAAAAAAAAAAAAAAGAAGTGCATTTGCATCTATGACTATCATTAATTGTTAATAAATATTTTAGATATGAGGAAATCTATGTATCATATTTAGTGGATTGGACTGGATTGATGATGTTTTTGGGTTCTTTAACTTAAGTTGAGATGGTCAGTTCTGGAATAGTAGAGAAAACTGCAGTGTCTACTAGAGAAAACAACTGACCTTCCGCAAGTGAACTGATAAAATTTCTCACACTAGAATCTGCCTGAGTGAGATTAAACATAAGCGGTAAGAGGCATTGTGATAGGTAATCTTGCACCAAGATTAATCTGCTACCAGAGGGGGCTTGGTGGCTGAGTGGTCTAAAACATGCAGTTACGAATCCCAGTGTCTCTCACTGCCTGGGTTTTAATCCCACTCAGGATGAAATTATATGTAGCTTTGTTTTTAGTTGGGCCCAAATGTGGAAACTAAAAGATTAGTATAGATTATTGGTTGAAAAAAACTATGAAATTGAAAGTATTATTGAACATGCCCCCTTTAAGAGGATAACACTGGTTGTAGTCAAGATTTGATTTGATTTATTCAATAGGGTTTTTATGTCCCAGTCAAAAAATATTTCACTTATATCGAGATATCAATAGTTATAGGTGAAGTGGCAGAAATTTTGACCTTTGTGGTGCATTTAGGGCAATGTGCAGGGAGAGTACCATGCTTACCATGACACAAGGCATCAGTTTTTATGGTCTCCTCAGAAGGAACCTGTGAATTTCATCCTAAATGCTGAGTGCTTGGTGAAAGAAAGTCACTACCAATTTTCAAGTCTTGGTCAGACCAGGCCATGGTTGGAACACATATGAAGCAAGCACTCTACCAACTGAGCTACCATAGTTGTAGCTGTAGTCAAAAAAATAACATTCTTTTTTTTTTTTGCTTGATGGCACTAATGCACATGCATATATATTTTTACTGTATTTCAATCAAGTTTTAATATTATTTATATATTGACCAGATATCTGCAGTCTGGCACTAGATCAAGGAATGTTTCCCAGTCAACGCCTATTTTAGAATCTACAGATGTTCAAGAGCCAGCAAATGTCCAAGAGCCAGAAGAAGACACTGTTAGGGTAAAATCAGAGAAAACACAGCCACTACGCAGTACCTCATCCTCTCAGAAAAATGCTAAAAGAAAAAATGATCAGGTATGTTGTTTGGTTTGTATTATTTTATTTTATTTTATTTATTTATTTATTTATTTATTTATTTATTTATTTATTTATTTATTTTGTTTATTTATTTATTTATTATTTATTTATTTTTCGTATACTTACTTGTTTGATTGAAAGACATCTCTATGAATGCTGAAAGCATAGTTTTATGATGTTGTGCCATTTGTCATTTAGCATTCATAATTACATGTTTTTTATTCCTGGACAAGTGTAAACCTAGGACTATAACTTTAGACTTTAGGGACATATCTTACCTGTTGCAATAATTACATGTATTTTATTCCTGGACAAGTGTAAACCTAGGACTATAACTTTAGACTTTAGGGACATATCTTACCTGTTGCAGTAATTACATGTATTTTATTCCTGGACAAGTGTAAACCTAGG
Source organism: Tegillarca granosa (assembly GCA_029721355.1). Classification (NCBI taxonomy): domain Eukaryota; kingdom Metazoa; phylum Mollusca; class Bivalvia; order Arcoida; family Arcidae; genus Tegillarca; species Tegillarca granosa. The sequence continues at coordinate 18,155,737 of CM056599.1, forward strand.
ACTATAACTTTAGACTTTAGAGACATATCTTACCTGTTGCAGTAATTACATGTATTTTATTCCTGGACAAGTGTAAACCTAGGACTATAACTTTAGACTTTAGGGACATATCTTACCTGTTGCAGTAATTACATGTATTTTATTCCTGGACAAGTGTAAACCTAGGACTATAACTTTAGACTTTAGGGACATATCTTACCTGTTGCAGTAATTACATGTATTTTATTCCTGGACAAGTGTAAACCTAGGACTATAACTTTAGACTTTAGGGACATATCTTACCTGTTGCAGTAATTATATGTATTTTATTCCTGGACAAGTGTAAACCTAGGACTATAACTTTAGACTTTATGGACATATCTTACCTGTTGCAGTAATTACATGTGTTTTATTCCTGGACAAGTGTAAACCTAGGACTATAACTTTAGACTTTATGGACATATCTTACCTGTTGCAGTAATTACATGTGTTTTATTCCTGGACAAGTGTAAACCTAGGACTATAACTTTAGACTTTATGGACATATCTTACCTGTTGCAGTAATTACATGTGTTTTATTCCTGGACAAGTGTAAACCTAGGACTATAACTTTAGACTTTAGGGACATATCTTACCTGTTGCAGTAATTACATGTATTTTATTCCTGGACAAGTGTAAACCTAGGACTATAACTTTAGACTTTATGGACATATCTTACCTGTTGCAGTAATTACATGTATTTTATTCCTGGACAAGTGTAAACCTAGGACTATAACTTTAGACTTTATGGACATATCTTACCTGTTGCAGTAATTACATGTATTTTATTCCTGGACAAGTGTAAACCTAGGACTATAACTTTAGACTTTATGGACATATCTTACCTGTTGCAGTAATTACATGTGTTTTATTCCTGGACAAGTGTAAACCTAGGACTATAACTTTAGACTTTATGGACATATCTTACCTGTTGCAGTAATTACATGTGTTTTATTCCTGGACAAGTGTAAACCTAGGACTATAACTTTAGACTTTAGGGACATATCTTACCTGTTGCAGTAATTACATGTATTTATTCCTGGACAAGTGTAAACCTAGGACTATAACTTTAGACTTTATGGACATATCTTACCTGTTGCAGTAATTACATGTATTTTATTCCTGGACAAGTGTAAACCTAGGACTATAACTTTAGACTTTAGGGACATATCTTACCTGTTGCAGTAATTACATGTATTTTATTCCTGGACAAGTGTAAACCTAGGACTATAACTTTAGACTTTATGGACATATCTTACCTGTTGCAGTAATTACATGTGTTTTATTCCTGGACAATTGTAAACCTAGGACTATAACTTTAGACTTTAGGGACATATCTTACCTGTTGCAGTAATTACATGTATTTTATTCCTGGACAAGTGTAAACCTAGGACTATAACTTTAGACTTTATGGACATATCTTACCTGTTGCAGTAATTACATGTATTTTATTCCTGGACAAGTGTAAACCTAGGACTATAACTTTAGACTTTATGGACATATCTTACCTGTTGCAGTAATTACATGTGTTGTATTCCTGGACAAGTGTAAACCTAGGACTATAACTTTAGACTTTATGGACATATCTTACCTGTTGCAGTAATTACATGTATTTTATTCCTGGACAAGTGTAAACCTAGGACTATAACTTTAGACTTTATGGACATATCTTACCTGTTGCAATAATTACATGTATTTTATTCCTGGACAAGTGTAAACCTAGGACTATAACTTTAGACTTTATGGACATATCTTACCTGTTGCAGTAATTACATGTGTTTTATTCCTGGACAAGTGTAAACCTAGGACTATAACTTTAGACTTTAGGGACATATCTTACCTGTTGCAGTAATTACATGTATTTTATTCCTGGACAAGTGTAAACCTAGGACTATAACTTTAGACTTTATGGACATATCTTACCTGTTGCAGTAATTACATGTATTTTATTCCTGGACAAGTGTAAACCTAGGACTATAACTTTAGACTTTATGGACATATCTTACCTGTTGCAGTAATTACATGTGTTTTATTCCTGGACAACTGTAAACCTAGGACTATAACTTTAGACTTTAGGGACATATCTTACCTGTTGCAGTAATTACATGTATTTTATTCCTGGACAAGTGTAAACCTAGGACTATAACTTTAGACTTTATGGACATATCTTACCTGTTGCAGTAATTACATGTATTTTATTCCTGGACAAGTGTAAACCTAGGACTATAACTTTAGACTTTAGGGACATATCTTACCTGTTGCAGTAATTACATGTATTTTATTCCTGGACAAGTGTAAACCTAGGACTATAACTTTAGACTTTAGGGACATATCTTACCTGTTGCAGTAATTGCATGTGTTTTATTCCTGGACAAGTGTAAACCTAGGACTATAACTTTAGACTTTATGGACATATCTTACCTGTTGCAGTAATTACATGTGTTTTATTCCTGGACAAGTGTAAACCTAGGACTATAACTTTAGACTTTATGGACATATCTTACCTGTTGCAGTAATTACATGTGTTTTATTCCTTGACAAGTGTAAACCTAGGACTATAACTTTAGACTTTATGGACATATCTTACCTGTTGCAGTAATTACATGTGTTTTATTCCTGGACAAGTGTAAACCTAGGACTATAACTTTAGACTTTATGGACATATCTTACCTGTTGCAGTAATTACATGTGTTTTATTCCTGGACAAGTGTAACCTAGGACTATAAATTTAGACTTTAGGGACATATCTTACCTGTTGCAGTAATTATATGTGTTTTATTCCTGGACAAGTGTAAACCTAGGACTATAACTTTAGACTTTAGGGACATATCTTACCTGTTGCAGTAATTACATGTGTTTTATTCCTGGACAAGTGTAAACCTAGGACTATAACTTTAGACTTTAGGGACATATCTTACCTGTTGCAGTAATTACATGTATTTTATTCCTGGACAAGTGTAAACCTAGGACTATAACTTTAGACTTTATGGACATATCTTACCTGTTGCAGTAATTACATGTGTTTTATTCCTGGACAAGTGTAAACCTAGGACTATAACTTTAGACTTTAGGGACATATCTTACCTGTTGCAGTAATTACATGTATTTTATTCCTGGACAAGTGTAAAGCTAGGACTATAACTTTAGACTTTAGGGACATATCTTACCTGTTGCAGTAATTACATGTGTTTTATTCCTGGACAAGTGTAAACCTAGGACTATAACTTTAGACTTTATGGACATATCTTACCTGTTGCAGTAATTACATGTGTTTTATTCCTGGACAAGTGTAAACCTAGGACTATAACTTTAGAATTTAGGGGACATATCTTACCTGTTGCAGTAATTACATGTATTTATTCCTGGACAAGTGTAAACCTAGGACTATAACTTTAGACTTTATGGACATATCTTACCTGTTGCAGTAATTACATGTGTTTTATTCCTGGACAAGTGTAAACCTAGGACTATAACTTTAGACTTTAGGGACATATCTTACCTGTTGCAGTAATTACATGTGTTTTATTCCTGGACAAGTGTAAACCTAGGACTATAACTTTAGACTTTAGGGACATATCTTACCTGTTGCAGTAATTACATGTGTTTTATTCCTGGACAAGTGTAACCTAGGACTATAACTTTAGACCTTTATGGACATATCTTACCTGTTGCAGTAATTACATGTATTTTATTCCTGGACAAGTGTAAACCTAGGACTATAACTTTAGACTTTATGGACATATCTTACCTGTTGCAGTAATTACATGTGTTTTTATTCCTGGACAAGTGTAAACCTAGGACTATAACTTAGACTTTATGGACATATCTTACCTGTTGCAGTAATAACATGTGTTTTATTCCTTGACAAGTGTAAACCTAGGACTATAACTTTAGACTTTATGGACATATCTTACCTGTTGCAGTAATTACATGTGTTTTATTCCTGGACAAGTGTAAACCTAGGACTATAACTTTAGACTTTATGGACATATCTTACCTGTTGCAGTAATACATGTGTTTTATTCCTGGACAAGTGTAAACCTAGGACTATAACTTTAGACTTTATGGACATATCTTACCTGTTGCAGTAATTACATGTGTTTTATTCCTGGACAAGTGTAAACCTAGGACTATAACTTTAGACTTTAGGGACATATCTTACCTGTTGCAGTAATTACATGTGTTTTATTCCTGGACAAGTGTAAACCTAGGACTATAACTTTAGACTTTATGGACATATCTTACCTGTTGCAGTAATTACATGTATTTTATTCCTGGACAAGTGTAAACCTAGGACTATAACTTTAGACTTTAGGGACATATCTTACCTGTTGCAGTAATTACATGTATTTTATTCCTGGACAAGTGTAAACCTAGGACTATAACTTTAGACTTTAGGGACATATCTTACCTGTTGCAGTAATTACATGTGTTTTATTCCTGGACAAGTGTAAACCTAGGACTATAACTTTAGACTTTAGGGACATATCTTACCTGTTGCAGTAATTACATGTGTTTTATTCCTGGACAAGTGTAAACCTAGGACTATAACTTTAGACTTTATGGACATATCTTACCTGTTGCAGTAATTACATGTATTTTATTCCTGGACAAGTGTAAACCTAGGACTATAACTTTAGACTTTAGGGACATATCTTACCTGTTGCAGTAATTACATGTATTTTATTCCTGGACAAGTGTAAACCTAGGACTATAACTTTAGACTTTAGGGACATATCTTACCTGTTGCAGTAATTACATGTGTTTTTATTCCTGGACAAGTGTAAACCTAGGACTATAACTTTAGACTTTAGGGACATATCTTACCTGTTGCAGTAATTACATGTGTTTTATTCCTGGACAAGTGTAAACCTAGGACTATAACTTTAGACTTTATGGACATATCTTACCTGTTGCAGTAATTACATGTGTTTTATTCCTGGACAAGTGTAAACCTAGGACTATAACTTTAGACTTTAGGGACATATCTTACCTGTTGCAGTAATTACATGTGTTTTATTCCTGGACAAGTGTAAACCTAGGACTATAACTTTAGACTTTATGGACATATCTTACCTGTTGCAGTAATTACATGTGTTTTATTCCTGGACAAGTGTAAACCTAGGACTATAACTTTAGACTTTAGGGACATATCTTACCTGTTGCAGTAATTACATGTGTTTTATTCCTGGACAAGTGTAAACCTAGGACTATAACTTTAGACTTTATGGACATATTTACCTGTTGCAGTAATTACATGTATTTTATTCCTGGACAAGTGTAAACCTAGGACTATAACTTTAGACTTTATGGACATATCTTACCTGTTGCAGTAATTACATGTGTTTTATTCCTGGACAAGTGTAAACCTAGGACTATAACTTTAGACTTTATGGACATATCTTACCTGTTGCATTAATTACATGTGTTTTATTCCTTGACAAGTGTAAACCTAGGACTATAACTTTAGACTTTATGGACATATCTTACCTGTTGCAGTAATTACATGTGTTTTATTCCTGGACAAGTGTAAACCTAGGACTATAACTTTAGACTTTATGGACATATCTTACCTGTTGCAGTAATTACATGTGTTTTATTCCTGGACAAGTGTAAACCTAGGACTATAACTTTAGACTTTATGGACATATCTTACCTGTTGCAGTAATTACATGTGTTTTATTCCTGGACAAGTGTAAACCTAGGACTATAACTTAGACTTTAGGGACATATCTTACCTGTTCGCAGTAATTACATGTGGTTTTATTCCTGGACAAGTGTAAACCTAGGACTATAACTTTAGACTTAGGACATATCTTACCTGTTGCAGTAATTACATGTATTTTATTCCTGGACAAGTGTAAACCTAGGACTATAACTTTAGACTTTAGGGACATATCTTACCTGTTGCAGTAATTACATGTATTTTATTCCTGGACAAGTGTAAACCTAGGACTATAACTTTAGACTTTAGGGACATATCTTACCTGTTGCAGTAATTACATGTATTTATTCCTGGACAAGTGTAAACCTAGGACTATAACTTTAGACTTTAGGGACATATCTTACCTGTTGCAGTACGTACATGTGTTTTATTCCTGGACAAGTGTAAACCTAGGACTATAACTTTAGACTTTAGGGACATATCTTACCTGTTGCAGTAATTACATGTGTTTTATTCCTGGACAAGTGTAAACCTAGGACTATAACTTTAGACTTTAGGGACATATCTTACCTGTTTGCAGTAATTACATGTGTTTTATTCCTGGACAAGTTGTAAACCTAGGACTATAACTTTAGACTTTAGGGACATATCTTACCTGTTGCAGTAATTACATGTATTTTATTCCTGGACAAGTGTAAACCTAGGACTATAACTTTAGACTTTATGGACATATCTTACCTGTTGCAGTAATTACATGTGTTTTATTCCTGGACAAGTGTAAACCTAGGACTATAACTTTAGACTTTATGGACATATCTTACCTGTTGCAGTAATTACATGTGTTTTATTCCTGGACAAGTGTAAACCTAGGACTATAACTTTAGACTTTAGGGACATATCTTACCTGTTGCAGTAATTACATGTATTTTATTCCTGGACAAGTGTAAACCTAGGACTATAACTGTTACACTTTAGGGACATATCTTACCTGTTGCAGTAATTACAGGTATTTTATTCCTGGACAAGTGTAAACCTAGGACTATAACTTTACACTTTAGGGACATATCTTACCTGTTGCAGTAATTACATGTATTTTATTCCTGGACAAGTGTAAACATAGGACTATAACTTTAGACTTTTAGGGACATATCTTACCTGTTGCAGTAATTACATGTATTGTATTCCTGGACAAGTGGTAAACCTAGGACTATAACTTTAGACTTATGGACATATCTTACCTGTTGCAATAATTACATGTATTTTATTCCTGGACAAGTGTAAACCTAGGACTATAACTTTAGACTTTAGGGACATATCTTACCTGTTGCAATAATTACATGTATTTTATTCCTGGACAAGTGTAAACCTAGGACTATAACTTTAGACTTTAGGGACATATCTTACCTGTTGCAGTTTAATTACCACACCAGTTTTATGTTAAAGCAAGTTATCTTTGACTGCAAATGCAATTTAGTTAAACTTGGTGAAAATGATGAATACAAAGTATGTTGGTTGATTGTACTGTTATTCATGTTGCATCAGCAGTTTTCAGCTATTTGCAATGAGAACAAGTTTTAAAATCTCTCAGGACCTCAGAACAAGTTTGTTTTATGCTTGAGATATGTGAGGGTGTGAATATGGACTGTCTTGAACTAGTGCATACTCATGTCCTTACAGCGTCATAATGCTACTCATAAAAATACCACTCCCCAGTCATGTTATATTGACACTGGTTGGTACTCTGTCCTCATAATACTAAGCACCAGCTAAGGAAGAAGTATCTCACATTATAAAGAGTCAAGGTTTGAACCTGTTGCCTTAAGCTTTCAAGCAAGCACTCAGCATATGAAATGAAAGTCACAGGGTCCTACGGAGGACACCTTAAGAAAGGATGCCCTGTGTCACGGCAGGCATGGCATGTTAAGGAACCCTCTATGCACATTGTCCTAAGCTCATTGCAAAGGCCAAAATTTCTGCCACTTCACCTATAGATGGTGATGTCTCGATATAGAATGAAATATTCTTTACTGGGATGTAAAACCTCATTAATCAAACCAAATCAAATTAAGCTTTTAAGGCAGACACTATACTTCTGAGCCACTGAGATGGTCTGTATGAAGCAGATTTGCTGTTTTACAGGCATGCTCATGTTCATTTACTGCCCAGTTATACAGAGTAATTTATTTATAAATAGTAGGG